>JAWDGP010000301.1:17500-72500 GCA_033675545.1 Elysia crispata
GTTTACCGACAAACAGTCGATAAAAAAATAAAATAGTTCTTATTACACATATATTAGCCAATATAATTAAATCAATTTATGTAAAGAAATAAAGTAGTATTAACTCACATAAAATGTCCTCCACATTGAGTGTTTGGGGATGCGAAGTGCGTTCTGCGATGGGTTCTCCATACAGGCCGGACTGAATCTGTTGACTAGACTGACCCGCCGTCATTTCGGGTCTCGGCAAGGGCTAAAATGGGTCTAAGTGTCTGCGTTTGAACTCTTTTCGCTGCATCCACAAGTTACACAATCAAATGATGTTTGTGAATTCTTTTAGAAAAATGGATGGCCTTCCTATTGGTACTACACAAGCCGGGAAATGTTCCTTGAAACCATTAAAAATTCTAAATTTTCGTCTTCTTCTCAAAGTTTCTTATCCTTCTTCACGGCGTGCCTCGTTGTGTGTGGTATCAAAAGAAAGCAGAATTACTGCCCTTTAATGTGTTTCAAACCGTATAAAAATATCTTTCTTGTGGTAAGAGCGATAGTCATTTGCGAGAGAGCTAGGTCGGATCGGCCGAGCTCGGCGCTGCCGCGAATCGGACAATAATTTACAAAAACTGACACCTTTCACACGCTCTTTAATAGACCTATCGGATATTTTTTCATGCCAAAGTTATATAAAAGAAAAGACGATAAATAACACAACATTTTGATATGGTTTTTATTGAAAAAATATTATTAATGACGATAACACAACACTTTAAAAAAAGGGTAGATCTACGTTTTTCATGCCCGGCCGACCATTTTCCAGTCGGCCAACAGCTCAGTTTGGAATACCTAATTTAAGATATGTCGATGTTTATCATTTATTTGCTCTTCAGTGACAATAAAACCTTGATTTACATACATGTATATTTCTCACAAACATTCACACAAGACTAAGCAGGATGATTTGAAATCAGAATGAATTTCTGCATACTCAAAAAGCACAAACTTGCCAAAAATACATGAAAAGCATTAATATACAATTATTATATTTTGCAATGAAAAAAAAATGATATCCTGAATGTTGTCTGGAATGCCCTTCCCCTTTCCATCAGGGAGGCGAGTTCTATAAGTCAGTTTAAGACCCTATTGAAAACCCATTTGTTTACTGCACATGGATACCTTAATTAGTCTGAGAAATTTGTCTTATTGTCAATGTCTTTTCTTATTTTCTTTGTACATGTAACTTATTTATTTTTTCCTCTTCTGTTTGTTTGAATTGTTAATGGACTAGGTTTTAGACTATAGACTAGTGTCACTATGTTAAACGTTTGTAAATAGACTATTGTAAAGAGCTTCGAGCCTACAAGTAGGAAGAGGCGCTAGGAAATAACTTCATTATTATTATTATTATTATCCTTGATGTCGAATTTGATAATAATCTGATTTGAGGCATTCAACCGCACATATTATTAATTATTACATGACATCTTGGAATTTAAGTACATCCTGTCTGTGAGATGAGAAACTATGAAACAGAATAAATTTCGCAATAACATCAGAGTTCCAGATGTTACAAGTGGTCTGCACGTTATAATAAAACGTGAATTGAATTTTGATTGGTATATTTAATCATTGCATTAATTTATAATTAAGATGTGAACGCCTGTATAACTTTTCGGACTTATATAAACCCCATTAAGCAGAATTGTGCAGATCATACATGTAAAATAAACACTGAAAAACCGAGACAAAACCGCTGTCATGACAATATGGCTAAAACTAAGATACCTTAAGCACACCCTAAACTGATCAACGCATCGACTGAGGTGTCTGAACTCACTTCCAATACGAAGAATTTTCAAACCATCTAGCCAGCCCCCGTCAGGCGATTCAATGCTGAAAATGAAACCAACTCGACGAAGGCGACGCGGTTCAGAACCATGACCTAAAGATCATTAATTTGCCTCATAAATAATTCAGTAGACGGCCATTCTCGTCTCAGACTATTTCCAGGTAACGCAATACATGTATGTAAAACATAAGGCTAGTTTGGCACTTCTGTTAAGGCTTACGTCACCTAATTTTACTGAGGAATTTGATCCGGAAGCGGCGACTTTCAATGAAACCAAAGATAGAACTGATAAGATAGAATCCGATCACAAGATCAGATGACTTGACCAAGCCAGGAGGTTGAGCCTGGGCTTCATTGCAAGTCCAACGCTCTACCGACTGAGCCATCTCGCACACCATATTTTTTTTCAACGTCCTTAGCATCTCCCGTTTCTTACAGTTTTTTCTTTAGATCTACTCCTTCTTGATCTCACACAATATAGAATTAAAAAAAAAACAAATACAAATTTGAATTAATTTTATACAGCACAAAGTAACATATACATAAAGAAAGCGTAAAACCGGAAAGTTGGTTTTTTTTAAAATGAGTATTATTGTCGCATTGTTATGCAACTCCTGATAAATTATTAGAAGCATAGTTATAGCAATAAAAAAAAGTTAAAACAAATGATTGAAAGTGATATGCATAATTATGCAAAGTTTCTTGATTGAAAAATCCCTCCAAACAAACGATATACTAATCTTTTAAAAGATTGGCTGAACTTTATTTGGATGTTCGGTAATTCTGTTCATAAACCTATAAATGTACACACATTTACTTAAAAATAACATTATATGTTGATAAAGCTCTAAACTTATTCCAATGGACTTAACATGCAGCCCCCTTTCTTTGCATTTTGCTTGATATAGTCCGTAACTAGACGGTGATCTCAAGCATTTGAACATACCAAACTTAAGCCCCTCGTCGGAAAGAGCAACAGAACCTCATCTTGCGTTAGATTCTTTGTACATGCTGAAAGATTCAGTATCTTCAGGTGTGAGACTTTAGGGGACGCTCCAAACTTCTTAAGTTTTACTATTGCGCAGCGGCCATCTTTAGATATGTTCCTCTTTGTAGATCTTTTGCCAAGTAAAGACTCTCTCAAATCAATTTATTCCAACTGGCGAGTGACCAACAGAAGTTTTTCCCCCACGACAGGTATGTCTAGGCTATCGTCCAAATACACATGTTATAGTGCGGCCTTTAATTTTACTGCAAAAGCATTTAAATTTTTTCCACGAAAATCATCTCAAAAGTCGCGTAGAATTAAAAAAGAATTTATTCCGATTTGCTAAGTACTAAGTATGCCTTGAGGTAGGTAACGAAAGACCCGAAAATATCTCTATTTTGATTTATCCTGACAGGCTGAATGAAAGCCGTTCAAAATAACGAAAGGAAACTCCACTGCCTCGCTAGATCTCGTACCTTTATGGTCCTATAGGTTCTTTGTCTGTATGTGGAAAATAAAGCTGCAGGAAACGATGCACCCGTTTACGTGGAGGTTTATGACGAGCAACTCTAAATTTTGTCCACCTTCACACCTCACACTTTCAGAGAGGGTGGAAATGTTAATGAATTGGGCAAAACTAGGTACCGATATCTAGATTATCGCAAGCTGTACACTTAAGCATAAATTCTGACTATTCCTTTTTGGTAGATAAAGCAGGTTTTTCAAACCCAGAACTTAAACCCGAGAGAGCAGAGCTTATAGAAATTTTGGCCAAATGTCACCCAGGATAAGTAAAACAAAGTTCCTTTGAAATTTCACTCAAGTTTGAACTATCACCGATACAGTTTTTTCAAAGATTTTAGATCATTCTTCATGCAAAGCTGAACAGAATAACCTACGAAGGCAAAGCAGAGCTCTGGAAGAGCAACATTGAGCCTCCGTCAGGCTATACAGATTTGAACAGATGAGCCTCCCCCTAGATGGCAAAATTGAATCCCCGTCTAGCAGAGTAGAGCTGAACAGATTAGCCTTCCCTCCCCTAATTGGCAGCTCTTAGCCCCCATCGAGCAGTGAAGAGCTGAGCATAGTACGTTTTTTATATTAACTTCGTCCCTCGTGGTGCAGTGCAGGGGCCCAACAGATTGATCGCTTTCTGAAATGGCAATAATGAGTTCTCGTCGGGCAACACAGAGCTAAACAGATACGTCTTTCTCTGGGATAGCAAATTTGAACCCACTCGAAACAGATTCTCCTCTTATTTGTTTGTTTTTTAATATTATATAGCTCGTCCACGACACAATAACCTAAGGCCTTCTTCCATACCAAACTTAATCCCGGGTAGGGAAAAGCGGAACTGAAGCTCATCTACCAAGCTCAAACCTGAGCTCCTTTCGAGCAACAAAAGTTGAACAGATTAGTCCTTGCATTCGGCCTCCCGTTGGGCGTAACAAAAGCTGAAAAGAATACCCTCCTCTGGGATAAACTAAATTTAGCATCCGTCGGCCAGTTCAACTCTGAACAGAATAACCTCCGTTGATTATGGCAAAGCTGATCAGCTAAGCCTTTGGGATAAGCCTTTGGGAAGGCAAGCTAAGGTCCCGTCGGGCAGGGAAAATTTAACAAACGAGCCTCCATATGGAATGAAAAATTTTAGCCCATGTCTGACAATGCAGAGCTGAACAGACTAGCCTCCCTCTAAAATGGTAAATAGAGTCTTTGTCGAGCAGTGTAAAGCAGAATAGCCTCCGTCTGGAAATCCAGAGCTGAGCTAATCATCCTCCGTTTATCTGTTACAAATTGCATCAATTTAAATTAAAGCACGAAGAATTCCTTTCCGGTAAGATCCGTCTTATTTGAGATGTCATTTCATTCTGCAGATCAATGGTAAGTGTTTTTGGGGAACATTCGGTGAAAACTTGACATCAGTCCAGCATCACCTGAGGGAAGAAAATTTTTAAAGCAGTTCTCACTAAATATTTTACGACTAATGGCTTTAATGGGCTTGAACCCGCAAAGATGTTCCTTGCAGATATTAGGGCCAATGCTCTATCCCTCGCTCCTCATACAAGGCAATCATTCTTTTAAATTCAATCTTCCTCGCTGGTTCAATAATCACGAGTAATGCGAGTTTATAAGCTATATTCGTACATACTGATGCAGACTCTCGACTTTAAAGTCCAATGAGTTGAGAAGATGAGGTTGCTAAATCTTCGGTATACTTAAATATAACAATTATAAGTGCATACCTAGCTTATAATCTCTATCGTCATCTTATTAAAGTCAGTTACAATATTGAGCGATTATTAAAAAATACAGCATTCAAACTTTGAAGCTTTTAAACACTTATTTCATATAACGCCTTTGTACATAGCTACCCCAGAACAGATGTATCATCCTTCTGATACGGTCATGGATTCTTCAACTATCCAAGGAGGGAAGGGAATTTTTTTTAATTACATGTGTAGAACATTTCCATTGCCTTGAATTGCCATGGGTATTCCACGATTAGTTTCAAATTTTTGAAAACCATGTTTAAATTATAATAAGACAAAACAAAACGACAAATGTAGGAAAACAGCCCTCGTTCAGGCAACTATAGTTCAAGAAGCATTCAGGACCTGCAGACAGCTAAGTTAATTGTTTTTGCCACGCCCAAACCTCGAGTAATGACGTCGGAGATTCGACTCTGGCATTCAAGTCGATTTAGTCAGGAATCTTATTAAATTTAAATCGAATCGTGTATATAAAGAACAAAAAGGGGGTGTCGAAAACATTTTTTTTTCTCTATTGATTTTGGTACCTGCGTTTTCTGAAATGGACGGAGGAGCAAGGACTAGCTATTCATTAGTTTAATTCACTCAGCAGTGTGGCAAACTTTTCCACCTCTCCAAGCTTTAAAGGTTTGCCTAATCTGAAATTTTGATAAGCGCGTGCGGACCTCATTCCGTTTTTATAGATAAATTTATAGAAGTGGCAATTTGAATCCATCAGGTTTTTTAACACCTTCTCATGAGGAGAGAACTAAATTTAAAATATTTTATATTCATATATGTCTTAATTAAAACATATACCAGGCAAAGCTATTTAAATTTAAAAGATAAAAAGAAGAGCGTTATTGACATGGAATAATCTTAGGTTTGATACGAATACAAATTCAATAACGTTTAAAAGTTTTGGTTGATAATTCATTAAATGCAGGAAATCATGTTTATGATAAAAGTTGTATTTCTGCAATGCATATTTACTTAACCAAGCATAAAGCAAAATATCTTAAGCTTAAATAAGATATGATAAGCACGTCCCATTATGCCTCGCAGTTCATGCCAGCTTAGCGCAGCTTTTGTTTTGTTTTTATCGAAAACACGAGTAAATAAAATGATTGCGCCAGGACGCGTACAAGCCAAATCAAGCCAGTGAAAATGGGGTACGGAAGATTGCGCCGGTTTGATCCGTGATTACATAACATGCCGCCCGAATTGGCCATCCTTGTGTTCAGTAAACTGCGCCGGTTTTCTTCGATTTTTAATCCCTCGATGATAAAGTTATTCGAATAAAAATCGATTGCGCTTAGTGTAAGAATTCACATGTCAAAATAGTAAAGTCCAATAGCTCTGACTGTGAGATCACGATATGTGTTTGAAAACCGTTCAAGTTGTTGTCAAGTTGTCTGCGTTTGTGTATAAATTGAGACGTCAGAGATGAAAAAATTTAGAAAGACTTGGATTGTTTAAGCGGGCGTTGAAAACCGTTCAAGTTATTTTTTTTTTTGTTGTGACAAACTCACTTTGAAATTTGCGTTTGTGTATAAATTGAGACGTCAGAGATGAAAAAATTTAGAAAGATTTGGATGTCAACATGGAGCTGTTTGTCACGGAGAGAGGAAACAAGGGTCTTCGCTTCAACAACTACACATACAGATTGATAGAAGTCAACAAGAAGTCGAAGCGGTTCAGGTGCACTAAAAAAGATTGCCCGGCAAGCCTTCTTACAGACTGCGACGAACAGAATATAGTCAAGATTGGAAAACCGCATAACTACGAAGCGCCATCAACTCATGCAAAAGAAATGCAGACAGCCCGTGCAAGTATAAAGAGAAAAGCAGAGGACAGCCTTAATGAAAGACCGTCGAAGCTTGTGTGCTCAGTGGTGTCCTCATTTTCAACAATTACTAGCAGAGACCTCGACAACTTGACCCGCCAAGTACGCCAATATCGGCTGAAATCCAGACCTAAACTGCCAAAGACAAGAGAAGAAGTACTTTCTGTTCTCAGAGACTATGATTCCGACTTCATTATGGAAATAGACGAAAGCTTACAGATTTGCTTAATCACTACAGTGGAGAATCTGAACTTTCTTTCCTCGTCAACTCACATCCTAGCAGATGGAACATTTCAGTTTTGTCCTCGCTACTTTTACCAGTTATACACATTTCACGGCACACGGAATGGACATTTCATACCATGCGTGTTCGCCCTGCTACCGAACAAAAAGGAAGCTACTTATACCCGTGCTTTGCAGATGCTGAGACACATGTGTAGAGAGAAAAATGTTTCTCTCCATTCAGCGTTTTTCCATTTTGACTTGGAAGATGCCATGCTTTCTTCCTGTGGACATGTCTTTCCAGATGCTAAAATCAAAGCCTGCAACTTTCACGTAGGCCAAGCATGGCACAGAAAGCTGCAACAGATCGGACTTGCAGCCGAATTCCAATCTAACTCAGAAACATCAACTTGGCTTAAGTCCTTCTTCGGTCTCCCAGCTCTGGATCCCCATGAAGTTGAAGACTGCTTTGCTTTTGTCGTGATGAACAATTGTCCTGACTCAAAAAGTGATCTACTTTGCAAGTTTGCAGACTACGTTTTTAACAACTACATTTCGGATTCTGCACGATACCCTCCAACGCTTTGGGCTTCTCAAGATATTGCTATAAGAACAACGAATGCATGTGAGAGTTTTCATAATCAGTTTTCCAAGAACTTCTCATCATCACATCCAAATATATTTTTATTTTTGGAAAAGCTTGGCGACGAACAATTACGGACAAATATAAAAATCAGATCAGCATTTCAAGAGCGCAGAGTCCAAGCAAGACGTCATCGCGAACGAGAAGCAACCAGACAGGCTATCATCTCAGCGTACAGAAAAGGAGAAATCAATCAAGAAGAGTTTCTTCGAAGAATATCATTCAAGTCTCTACCACCAAAAATGTGAACAACTATTGTATCAAGACATTATTTTATCATTCATTACATTTTTAATCAGTGCAATGTGCAATCAAGAATAAAACATAAACATTATCCTGCTCAAAATCCGACTTCCACCTCCCCGTGGTGAGCAGGGGGCAACAATTATCAAGACTGTTTTCGGGAGAGGTATTGAAAAAAATAAGCTTTTAAAAATTCATTCCTTGAGTTGTAGCAATAAACAGTCTTGATAGTTGGCAGACGGAAGAGGTTTCGCGTCCGAACAGGCCTAAATAAAAAATAATTATAATCGATCAATGAGAAACATTCGACTATCTAAAACCGGCGCAATATTCCAACAAGCAAAGCTAGCATCGTTGACACTTCTCTCTGAAGTTTTACTACAATAGGATAAAAACCGGCGCAGTCTTCAGTCATCCGTGAAAATACCCAGAGTGAGAGCGTTAACAGTACAGCCCCCAGAGGTCCTCTAGTTTACTGCATTTTACTTTTCGAATTGTTTTTTGTTTGTTTACAGAAAACCTAGCATTGAAATTGGAACTTACAAATATGGACTAACAGGCTATCTCGAGCTCGGCAATAGGGTTGGCCCCAGCTTTAGGGAAGACGATAGTTCACTTCCTACGTGTGGTCAGTTTGAAATCGACTCATTCCAGTTCTGTTTACCATTTGATTTTGTTGATCTTTTTAAAAATATTTTTCGCGGATTTCAGAGGATTCCTTGCAGTATGTTCGCGAACTAGAATTCCAATTTTCTCATCAGACGACTTTTATTTCCCATAAATTGGGCTCTAACGTAAATGGAGATTAATTCATTGTAAAGGGTTTTTTCCCTTTATTTGTCAACTGTAACAATTAGTGAGCTATAAATCTTATACAGCTTGAACTTTTTCTTGATTGTAATTTTTTTTTTGTGCTTCCCTATTATTTTTTATAGGGCGATTGTCCAATTCAGCACTCAAACGGAAGAACCGTTCAGTTTCACCGACCAAAGCGAAGTAAGGTGAACACGACCGCTGCTCTGTTATATGATATAACCTGTCAATGACATGCTATTCTCACAATTTTGTTTGGTATATCAAAGAGCAGGGGAGACCGGAAATGATGAGGCTGTAAAGTCATCTACTGGCGGTGGGGGCGCGGCCCACACTCGGGGCTGTTAGGTGTAAACCTCCCATGATAAACTGCAAAACAAGTTGTTCCCAAGGGAGAGAGGTCAATACGTAGTCCAGAGAGAAGGGCTGGACGCCATTTCCTGGGAGGCAGAAGAACGTGGGGAGTAAGAAGCCAAAGATAGAGGAAAATAAAGGGAAAAAATAGAACAACTGGAAGGCATGTGATGGAAGAAAACTGAAAAATATCATCGAATAGGTGAACAAGGAAAGAAAAGGGCTAGATATCACCATTTTGTGGTAAACAGAAGCAGCTTATGGAAACCATCGAATATTGAAAAAGATGAAGAAAAGCTGGACGTACTGAATTAAGGATACATATCAGAAACAATGGAAGTCAAATGATAGAGAAAACTGCAAGAGAAGAAACAGAGATTAATTGATAGAAGGAAAAAGTAGAAAGGAAAAAAAAAATTCTTGAGGTCATTGGTTTGAGGAAAACAGAAGCGTTGTATGAAAGCCTTCGGATAGTGGAAGTAGAAACGAGAGGACATTTAGGAAAAAAAAAACAAGGTAGCGACTGATAGAGACCATCGGAAAAATAATTAGTAAAAAAAATAATAAAAAAATGTATATCAACGCTTTCAGAAAACATGGGGAAAACTGAAGAGAATTGATAGAGATCGTTGGATTGTTGGACAAAGGGATAAAAGCGCTTAAGGTCATCAGTGTCAGGGACAGGGGAGGCGGCCTATGACAACCTTTGGATAAAGCTCAAAAAGGTCGAAAAATCGGGAGGTTACCGAAATGAAGACGTCAGAATGGAACTAAATCAGGCCAGCGGATGGAAGAAAAAGGAAGAGAAGGAATAAAGACAGACCAAAGAGAGGGATTAGAAGCTAGGCCTACCAGATAGGCTACAATTAAAGGTCGAGAAAGACCGGAAGCGACAGAGGATTATAAAAACAGTAAAGAGAAGAGCTGGGAGCCATAGAGTTTTTTTTTTTTTTTTGATCCTGCATCCTTTAGTGACTATAAGCCTTGCAGCGCCGCAACGTGTGCATTCAGCTGGAAACTCAGAGGCAATGACTAAGCGCAATGTCATTACAACGTCCGCTTGTTTTCAGAGCCAGAGGCAATGAGTAAATTTAATGTCATTGCAACCTCCGCTTATTTACAGAGCCAGAGGCAATAACTAAGTGCAATGTCATTGCAAGCTCCGCTTTTTTATAGACCCAGAGGCAATGACTAATAGAGCCAGAGGCAATGACTAAGTGCAATGCCATTGCAACCTCCACTTTTTTTTAATAGAGCCAGAGGCAATGACGTAGTGCAATGTCATTGCAACCTCTGCTTTTTTTTACAATGCCAAGTACAATGCCATTGCAATCTGCGATGATTCAGAAACCCAGAGGCAATGACTTAGTGCTATGTCATTGAAACCTCTGCCTATTCGCAAACCTAGAGGCAATGATTCAGTGCAATGTCATTGTAACCACTACAGTCAGAGCTCCAGACACCAGATAGTTCTGGTCGGGACTAGAACGTCGCAACTCCGTTCTGTCAGCGCGACGCTCTGCGACCTAAATCATCAGGTTAATGATCTCTTAATAGTGAAAAGATGAAAAGAAGGGCTGAAAGCTACCGGAGAGATACAGGAAAAGAAAGACTCGATAGGAGGAAAGATAAGGAAAAGGGTTGAAAGTCACAGGAAAGATAGACAGAAAAAGAAAGACTGTGTAAGAGTATAGGTCACGAAAGGGGTGAAGGCTACCAAAGAGGTACACTAAGAGGGAGAACTGTGTAAAAAAGACGAATAAAACTCTTGTAGATGAAACCGCAAAAAATTATGATAATAGAACAGGCACTAGAAAAGAATGAAAACGGAAAGATGTAGAGAAGCGCTGATGCTCACTTAGTATGGAAATAAGCAAAAATTGAAAATTGAAGCGAAGGAAGCAAATTTATTTTAAAACAGAAACGAAAGAAGCGAAGTTGAAAACTAACATTTAAGAAAGGCCAACAGATCGTCTTTAAACAAATACTACTAAATGGGAGATTGAGGGAATTGAGGAGGTAACTGGAAAACTTGAAGTGTCGATCTGAAAGCTAAAAATTGGCAAAAAGTGAAATCATAGGAGAAAGAGAATAAAATTATCTGGAAAACAGTGCATGTTGGAGCTATTTTAAAACGTTCAACTGTATGCCTTGGAGTGTTAGGTGATGGTTAACATTGGGATATTTCGGTAAATGATTGAGAGCAAGCACAAGGGAGAAAGGACAGGTACCATCTTTTCCGCATATTTTAAGAATATAATATATATTATTTGTTTCAGAAAATATGTTTAAAATATATTTTGAACTAACAAAATCACGAAAGAAGTATTTGAAAGAGCTAAACTCTCTCAAGATCAAATAAATTCGGAAAAATTCTGTTTAGGACGAAAAAGAAGAGAAAAATCTGATTTATTACAGCAAAGTACTGTCTAGACCAAAATAATTATCTGTAGTCTCTAGTAAAGTTCAGGCAGACAGAAAATGAATTTGACCTTTTAGTTAGAGCTTCACTGTGAGACTTGTTCGGTAAAACAAGAAGATCAAAAACAAAGATGGAAGGCCAGACTGTAATTCTGTCCCACTAGAGAATGGCGGAAAAGTATTATATTGAAACTTGTTAAAAATGCAAAGACATTATTTCCGTTTCTACGAAATATAGAGATTGGAACCCAATAGGATTGACGCAAGGAACCCGGGAAATTTCAATATTCAATTTTATTGAGAGATTTTTCATAAAGTCAGTGCTTCACACAAGGCAATTTATTAATTATATACCTCCGTTGTCATTTCTTTTCAAACCGAGTATGGTTCACATCTTTGTCAATTTTCAAGAATGGAAATTTCATGTATTTTACAAGAGACAGAATTACAGGAAAACTCCAGTTGCTGCCTGCATGTTGATATGTGACGAAAATAGACTGATTTCTGATGCCATTCATCTATCCTTAAAGTATACTAATTTCCTGGTGGGAAATTTGTCGCGAGGTCACCTTCATTGAAATGCCTGGTTGTGTTTGAGAAAAGCATCTGAAATAACTGGGAGATGAAGTCAGATGAGTGGCACAGATCTCTGGTGCCAGAATGTCTAAAATCAAAATCGTCTCAAAACACAATTTTATTGTCCTTTTAACAGTGGAATTTGAACACAACTTGCATTACGAGTGAATGACAATAATTGGCTAAAATTGAAACCTATTCTATGAAACTCATGAATGAATTTGTATAAAACAAGATATTGGAATCAAGATTTTAAGGTGGAAGAGGCATGACGGAATGAAGAATAGAAATTTCAAACTAGAACTAAAGAAAAATAAAAGCGTTGTCAGAGACATACGAGTTTGGATCCAGTCTTAAAAAAATGAGATTAAAATATGGAAGATTGAACCTAGAGCTAGAATGTAACAGTGAGACTCAAATATGAGGTTTGAAACTCAAGTCTTCAGGATAAAAGAGACTGAAGTATGGGGCTTGATGCTCGCTGGTCAAGAGTGGGATTGAAATATGAGGCTGGGAACCCAATGATATGGATAAAAACTTGGGATTAAAGTATGGGGCCTGGAACGCAGTGTTCAGAAAGAAAGAGAGAAATATCTAAAGGACCTAAAAATCTTTCAAGATCATAAGCTTCGGAAAAACAACTTGGACCTAAAAGAGAAGTAGATTTTTATTCTTGAAAACCTATTTTTCAAATATAATGAAATGTGTGTACTAAAATACACGTGTAACAAATATAAATCATGAGAATAATATTTCCAAAGATTTTTCTCTGAGAATAACTAGAATGCGCGTCCCACAAATGGGACACTAACAGAGAGAGGGTGTGAGAAGATGTGGTCCTCTGGGTTTGCTTATGTCCAAAATTTGAGGCCCTAAATGCAGAAAGGCGTTTATTGAAGTTTCTAAATACTTAAATTATGACCCACTCTAATTATTTCATGAAAATTAGCTTTTAAAATTTATTTTCCTTTCTCAGGCTTGTGACACTAAAGGAAGCTATTCAAATGATTGAAGGTAATGAATGAATTGTGAATGAATCCAGCAGCATCAAACAAATATGAGATTCAACTTTTCAAAAAAAACAAAACAAAGCGGTGCTCAGCCAGAGACAAACACCATGACTGTACAAATTGATCAGCCCAATAGGATCAAAATGTACAACAGAACGATTTTGGGGGGAGGGGGGGGGGGTGTAGACTGGGCAGATGAAAACATCGAGGAATACCACATCCAAATGAGAAGCAAAAAAAATAGACGTGGCCGTTGTTTGCTTTTTATTTGAATGCGTCTGCACAGAATGCTTGGCTATTGTATCGAAAGTCTGCTGAATACAACTCAAGACCGATTGGATCAGCTGGCTTTAAAAAGGGAAATGGTAAAAGTGTACCTAATGAGGCACGAACAAGATCGGGCACTGGGAAGGCCGATCTCTGGAAGAGGGTTGGCTGTCAACAAAAGAGTTTCCACCGAGGTGAGAATTGATGGTGTAAACCAACATTTGACCACAGGTCCAACGCAAAAAAAAAAAAAATGCGGGCAATAGGGCAAAAAAACAAAACAAACAAACCATAAACGAAGCTGATTCGTTCAATGTGCAATGTCTCGGTGCACGTGAACTGTTCCCAAGCATACCATTCACGCTAGGGCTCTTTTGACTCCAAAGTAAAAGCAAAGAGCATCTTGTGTGAATAGAATATTTCTCTTAAAACAGTTTTTTAGCTTATTTTTAAAGTTACTCTGTCATTCAAACACATTGCATTTTGGTAGGAACTGGAATTGGTATGTTTTAGATAATAAACCATTTGTCAATAATGCCTGACAATCAATACCCAAAGGCCTGCATAAATTTTCATTTTTCATTTTCAAAGTCTGCAATGGATATTTGTATTTGTACTTTTTTTATATTTCTTGTTTGAATTTTGAAACGATAGAAAGTGTGTCGCAAAAGAAGATAAAACAAAGACGATTTTATACAGTTACTTTGTGTTTTTTCCATACTGATTTTTGTTGAGGTATTTCAATTTATGTGGCCTTTTTAAAAAATCAACTTATATAACCTGATTATGTATCATATGTTTGCAATAAAAGCCAAAACTCCGAAAATATATGCCCTCTCGGTACAAACAGTCAATAGAGGTGACATTACGAAACACCTGAATTTTGTATCCTCAAACTGCTAGCGTCCCATTTATGGGACGCTAAAAACAAAGGTCTGTAAATAAAAAAGCAATGTTTAAAACACAAAAAAGTGTTTAAATAAGTGATATGCACACCAAAAACACACCTGGTGTGCAAATTATTTTGATAAAAAAACCCACCAATAATGTGAGAGGAAATGGGTTTAATGTTAAACCACATTTCCATTTTCTGGGAAATATGGGAGTTAGAACCAAATTTGAGTGAGGCAAGCACCCTGAGGGTTTTTCAATGTTCAAACATGCTTCTCAAAACATTGAGTAATCTTTCATCAAGTATAGTGCACCGCACTAGACAATTTATTGATCATTTACCTCAGTTATTTTCTTCCATACCTTTGTCAATTTTAAAGAATGGAATTTCCGATTACTGTAAAAGATGAGGTATTCCAGGAAACCTCAAATTGTTGCCCGCATGTAGATGTATGACTAGGATAGACGGATTTCTGATGCCATTGATCTATCCTCAAAATATAACTGTGTTATTTGAAGTTAAACCTTTCTTTGGGGGAGGTTATGTCGCGAGCTCCTCCTAATGAAATTGCCTGGTTGTGTTTGAGAAAAGTTTCTGCAATAATTGGATGACGAAGTTAGATGAGTGGTAATATCCCCCCCCCCCTTCCTCAAAATCTGTACAATAAAATAGACTGAATAAAGAATCCGATATACCCCAGTTACTGCCAACATGTTGAAATAAGACGAGCATAGCATGAATTCTGATGCCACATTTTTTTCCTCAAAATATAACAATGTGTGTTCAATTTAATCCTTGGGAGATGAAGTCACATGAGAGGCATAGAACTCTGGTGCCAGAATGTCTAAAATCAAACTCGTCTCAAAACACCAAGGTGCAAGACAAACTTTGTCTTTTAATATTCAAGTTTGAACAAGTCTGGAATCACGAGTGAAAGCAAAACAAGGCTAATAACTGAATCTCATTATTTTAAAGGCATAGGTGAGAGTTTGTACAAAACACAGATATTGACGCCAAGTTTTTAGGATGAACTCAAAGAGACATTACGGACTGAAGAATAGTAGGAGTTTCAGACTAATAAAGATGAATCAAATAAGTTGCCAGATACATAACAAGTTTGGATCCAGTCTTAAAGATAAATGAGTGAGGTAATCTAAAATATGTGAAGTTGGAACCCAATATTAGAATAAAAGAGAGACTCAAAATGTGAGGCTTGAAACTCTGTGTTTAGGACAAAAGGGACTGAAATATGTGGTTTTAAGTCCAGTGTTCGGGATAAAAGAGTAGAAATTTGGAACTCAGTGATCAAGATAAAAGAGAAACAAATGAGGGGCGTGTTCAGTAAAACACGATTATTAAACACGATACAGAAAGGCCATTCTATAATGTTGTCGTCGCTATAAAAGAACCGAAAAGTATTATCTTGAAACCTGATAATGCGAAGACACATCATTTCCATTTTCTATGAAATTGAGTTGGAAGCCAATATGAATAAGACATGGAACCTGGGGATTTTCAATGTACAAAATATGCTTCTCAAAACACAAGGTGTTCGGTAATTTTTCATTATGCCCTTTGCACCACATAAGGTTTTTTATTTATTTACCTCCGTTATTTTCTTCCCTACAGGATACGGTTCACGTGTTTGTCAATTTTCAAGAATGGAAATTCCGTGTACTATATACGAGACAGAATCGGGAATTCCAGAAAAAACCCAATTGCTGCAAGCATGTTGATATATGACGAGGATAGAATGATTTCTGATGACATTCTTAAGAATGAGTTATTAAGTTACAGCCTTCCTTGGGGAAATTTTGTCTGAACTCTTCATGAAATTGCCTGGTTATGTCTAAAAATAACATCTGCAATAATTAGGAGAAGTCAGATAAGTGACACAACACTCTGGTGCCAGAATGTCTAAAATCAAATTGACTCAAAACACTCGGATGTAAGACATAATTTGATGTCTCTTTACAGAGGAATTTGAACCAATTTTGAATCACGAATGAATGACAATGATAGACGGAAAATTGAAATCCATTCTCTGGGATGTATGTGCGAGTTTGTACAAAACACATATTGGAGCCAAGTTTTTTTTTATTCAAGAGGCATGACTGAATGAAGAAAAAGCGTTCCAAACAAGAATTAAAGATTAATAATTTCTATGGTTGTCAGAAACATAATACGTTTGGATTTAGTCTTAAAAATAAATGAGAGATTGAAATATAGAAGTTTTAACCCTGTGTTTTGATGAAATAGTGAGACTCAAATATTAGGCTTGTCACCCCATGTTCAGGGTAATAGAGTGGGATTGAAATATGCGTTGGGAAGCCATAAAAGATCCGGAGTGAAACATGGGGTTGAAACCTAGTTTCAGAACGAAAAACAATGAAATATGAGGCGTGTTCAAGATGAAAAAGACTGAAATGTGAGGCCTGAAACCCATTGTTCAGGATAAAAGAGTAAGTTTAAGATATGGGGCTTGGAACCCAGAGTTCAGGATGAAAGAGATAAGTATCTGATGGAGCTAAAGTTCTTTCAAGATCAAATAGTTTCGGAAAAATTCTGTTTACAACGAAAAAGAAAAGAAAGATCTGGCTATTTCAGCATAGTAGTGACCTGACTAAAATAATTATCTGAACATTTCTTTTAAAGTTCAGACAGACAGAAAATGAATTGGACTTTTCAGTTAGAGCTTCATCGTGGGAATTGTTCAGTAAAAGAGGAATATTAAACACGAGATTTGGAAGGCCACAGTGTAATTTTATCGTTACTGCAGGAGAGCCCAAAATTATCATCTTGAAACCTGATAAATTAAAGACACAGTATTCCCGTTTTCTATGAAGTATTGTAGTTGAAACCCAATCGGATTGAGGCAAGGAACCCGGGAAATTTCAATGTTCAAACATGATTCTCAAAACACAGTTGTATAGAGTAATTTTTCATCAAGTCCAGTGCACCACACAAAACAATTACATGATTAATTACCTCCGTTATCATTTTCTTCCATACCGAGTATGGCTCACATCTTTGTCAATTTTCAAGAATGGAAATTCCATGTACTCTATAAGAGAGAGAATCAGGAATTCCAGGAAAACTCCAATTGCTACCCGCATGTTGATATGTGACAAGGATAGACTGATAACTGATGCAATTGATCTATCCTCAAAAATATCAATATGTGTGGTTCAAGTTAAACCTTTCCTTGTGTGAAGTTTTGTCGTGAGTTCCTCTTCATGAAATTGAATGGTTGTATTTGAGAAAAACATTTACAATAACTGGGAGATGAAGTCAGATGATTGGCACAGACCTCTGGAGCCTGAATGTCTAAAGTCAAAATCGTCACAAAACACCCGAGGCAAAAAGGCAAAAATTTGTTATCTCTTAACGGTGGAATTTAAACCAATCTTGAATCACGGGTGAATGACAATGAAAGGCGAAACTTGAAACCCATTCGTGCAAAGTTTGGTGAGTTTGTACAAATGACAAATTTATCAGCCAAGTTTTTAGGTTAAAAAAGGCATGACAGACTGAGCAATAGGCGTTTTAAACTAGAATAAAAGATCAATAAAACGTGTTATCAGAAAAGTGATAAGTTTGGATCCAGTCTTAAAGATAACTACGTGGGATAGTCTGAAATATGAGGTTGGAACCCTGTGCTAGAATGAAAATGAGACTCAAATATGAGGCTTGAAACTCAGTGTTCAAAATAAAAGAGACTGACATATGGGGCTTGAAGCCCAGTGTTCAGGATAATAGAGTGGGATTGAAATATTGGGTTTAGAACCGAATGATGAGGATAAAAGATTGAAATTAAAATATGAGGCTTGGAATACTGTGTTCAGAATAAAAATGAGACAAACATAAATTATGGGGCTTTGAACCCAATGTTGAAAATTACAAAAACAACAACTACCATATATATGGGGTTTGGGACCCACTATTTAGGATAAAACTGTTCTACTGAGAACACAGTGATCAGGATGTTTGAGGGAAATGTCTAAGAGCTAAAACTCTTTCTAGGTCAATGGTTCAGAAAGAAAACGGAGAGAAAGATCTGGTTATTACAGCATAGTACCTGACCTGATCAATTATCTCTAGTTTCTAGTATAGTTCAGGCAGGCAGAAAATGAGATAACCTCATAGTTAGAACTTCATCGTAGGACTTATCGGTAGAACAAGAATATTCAACTCGTCGATGGCAGGCCACACTGTAGTGTTGTTACTATAGAATAGGCTAAAAATAATATGTTGAGACCTGTTAAATTCAAAGGCACATTATTTCCATTTTCTGTGAACTATGGGAGTACGAGTTGGAACCCAATTTGATTCAGGGAAAGAGCCCGCGTGTTTCAAATGTTCAAACATGTTTTTCAAAACACTATTGTACTGAGTAATTTTTCAGTAAGCTCTGTTCACCAGACAAGGAAATTTGTTGATTATTTACCTTCGCCATAATTTTTTTCCATACCGAGTATGGTTCCTAACTATCTTTGTCAATTTTCAAAAATGTCTACTAAAAAAGAAGGAAACAACTTGTTGTTACAGCATATTACTTACAAGACAGAAATATCTCTAGTTTCTAGTAAACTTAAGGGAGGCAGAAAATTATTTGACCTTGCAGTCAAACTTCATCGATAAAACGATAAAATATTAAACATGATGATGGAAGGCCACACGGTAATGATGTCGTTAAGATAGAAGAGGCGAAAAGTATCATCATGAAACCTGTTAAATGCAAAGCACATTAATTCGACTTTCTGTTAAACATGGGAGTTGAAACCCAATATGATTGGGGCAAGGAAACTGAGGATTTTCAATGTCCAAACATTTATCAAAACACTATTTATACAGTAATTTATCATTAAGTTAAACTTTCCCTTGAGTGGAAGTTTTATCGTGAGTTCCTTTTCAGTAAACTGCCTGGTTATGTTTGAGAAAACTATTCGGAAGAATTGGGAGATGAAATCCGATGAGTGGCACAGAACTCTGGTGCCAGAATGTCTAAAATGATAAATCCGATGAGTGGCACAGAACTCTGGTGCCAGAATGTCTAAAATGATAAATTCGATGAGTGGCACAGAACTCTGGTGCCAGAATGTCTAAAATGATAAATCCGATGAGTGGCACAGAACTCTGGTGCCAGAATGTCTAAAATGATAAATCCGATGAGTGGCACAGAACTCTGGTGCCAGAATGTCTAAAATGATAAATCCGATGAGTGGCACAGAACTCTGGTGCCAGAATGTCTAAAATGATAATCGTCTCAAAACATCCGCGTGCAAGACATTTTTGTTGTCTTTTAACTGTGGAACTTAAACCAATCTTGAATCACGAGTGAATGGCAGTGCTAGGCTGAATATTGAAACCCATTCTGTGCAAAGCATAGGTGAATTTGTACCAAAATCAGATATTGGAGCCAAGTTTTGAGGATGAAAAGAGGTATAGCGGACTGAAGAATAGGAATTTCGAACTAGAAATAAAGATGAATAAAAGGGGTTGTCAGAAACATAAGTTTGGATCAAGTATTAAAGTCAATGAGTAATATAGTCTGATATATGGAAGTTGGAACCCTGTGTTAGGATGAAAGAGACTGAAATATGAGGATTAAAACCAGTATCCAGGATGAAAGAGTAGGATTGAAATATGTGGCTGGGAAAATTGGGATTAAAGTAAAGGGCTCAGAACCCAGTGTTCAGAATGAAATAGAATAAAGTATGGGGATTGGAACCTAATTTTCAGGAAAAAAGACTGAAATAAAGGTTATGGATCCCAGTGTTCAAGATAAAAGAGAGACAGTAATGTGGGGCCTGAAATCCCACGGTCTAGCACGAAAGAGAGAAGTATCTTAAGGAGCCAAAGCTCTTTCAAGATTAAATAGTACTGACCTGACCAAAATAATTATCTCTAGTTTCTAGTTAAGTTAAGGCAGAAAATGAATTTGACATTATCGTCAAAGCTTACCGTGGGACCTGTTCGGTAAAACAAGAATATTGAACACGACGATGTGAGGTCAAACTGTAATGAAAAGATGCCTTATTTTCATTTTCTATGAAATGCAAGAGTTGAAACCCAAAATGATGGAGGCAAGAGACCCGGAGGTTTTATTGTTCAACCTTGATTCACAAAACAATTTGTAACGAGTAACTTTTTATCAAATCCAGTGCACTAAACAAGGCAATTTTTTCATTATTCACCTCGTTTTTTTATTTCCTTCCATAGCCAGTATGGTTCACATCTTTGTCAATTTTCAAGAATGGAAATTCCGTGTACTATAAAAAAGACAAAATCAGGAATTGCAGGAAAACACCAATTGCTGCTTGCATATTAATATAATTATGACGAGGATAGACTGATTTCTGATGCGATTGATCCATCCTCAATATATAACAATTTAGTTCAAGCTAAAACTTTCCTTGTATCTTTTTCGCGAGGTCCTCTTCATAAAAGTGTCTGATTGTGTTTGAGAAAAGCATTTGCAATAATTTGGAGATGAAGTCAGACGAGTGGCACAGAACTCTGGTACCAGAATTCCTAAAATCAAAAGCGACTAAAAAAAAACCCAAGGTGAAAGACAAAATTTTGTTGTCTCTCAGAGGTGGAATTTGAACCAATCTTGAATTACGAGTGAATGACAACGATAGGCGGAAAATTGAAACCTATTCCAGGGAATGCATGGATGGTTTTGTAAACAGACATTTTTAGGATGAAAAAAGCATGATGGACTGAAGAATAGGAGATTAAAACTAGAATAAAAGATGAATTGTCAGAAGCATGACAAGTTTTAATTCATCTTAAAGATAAAAGAGTGGGACTGTCTGAAATATGGAGGTTAGAACACAGTGGTAGGATAAAAAAGGGAGAATGAAATATGAGGCTTGGAGCCCAGGGTTCAAGATAAGAGAGACTGACATGTGAAGTTTGGAACCCAGTGTTCTGCATAAAAGAGTGGGATTGAAATTTGGGGCTGGGAACCCAATGATCAGGATAAAAGATTGGGATTTAAGTATTGGGCTTGGAACCCAGTGTTGAGGAGTAAAGAGGCTGAAAATTGGGTTTGGAACCCAGTGTTTAAGATAAGAGAGACAGATGTGGGAATTGGCACCCAGTACTCGGGGGAAAAAAGTAATGCATATGGAGTTTGGAACCCAGTGTTCAACAGATAAAAAAAATGAGATGTGGGGCTTTGAACCCAGTGTTCAGGATAAAAGAGTAAGATTGAAGTATGGAGCTTGAAATTGGGGAACCCAGTGTTCAGGATAAAAGAGTAAGATTGAAGTATGGAGCTTGGAATTGGGGAACCCAGTGTTCAGGATAAAAGAGTAAGATTGAAGTATGGGGCTTGGGATTGGGGAACCCAGTGTTCAGGATAAAAGAGTAAGATTGAAGTATGGGGCTTGAAATTGGGGAACCCAGTGTTCAGGATAAAAGAGTAAGATTGAAGTATGGAGCTTGAAATTGGGGAACCCAGTGTTCAGGATAAAAGAGTAAGATTGAAGTATGGGGCTTGAAATTGGGGAACCCAGTGTTCAGGATAAAAGAGTAAGATTGAAGTATGGGGCTTGAAATTGGGGAACCCAGTGTTCAGGATAAAAGAGAAAAAAAAATATCGGGCCGGGAAACCAGTGTTCTGGATGAACGAGACTTGGAACTCAAGTGTTCAGAGTAGAAGAGCTGGACTTAAATATGGGGCTTAGAGCTTGGTGTTCAAACTGAAAGAAAGACTAAATATGGGGCGTAGAGCTCGGTGTTCAAACTGAAAGAAAGACTTAAATATGGGGCTTAGAGCTCGGTGTTCAAACTGAAAGAAAGACAAATATGGGGCTTAGAACTCGGTGATCAGACAGAGACAAATATGGCGCTTAGAGCCCGGTGTTCATACTGAAACAGACTTAAATATGGGGCTTGGAACCCAGTGACCAGGCTGGAAGAGTGGCTGAGATAGGGGGTCTAGAACCAAGCGTTAAGATGAAAGAAACTGAAGTCTGGGGTTTGGAACCCAGTGATTAGATTGAAAAAGTGAGACCGCCCGAAACGGGCGTTGGAACCAATGTTTAGAATCAATGATGAGACAAATGGAAAATTCGTATAATTCAATATTTTTACCAAGTTTTTTACATTTCTATAAAAACATTGTTCCTCACGTAACGATGACGTTAAGCTTCAAACGTTTCATTTGTATGACATACATCCCACAATGACAATGACATTTAGATTTTTATTGCGAATGTATAGGCTAGTAACAGTGATCGAAGGCCAGAGGGTTTTATCTCAAAGCTAATAATATAACCATAATATCATATTTTGATACCACAATAGAGGTTATTTTTTTTAGATCTAGCAAAACATTTTTAACACCAGTGCACTTTACACTATGTAAAATATTTTCTTTCAAGTATTTTGTCCTCCGCTTATAGAGAGAATCTGTTAAAGTTCGATATTCCATCCTACTTAGAGGTTATTTGGATTTGTGAGTCAATATTTTCACCTTGGGTGTGATTTTTTTTTCTATCTCAATAACAAAAAAAGTTAATGGACAAATATTGAACAGTTCTACGGTGACTTGCCGAGAAATTATTTTCGAAAGACGGACTTTGATATAATTTTAGTCCATTCTAATTTTCTTTCAGCACGTTATAACGTCCGTAACCCACTTTGTTGAAAGTTATTTTCGTCCAAATGTCTTTCCTGTGATTTTTCTTTTCTGGTTTGAATTCGCGCAAATCGGAGCATGTTTTCAACGTTTTAGTCCTCCTCAGCGCAGACGCTGTGTTCTGACTGATCTGCCAGCGAAACTGCGCTCTCGTTTTACGCAAAAGCAGCATGATTTTTCCTTCTAAACGCATTCATTCCATAAGAGGTAAAATTGGCTTACAAAATCTGTAGCAATAGCCACAATGTATGTACTTACATTTATAAAATAAATCCCCCCACTCCAGCGTTTCAAGTTTGTTACGGTCCCGCAAGTTATATGTTGAAAGTTTTAAACTTTTAAGACGAGAAAAAAATGTTTTAAACGTTAAACTGAGATCCTTAGAATTAAATCGGATATGGGAATAAAATAATATACGTTTTTAAGTTGAAGTTAAAGACAGTTTTTAACTTTGAAAATGAAACAACGATAGCAACAAAAACAACAACAACAACAAATTTTGAGTTGAAGTCAGAGAACCTTATAAAGATAGCGATGTAGAAAACGCCTAAAAATCGGGAATGCCATAGTGTTGTACCATCTTTACTTGAAGAAGTTAAAAAATCTGATCGTGGCATATATATCTCTAGTTGTTTCTAGAGGAGCAGAAATTAAAAAAGACTTTTGCATAGTAACCGATCTCTAATTTTCAAGGGAGAAAACAACTTGAACACTGACAAACGGATGAAATGTTGTTACTATTCAGAGCTAATTTTCTGTGGGAAAACAATTATGCTTTAAAATAATCATCTGCGCTAGATTTTAAAAAAAATTAGCCAATTGGGTAAGAAAAAAATTGCTCAACATAAATTCTAGGCTGATACAATGAAAAAAAATGTACAAAGAATTCCCAATACTAAATCAAGCCAAAACTGTCATCACAAAGGAAAAACGATGTGGATTTTTCCCTTTTCAACACCTTGAAAATAATTTAAATCGGCGTTGAGTTTTCTTGTTACAAATGTGAAGTATAGAATCTTAGCTTCGTTAAGTCAACTCTAGAGTCAAAATGCTGGACAGTATCGTTGAGCCATTCAAAGCCATTCTCAGGTGCGTCCATTTCATTCTAAGCCCACGAGATGACACAGTTCTTGTCTGCTAACATAGTATCCTGTTTGAGAGGAAAAAAAAGAAATTAACGAATTTGAATCCACAAAATTATAATGATAGGACTTTCGATTGGGTACAATACCTCTATCATACAAAACAGGGCTTCATTTGATCGGCCCTTAATATCTGCCATATAGATAGGACTTTCGATTGGGTACAATACCTCTATCATACAAACAGGGCTTCGTTTGACCGGCCCTTAATATCTGCCATATAGAAAATATGATTGCCTCAAGTAAGTGTAAATCATTTTCTAATAAAAAAAATTCTAATAAAAAATCTACGCCATCATGTATTCCATATCATATCTTAATGTACAAAACCAACGTACCCAATCCAAGTGCTACCGTTACAATCATAAGTGTTAGATAACGTATTAGTCCTTGCCCAAATCTTTAATCACGCTTATATAAAGTTATAAAGTGCAGTACATCAAATAGGTAAGTCGATGAAATATATAAATTGTGTATTTTAAAAAGAAATAAGACGTTCAAAGTTAACGTTAAACCTGGGTACGTTAGTAAGAAGTATTGTCCTTGTCACTGCAGCGGCACGAGAAGCAACAGCGCTTGTTACAGTGGCAGTAGCAGCAACGGTAGTAGCAATAATGATAATTATAACAGTAGTAGCAGCAGCAGCAATAGTAGTATTAGTAGTAGTATTAGTATTAGTATTAGTATTAGTAGCAGTAGCAGTAGCAGTAGCAGTAGCAGTAGCAGTAGCAGTAGCAGTAGCAGCAGCAGCAGCAGCAGCAGCAGCAGCAGCAGCAGCAGCAGCAGTAGCAGTAGTAGTAGTAGTAGTAGTAGTAGTAGTAGTAGTAGTAGTAGTAGTAGTAGTAGTAGTAGTAGTAGTAGAAGCAGCAGCAGCAGCAGTAGCAGTGGTAGTGATAGCAGTAGTTGCAGAAGTATGAGTGAAATTAATACACCCGGTAACCTATTCACAGACACACCCTTTGCTAAATAATCATGATAATGCAAAATATAATAATAATAATAATAATAATAATAATAATAATAATAATAATAATAATAATAATAATAATAATAATAATAATAATAATAATAATAATATAAATAATAATAATAATAATAATAAATATAAAAAAATAAATTGAATTGGATTTCCTTGTAAATTCTGCTTGCACATTTCTCCAGCTTTCGTCATTACTAGACTTTAGTAATACCTTATCCCTCTCCAAGAGGGGGGACAAAAAGAAGTGTCTGGTTCAGTCCGATTGCAACAGTGATCTTACGCCTTTTTGTAAATCAAATTTAAGCCCCCATTGGACAGTATGGTACTAAAATAAGGCGCTGAACTCATCTACTGATGTAAGGCTCGAACCTGCGAAGAGAGTCCCAGCGAATATCAAGCCAGACCATATAACCTCGCAGCCAACGGTTCTTTAAAACGAAAAACGTGGCATGTTGGAATTCAGGTAACAATATGTAGCAAAGATTCATTATGTCAACAAAGGGTTTAAATAATTGCAAATTAGATCTAAATTGGGGTGGACCGACATGAATGTGTTGCCTTCCATGGACTGGCCAGAGCCAGAAGGAAGACTTGCCTTCCCTATTGGAAGATGCATCGAACAAAGAGTAATTCAGATAAGATCTATGATCTGAATGGTGAACAGGTTGGGTTTCAGAAATCAGGTACCCGTCTAGGCCCTGCACACACATGGGAATGCACTTTATTTTGTAGAGCAGCCGAAGTTTTAAGGCATATTTTTTTTTCTATTGATCATAGACGTCCAACTATAAACCAAATAAAATATGCGGGAAAATGCCAAAGTCTTGGAGGAAATTTGAATCACAATTACACCCATGTGGGCCCCAGACAAATATCTTTTACCCTAAACAACATGACTGTATCTCACCTGAGATTCTTCAAAAGACGTGTTTGATCACAGACCTTCTCTTGCGCTTGATAACAATATGGCAATAATTAAATCTATGTAAGATCAGATCCTCTTGTCTAGTTCTTTATGAAACATTAAAAAAAAATATTTGAAACCCAGTAGTCTTTCAAAGCCAAGAGTATGTGTCCTCTGCGTCTTTCCCGTCGATCCAAAATGGAGAGGTGAACGAGGAAACTGTGAACATGTGAGCTGCTTTTCTACGTCAATCTTCTAAGACATTGTTCGCAGACAGCCCACCACTCTCAACTAATGTATTCACTTAACTCACCGCTAGGCCTCGGCGTCCGGTATTATGAAAATAGAAAAACGACCTTATACTTTTCAAGAACCAATTAGAATCTGTGTTACATTAAAAAATAACTAATCATTACAAATGACTCGAAAGACCCAATTTTCGCGCTCTCCCAAACCATTCTGGTCCAATCATAACAAGCCGTTATTTTCAGTAACACAGACATGCAACACCGTTCAAGATTTTTAGAATCTCCGTTCAAGGTTACGGAATAATATAGAATAATTGCAACTAGATAATCTTTGACGTCTCAAGGTCTCTCTTTGTCTTCATGAAAAGAGAAAAGAATACAATTTACTTATCTATGCATAAAGTTTGCAGGTATCGAATGAATATATGGCTAACTAATCATACGACGGAGAGGTCGGCAGTGAGTTGATCTCACTACGCGCACAAGAAACAGATTGGTGACTCAACTTGCCTCATACTCATGTTGAAATGTCCTTGCACAAAACTGACTTGTTGAGCATATTTTTAGTTGATTTTTCAACTCACCGATGGATTCATTCGAAATATTTGTACCGTTTCAAAAACAAATAGAAAAAAGTGCACTAAAAAAGCGTGGGCAGAGTGAGAAATTCATAGAGAGGTAGGTAGGGAGACAGTAATAGAAACAAAAGAGATATAAAATTAATGAGAGAGACCGATTTAGACAGAGACAGAGAAAGACAAACATACAAAGAGACATAATAGCTTGAATGAACGAACAGCAAACTGATAACAATGAATAAAAACGGATGAGCTTTTTACTGAGATATATAGGATTTATACAAAAAGAAAGAAAAGAAGACAGCTAAAATAAAAAGGATGAACATATAAATTTGAGCACTGAGGAAAAAGATAAGAGTAAAAGAAATTAGGGCGAATTGTATTGTCTTTTGACGACTATGGCCAATATAGAATATTAGAGATCGGCTATTTCTATAAATTTCTAATCTATTCAAGGATCCTTTTAAAAGCTTATAAGAAACATAGTTACGGATTCCAGAAGAAAAAAAGTACAAAAAAGGTGCTATGCCTTGCCCCAATTCATAGCTCCAATCTTTTTAAACCTACATGATAATGAATTTTAAAAAGTATTTGCTTTGACTTTTGCAGAAATAAGCTTGCTAGTTTTATTTGTGAATAGAGCGAAAACACCTGTGTGAAAATTTGACCAGGTTGTGGAAATTTCATTTTTTTTTTTTTTAATTTACAATTTGACAGGAGTTAAGAGAAGAAAACAACCCCTTAAGGCTAGCAGTATAAGTTAAATTAAATTTTTGAACTATGCAATGCCAGAAACGGTAAAGCATTGGTGACAAATGAAGTCCGTCCATTTTGTTTTTTTTCCCACATTCTGCCTGTTTTGTATGAGCCAGTGGCCGTAGAAGTAGAGCGTCCGCCCTGATGTTTATATGAACCTTCCTCACGGATTCCAGCTTCACACAATCGGCCAGAAAGTTCAAAGCTTCATCTTCTTTGTTTCCGCCCGGCTTAATTGAGGCTTAACTTTTATTTGCATACCATAGATAGTCATTATACTACAAGCATATGTAATGGTCTGTTTAATTGGTTGAAACAGACTGCCAGTATGAGGAGATAACTACCATGCCTCTTTTGGCAATAGTGAACCAGGCTGGCACTGGAAGATGAGAGGTTTCACTTATTTACATATAAAGTTAGGAACATTCTAGATTACTTAATTTTATTCTAGATTTTTTCCTTCGTTTATTTAAGATTTCAGTGCTGTTCTGATTCAGTACTTGTAAACAAGATAATATATATATATATATATATATATATATATATAATATATATATATACAAGATAATATATATATATATATATATATATATAATATATATATACAAGATAATATATATATATATATAATATATACAAGATAATATATATATATATATATGTATATATATATATATATATATATATATATATATATATATATATATATATACTGAAGCTCAACATAGAAGTTAAAAATGAGTTTGCCCGCAGAAAAAAAGAGTATGTTTCGCGGATTGTTTCAATATTTTATGATATTTCCCACGCGAGTCTCCATTTCTTGTTACATTCTAGCTAAACAATCTGAGCAGACATAGTATTACGTCTTACCGACGTTACAATTTGAATTTTAAAATTGAGTCTGCTAACTCTTGCTTTTAAACCTTTTCGGATCTTTCTTAGAATTTGGCAAACTTCCATGTGGAGCTAAAACGTCATTGTGAAAGTGAGGTCTATCTGATTGTGTTTGTATATGTCATCTTTGTAATTTAATAAAAAAAATTTTGACGAAGAGCTTGGTGATTTGTAAAAACTTGAGTTTTCGATGCGTTTACAGTTGCAATCAGACATTTCACTACACATTGCGTGATTCCTAACTTTACACAGATTCTCCTGCAGGCCAAGATATTTCTATAAGTCCCCACAGGAGCAGTTGGCAGAGGCAGGGCATCAATTTAAGATTCAGATCTGATGTTGTTGTAGTTGTTATTTTACTGTAATAGCACAATTGTTTTCGAAATGAACCTTTTTTTTTCGAAGGATACCGTAGTTTTATACAACGATCATTACCATTTTGTAATACGCACCTGCTGATGAAATATGAAATGGATTTCCCCTTAAAATGTCATGAAAATATAACCCTACTTAAAAATTCAAAACTGCTGAACAGAAAACCTCTTTTGTTCTTTACCAATTCAAATCAATTACTTCACAAAAAGATGGAGTATGTGGTCCGTCTTACATGTAGATCACACCCCAGATCTCTATTATTTTCATCGTTAAGACCATCCTGTATTTTCAAGCGGAGTCGAAGACAGATTTGTTTTCTTTTAACTTTGAGCCGTTCTGAAAGGATGCATAACTTAGCTTGAAATTTCGAATACTAAATTAAGACTTTCGTACAGTAAGCAATTTAAACAAACAAACCATAATTATTCAACCTAGCTTTAGATCTAGTTGTTATTTCTCTGATTTACAAATTGTAATGTTGAGAAAGTAAATAATACGTTGAGTAAAATGGGCAGGTCTTACAAAATGCCCATCTCAGTGATACACCCCTAAGCGGGTATATGAGTTAGAAAAGATCCCACTTTATTGGTCCTGTGATTTTCCATTATCAGCTTATTAATATTATCTTTTCTAAAACAAACATCATGGAGTTTGTACCTGGCAAGAGCGAAGTGTTCTGTGCTCAGGGCGTTCCCAAGCTTTGGCCGATCACCAGTATGTGGACAGATAAAGACGTTCACGACTTCGTGTGTGATATCGGCTACGGCAAGTACGCCATGTGCTTCCGCGACAACGCTATCAACGGCAAGCGGCTCCTGGAAATCACGCCTTATGACTTGCATCGGTAACTTTTAATGAAATCTTGTAGACACGACTTTACAAGCATAGTTACCCAATGGGAATGAGACTAACACAGACTGCTTTTTTGTCTGATCTGTTCGGCATAATAAATTTGTATGTCCAATAAACTCGCCGGGCCCAGCCGGACTGAAAGATGAGGCCTCCAATTATTCAAAGACAATACTAACGTCGAACCAGTTCTTGTAGATCTTTGATGGGGCGAATTACATATCTTATAGACACCTTGTTGTAACAAACCATCTGTAATAAAACGTATGACATGTCTATTAAAGTCTATAAAACAGTGCTCCTATTATGATATAAGGGTATGTAAATATATCAAAATCTCTTTCAAATTTAAACCTTTATTATGAGTTCCGCTCAATTTCTGAGGGGGTATTACATTCATTAAATGTATACATTATGTATTTTTTCCCTTTTCATACGTCGTATAACCCCTCCCCCCCCCCCCTTTTTTACTCCTATTCACCTACCAATCTGTCTCTCATACGCACGAAACAACAACCCCCCCCCCATACACACACACACACGTCTTTTCATCTTTTTGCTATTTCTTTTCCTTTTCCAGAATAGGTGTGAAAAACATGCGAGATGCTTTGAACTTACACGCCTCCATCAAAGCCACTACTAGCAGGATGTGGTTCAATATGGAAGACCCAGACTCTCCACCCAACATCTCGTACTCTTCCACCACTAAAGGACACATGTGAGAAAAGCATAACTTCAATAATACTTGGGTGTCTATACGAGTAAACAGCTATCTCTCTATTTTCCCAATCTATGTAAAGATATCTCTAACTCCTCATTATAAGACTACAAAAAAAAAAAAGATGCATAGAGATGCACTGCCCAACTAATAGTCATAGCTGCCTATTTATTCGCACCTACATGGTAGGTAAGCGTTTAAAAGGATCAGGATCTTCAATACCAAGCTAACAAGTCTCATTAAAATTCCTATATCGAATGAAGAAAACAACTTAAATTTTGCCGCATATATAGTTCTGACAGAGGTACAAGGGACCTTAACTGGTTTATATTTTTTAGAGAACACTTAACAATCCAGCAAGCAAAGTTAAGATAAGAATCACCCCAATGTGTAAATCGACTAGTCACAAAAATAATTATTGTAGCTAAATTTCATCGTGTGCTCAGTGCTGCGACACTTGGCTTCAGGACTCATTTTATTTTCAAATCCATTAACATAATAAACCTAAAATGGAACCCTACAAGTTGTGTTCTGCATCAGAATATATTACGAATGTTTGAATAAAACTAACTAAAAACAAAACCTAAATAATAATAATAATAATAATAATAATAATAATAATAATAATAATAATAATAATAATAATTTAAAAAAACAAAAAACCCAAAGCAAGACAGGTACCTTTATGGCGTATAAAAATAAATAGATTCTCATGACATGACACCAGGGGTAGGTTACAAACCAAATGTTTTGGGCCTTATTCTATCTTTGTTTGTCTTTTTATGGATAGATTTAACAGCCATCTTGAATTTTTATTCTAGTCTCCTCGATTAAATTTTTTTCAATTGACTGTAAACCTTGAGTAGCAGATCCGCAAATATCATGTATTTTGCAAGTCCACCAAACTACTTTAAGGGCTTGGCTAATTTATGTCTGTCTTTTTTTTTTTAATCCATTTTTAGAATCTACAATCCTAAACTTCCGCCAAAGCTTCAACCGGAGAACTCTTCAGCCTTTCATGCGGGGATGCCACCTTTACCTGGCAACCCATATGACATTGACTGGAAAGAGCTATGTTTGCCATACCGTCGGTCTGATGACATGCGCGGCAGTCAAACTTGCCGGCCATACAGGCTTGGGGAATATTCTGCTCTGGAGGACATAGGAGACAAATGGGCATTATACAATTCACATATCTTTAGGGCCTAATACTAATGGTACATATTTGTCTTGCTAGTAAGCCATGCAGTATCAACAGAATATTGCAGTACTTAGTCTGTAAAATCTGACCCCCTCCCTTTTCCCGTTAAAAAAAAAGCGAAGCAAATCAACAATTCAACAAAATGTGAACGAAACAGTCTTTATCTTGAGAGAATTGAGTTCAATGCAGATAGGCAATAAACAAAATCATTACTTTAAAGCTTTTGAGCATTCTATTTTTCTGCATAACACAACAGTCTGTTTTGAAATGCGTCGGGCCTTAGAAGTCAAAAGCTATATTTTGTCTACCACTCTACATTTCAGAGTGTGACATATTTCTAACCCTTGTTGTATAATTATAACCTGTTTAGATTGTGCATTACACGAGATTATTCATATTTTTCACTGTTCAAGAGAAATAAAATTGAAAATATATATTCTCGACTGGGAATACACAGTGGTTCAAGTTACAACTAACGGATTAAAGAGGTAAAAATCAGAAATAAATATAACTTAATTGCAAATATTTTAATTGCTTGTAAAATTAAACAAAAAAGATAATTCAACAGGATAACAGGCAATTTATTATTCAAGAATTCAAAAAGATGAGAGAGATAATTAACCACGGTGGTCCAACAACAACAAAAAAACCTTAATGATAAAAGACAACCAAGGTGATGATAGTGTTAATAGTGATGTTCATGATGGGGATGAAGAAAATCATTGTAATTGTAATGGTTGTGGCTGATGAGAATCATACTGATTATCATTATAGAAATACGATAGTTATCACGATAAAAAATGGATGCTGTTGTTGCTGCAGCAGATAATGATTAAAAACGATTTCATAATAATGATTCATATTAATGATGATGATGATGATGATGGTGACTAAGGGTGATGCTCACAGAAATAAAGAGGATTCAGCTGATAGAGATGCTGAAAATTATGATGATTATGATGATGATGATGATGATGATGATGATGATGATGATGATGATGATGATGATGATGATGATGAACATGTTGATGTTGATGACGAGATCTGTCAAAAACCACCTCACTTATCTCTACCTATAAATGCATTAGAAAGAAGAAATCTTTTTCTAAAGCAGCATTCATATCCTATGCCACGCATAAAGACGTGAAAGACTTTAGCACGAACACCACGGATTGTTTAGAGCTACATGTATAGAACAGCGCGCTACTTGCTGAAGGTACAAGAACACCATAAGAAAACTCAGAGTCCTCATTATTTTCTTTTCCAACCACACTGAAAAATAATCTCAAAAGAGAGCGATCAGAATGGCCCTAATCGGTGTTGCGGCATGCGGATGGTGCAGATATACATGTAGAATCGATATGAACTATTTTCTCAAAGACCTTAGAGGATCGTCCGAAACTTCATCATCGCTTTCATCATCCTCTTCATTTTCACTGCCGCTAGATCCCGTGGATGACAAACTGTCGAGGATAAGTGATAAAGAAATTGACGGTTTCCTTTGACCCTTTAAAGGCGGTATATTAAGAGTGCTCTTCACGCTTGGACATGTATTGGATGACTTTACTTTAGATCCTGAGAATGTAGACTTCTTCAATCGTCTATCACTGAGATCTTTTTTGGCTGAGCCACCGTTGCTTGTGGAAAGAATCCCTTCTGGATTGATCAAAGCGCTTGAGGATGGACCAATTTTGGATGCCAAGTGTGTTGTACTTGAAAGCGACACAGTCTCGAGTTCCCTATTAGCCGAAGGAGCTGGAATGTCTCGGTTTAAGCCTAGTTTAGAGAGGAAGATTGTTTTGCTGTGTGCATCTTTGAATCTCATTCGTGCATTCGTTGCATCGTTTCTGCCATCATTTTTACCTTCTCGGTTCGTCGAACTCATGGCTCTACCCGTGCTATTAAAATTAGATGAAAATTTACTGATACCAATTTTTTCACCCCTAAGCTTAAGGCCTTGAGGATCAATAGAGTTCTTCGACTTTTGCCGTGCAGCAGTCTGTGTATCTATTCTTTCATGGCAAACTGCTGAATGAGATTTTTCCACAGAAGGTATCATTAACGTGCCTTTATTCTGGCAAACCGTAGAACGCTTTTTCTGAAGTTTTGGCGAAACTAAAGGAGGTTTTGTTGACGTTAAGTGCCTGTCACCCCTTCTCTGAGAAGTAAGACTAGTTTGTTGTCCATTGCTGTCTGCAGAAGAAAGATGAGATTTACTTTTGTCTACAAGAGTCAGTGGAACAGGTTCTGCTTCATTTTTGCTAATGGGATAAGGCTGTTCTGTTTTTGCTTCATGGTCATTCATATGTCGAGAGTCTTGTGTCCTTTGCTTACACGATTTCATGTGTCGGAGATGTCGGTTATTCAACACCTTCGTTTCTTTATTAAGATGAACACAATCGTTTATTCGTTCCCTGCAAGTTGCGCTATCGGTAGTGGCACGTGACTTCGTCGAAAGACAAAACCCTGGAGAGGATTCAGCTCTCACTAAAGATGCATTTGCAAGCCTTCGGTCAATGAATGAAGACATGTCGCACGAATGTCTCCTAGACCAAACAAACAGAGGACCAAACGGTTTCCCTCTAATTCTGCTGATCAAATGCTGTTTTGAGAGCGTTTCGGCATAGTAAGTCGGTATCTCTTTCAAATATCCTCTGGCATGAAGAGCTGTTTTATGTAAGGAGCGATCGCTGTGTTGGCTTTTGCTGTGTATAGAGTTTACTGGGAGAAGATCTGGCCATCTAGGAGTCAAACTGATGTCTGTAATACAAGAAACAAAGACGAGTTAATAGAGGTAGATACAATAAGAAAAATAACATACAATATAGTGCAAAATTTGCAAAAAATTCTTTTTACTTTTTCATATTGCGTTTAGTTGAGAAAGCAAAGGGAACCAAAATAATGCTGGAAAAATGTTAATTTGTGATATAAATAAATAATACATGGAAATATCAATCGCAAAGAAATCTTAGCAACCTGAAAAGAAGGGCAGAGTAAAATTTTCTAAAGCGAATAACAAAGGAAAAAGTATTGCCCGAGGCTTATGTCAATTTCATGTACTCTCAGATTTCTTTTGAAAAACTTTTGAGATAAAATCATTAATTAGGACATAAAGGCCCAAACCTACTCATTAATTATTTTTCTTACTTGCAGCGTCCTCCCGCCTCCCGAGATGATTTTCCGAACTTTCCCCAATGTTTTCACCGGAACTGTTTGCTCCTCGAGACTGCGTCATGATTCGGATTATTTTTTCTAGGGATGCTAGTTGCGCATGCGCCGCCTGTAACTCGGCAGACGTATCGCGCAGGGCATTCTCAAGCTCTTCAACCTGGCACGATAAGGGAGTAGAATTACAGGGCCAAAATTGCTGTAGTGAAATAACGATCAACAATCATGACGTAAAATTTCTTTGACACCACCTTTCGTTTTTATTATTATTAAAATCATTGACACAAAATATACGTTTACAGTTTTGTTACTGTGGCAATGAGAAAGATTTTGTATGTTCTTTGCTTCCGCTAGAAATTCGTGAAGATGGTAAATATTTGAAGGGTCCCATGACAAAATGCATTATACCCACTTTCTTTCATGTTCTTTTTAGTAATATGTGAAAACGAATCATCTTTGTGGTCTTTATAAGAAAACTTTTTATTTTGTTTGCATGGTAATTGTGATGGTACTGATTTTGATATTTGTCTGTCTTTAAAAAATAGCGTAGAATGGGTTTCTCATATAAAGCATTATGTATACTTCTTAAATATTCCTAGAACGAAGAGTATAGATCTTTTTGTATTTATCAAAGAAAATGTAACATTATTTAGTAATTAGATTAAATAGAAACAGAGCGTCGACGAATGTGAAAACATACTGATTTTTTCTCTGCTCTCATCTCTTCTATCGCCGCTTTTATCTCTGAAATCTCTCTACCTGTGGAGACACGAAGAAAAATGCAAGACAAAACTGAACAACTTTGATCTCTCTACCTGTGGAGACACGAAGAAAAATGCAAGACAAAACTGAACAACTTTGATCTCTCTACCTGTGGAGACACGAAGAAAAGTGCAAGACAAAACTGAACAACTTTGATCTCTCTACCTGTGGAGACACGAAGAAAAGTGCAAGACAAAACTGAACAACTTTGATCTCTCTACCTGTGGAGACACGAAGAAAAGTGCAAGACAAAACTGAACAACTTTGCACTTTCATTTTAAAACATTTACAATTTTTTTCCCACCGATAGTAGAAATCATGCAAAGCGTGAAAAGGTTAGTGATGAGTTTTTTCTACTGTAACGATTTTACGACCTCAGCCGTTTTCGTTATGTCATTTTTATTGTACATCTTCTTAAAGAGCATCATAACTATATTTCATAAACATGACAAGAATACTGTGTATTGCCAATAAACGCAATGCTGCTCTTTACAATATAAGGACAATAGATTTGGGAGTTTTACACGCGTCAATTTTACGATTAAATTATCTTTATCGTTCAGCATCAGAAGTACTAAACCTTTCCCAAACGACGGGGGTATCGAATAAAAACCAACCAAAAAAAAAACAAAAAAACAACAACTAACTTTTAGTTGCATTTTCCAAAAGCTTAGTGAATCCTTCCTGCTTCATGACCCGCTCGAAAACTGAGCGAGCAGACGACTTCTTGCTGCTGTCTCGTTTGCTGGCCAGGAATGGGAGGGGAGAGGACGGACGGCTCTCGTCAGTCTCCAATGGCGTGCTGCGTTTGGTGTTGTTGTATCTTGTAGACGTGACGAGAGGAGAGGTTTTACATTTTTGTTTTGTTTTGTAATGAATGAAAGATATCGTGTGAACGTGAAGGCAGGAGAATTTTTGTTTTGTTTTGTAATGAATGAAAGATATCTTGTGAACGTGAAGGCAGGAGAATTTTTGTTTTGTTTTGTAATGAATGAAAGATATCGTGTGAACGTGAAGGCAGGAGAATTTTTGTGTTGTTTTGTAATGAATGAAAGATATCGTGTGAACGTGAAGGCAGGAGAATTTTTGTGTTGTTTTGTAATGAATGAAAGATATCGTGTGAACGTGAAGGCAGGAGAATTTTCGTTTTGTTTTGTAATGAATGAAAGATATCGTGTGAACGTGAAGGCAGGAGAATTTTTGTTTTGTTTTGTAATGAATGAAAGATATCGTGTGAACGTGAAGGCAGGAGAATTTTTGTGTTGTTTTGTAATGAATAACAGATAAAATTTGTGTTGTATCTTCACAATCATCCCTACAAATACGTACCAAGACATTCATTTTAACCTTTCGTATAGTATTCTCTGTACAGCATAATTAAAGATTTTACACCCCGAGTTATTATGCGCATATGCCTTCAAGATAATTGTATACTAAAAATTATAGTTGTAATTACCTTATCTTTTATTAAGCCTATTTGGAGTTCGTCGTTACCCAAAAATAAAGTAACCACAAACAACTTAAAAAAATAACTCTTTTCCGGATAATGTTTTTTTTTTTTTTAATCATATGTATGCTTCATTGATTTCCATAACTTTTCACACTCTTTAGGTATTTCATTACATCAAATTAGACCAGACATACCGTTCTCTGCCATGATCTTCTAGAATTCTTTTTGCTTCCGGATATTCTGATAACGCCTGAAACAAACGTCATAAGTTTGTAACAAGTTCAATGATGTTGACTTGAAAACAAAGCGGTCATAATATCAGCCAAAAAGCTTACAATTAAAAGGCAAAAAAAAACAACAAAACCAAATCCACAAACACAAAAAGGAAACGAAAACAAACAAACTAAATAAACACAAGAAATATTTTGCCATCAGAATATAAGTTATTTAATTAAAGTATATCTCTTAGTCATACTTTAAACATGTGATCAGATGCTCCTTCTTCTCAATGTTGTATAAAATTGAAGTTGATTAAAATAACAGCAACAAGTAAATAGAGAAATAAAACAAAAACAATGTAACGCTTTTCTATGCTGATCAAGTACAAGGGAAATATCGTTGTTATTTCAATGATCCCGGTAAGATTAACCAGATAAAGTGTAACTGTAAGTCATCTAAAATTATTTTGCGACCACTGCAAAAAAAAACAAAAAACAAAAACAAAAACAAAAACAAAAACAAACCCTAAAGCATTAAGCTTTAGATATATAGATATACATATGTGAAAATAGACAGCATGCATTTTGCTTTAGATTCGTTTCCAATGTTTTTATGTAGACTAGAAAGGTTTTGTGGTTCACTAACCATGTACTTCATCTACTTAAATTTTTAAAAGTTTCTCACCACGATTAGATCTCGGCGGGAAAGGCAAAAGAGCTCGGAGAATCCAAGAGATCTAACATCAGCTGTGCGCCTGATGAAAAGCAAAATATTTGAGTAGAACAAATTATGGTTAATATATACAGACAAGAAACCTTGGGTTTAATTAATGCGCAGAATACTTAAAGCTTAAAGAAAGGGTTCAACATATCTACTCTACTGTTGATAGGTAAGGAATTTGTGATGTTTGATTACAAAGGGTTAATTAATTTGGATTTTATTTTCTTTCACGGCCTTGAAACCGTCTTAGAATAGTACACAAGAATTACAACAAATTACATAGAACTGTTGCTGCTTTGGATGTTCCAAACAACTCTCGTCGCTGTTATTTTCTTTCTAAACAGCTTCAACATCATTGCCAATATTGCTACCGTTACGATATACATCATTATCGACAACCATTATCATCACCATCGCCATTTTTTTTTTTACTTCAACAAGAATTTCCAAAACTCTCCTTCATGTGGTTTAGATCATACACGGCCTCAGTATGTTCTCTTGTGCTCTACCTGTTATGCCCTTCATCCAACTTGAGCAGGCTAATCTCGCCAAAGAAGCTGCCTGGAAGCATGACAGACACCTGCTTCATGAGGCCAGTTTCAGCGTCCGGGAACAGAATCTCTACCTTGCCATGGTTGATGATGTACATGTCTCGACCTGAAACGATTTGTGGCCGTAGAATGTCAATGAGAATACGCCTTAGCAGGATGGAAATGAATGGAAATAATAATTAAAGTGAAATACAGTTATGATTATTAATTGTGGTTTAAACAAAATTATTTCGCGAAAAATATCTAAGAATTTTCGACCATATCAACACATATCAACATACTTAGTGTTTTCACTTTGGCTAATTTCCTGCGGTATTTGTTGATCACTTCATGCTTATCTGAAGGTGTCAGGTTGATAGTGAGATCCTAACCTGCTATTTCATAGCTATTTTTTGTCTTCTTATTTCAGTGAATTTTAAGGTATCTTAACGACCAGCATTTTTTTTTTTTTTGAATTTTCAAGTCTTTCTCTGTATTATCCCTATATGATAGCCACTGAATCGGCGCTGAAAGGATTACATTTCATTTAAGAACTTATCATTTCATCATATTCAATCTAATTCCATTCATTTCTAAAGTCCAAAGCTAATCGTGTTCAACTAATTATTTCACACAGCGCCGACTATATCGAGATGATCTTAGACTTACGTCTGCATAGTAAAAAGGGCTAATCCATTGCAAGACATAGTTAAAAAGAACGATTTTAGATCTCAATAATATTAATCAACGAAGCAAAATTCGAATCCGCGACATATAGAGAACGTTCTCCTCCACAGCCCTTGGCATCCACTGGGCCACTGCATTACCAAAGAAAACAAGAAGCTCACCTATCTCTCCTATACGGCAGATGTAGTCACCAGGAGAGAAGATCTGGGGTCGGAGTTTCAGCACTAACTCACGCAGCAAACCTTCCTCACAGTCTTGGAAAATTGAAACCTGCGAAACATTGAATTTACATACATGTATATATATATATATATATATATATATATATATATATATATATATATATATATATTTAGAGAGAGAGAGAGAGAGAGAGAGAGAGAGAGAGAGAGAGAGAGAGAGAGAGAGAGAGAGAGAGAGAGAGAGAGAGAGAGAGAGAGAGAGAGAGATGAACATGGAAGGTGCTTGTAGGAATGTCACAAACCTTTTTTAGAACGTCCAAGTGGACGTGGATAGCGACCTCTGTCCGTAGTCTGTCTGGCAGTAGCTGTAGTACACTTGGCTCATCAATGCAATTAGTTCTGAAGAAAAACGGGAGAGAAGAAAAACTGTGGTTTAGGACAAAAATTTTAAATGCAACTTGCCTTCATATATGGGATATTCGTAAACGCTGAGTCTGTATAAATTTCGTTGGTAAGAATCCAAAATTGTGATATGAATCCGAAGTAGTCTTCGTGAAACAAACTATTTTAGATTACAATAAATTTTGAAAAAAAAAAGACTCTCGATAACTGGGTTACAATATTATAATTTAGCTTTATCTTTAAACTCATGAAAGCGTTATGTAATACTTAAAAAATATTTTTGAAAGCCTTTCATTATTAGAAATCTTACCTATCCCATGTGTACTCAGCCCAGCGCTTAACTCTGTTCTGCAGGTTGTCAGGAACATTTCTATGGTCCATGTAGAATTTGATCTGATCCATTCTGTAAAGAAGCCAGGAAGAAATTTCCCATCTAGAACTTCAAAGGAGTGCCGGAGCTATTGAAATTGATGTCCGCCTCATTTAATTCATTTAAATTATGTAATAAGGTTGTATCATGCTTATTTTTCGCAACCAAAAAGCCCCCACAGGGAGACCCAGAGCCGAATATATATGGTTGTAAACCGATGCACCCAGATTTGGTACTGCGAATCTAAACTCCTCCTTTCAACAAACACATAAACAGTCCTTTTGCGCTTTTTGTAAGCAGACAAGTAAATAATTTCATGTTTATGGCTGCTTTAAGGGTCCAGTGATTTGCTGTATTATGTTGAGCTTATGAATAGTCCACTTTAAAACAACTATCATTATGAACCCAAAAAATGTTTTGTTAAAGATTGAACACTCACGGGCTCAACAACAAACCATTTAAATACATATAATTTTCATTTACAGCCTCGAAACGATCGACCAACATAGAAATTCACCAGTAATATCTTGTAATGATATATCCGTGTTTACGTTCCTATAACCACTAGCAGCTGAAGAAATCTCTTTTTCTTCACATAAATACTATAAAACTATAATTACATAAGACGAACAATCTCACCTGGCCTGAAAATCCCTTCGTGCAGCGTTCATGTTGCTGATGACATCCCCAACATTTCCCACAACAGCGGCAAAGACAAACACACCGATGAGGAAGGTCAGACCAGTAAAGATGTACTCCTGTGGGGACAGAACAAACACAGCAATGAGGAAGGTCAGACCAGTAAAGATGTACTCCTGTGGGTACAGAACAAACACAGCAATGAGGAAGGTCAGACCAGTAAAGATGTACTCCTGTGGGGACAGAACAAACACAGCAATGAGGAAGGTCAGACCAGTAAAGATGTAGTACAGTAAAGATGTACTCCTGTGGGTACAGAACAAACACACCAATGAGGAAGGTCAGACCAGTAAAGATGTACTCCTGTGGGGACAGAACAAACACAGCAATGAGGAAGGTCAGACCAGTAAAGATGTACTCCTGTGGGGACAGAACAAACACAGCAATGAGGAAGGTCAGACCAGTAAAGATGTACTCCTGTGGGTACAGAACAAACACACCAATGAGGAAGGTCAGACCAGTAAAGATGTACTCCTGTGGGGACAGAACAAACACAGCAATGAGGAAGGTCAGACCAGTAAAGATGTACTCCTGTGGGTACAGAACAAACACACCAATGAGGAAGGTCAGACCAGTAAAGATGTACTCCTGTGGGTACAGAACAAACAGAGCAATGGACGGGATTCAGCCATTGTGCACCTGTTATTGCGTTTATTGCAATCTAAAACATATGTGTCTAGATCATTTTTTCTTATTTTGACGGCCATTACGGTGGGATAGTGAGGCTATTTCCGATCATTCACATAATCTGCGCTTTTTGTGTTGATAAAAAATCCTGAAAGGGCTTAGATCTTATCAAAATTCTTTCCATTACCATATTGTGGGTTGACTTTGTTATAAAAATAAACGGAACAGTATACGAACTGTTTACATCTCTCTGACATCTTATTGACAACTCGATTACTAAAGTCGATATTAATTATTATCTAATAAGATTAAATTGCACCAGACTCTTTTCATTTAGTCGCATCTATGATTTCTATAGTATAATGACAACCGCTCTGGTTTAACTATCACGGTCAAGTCCATCAATTGTAAACATTACCACTTCTGTCTGGGGTGGAGGCCTTTCTCCGATAGTTGTAAGCGTCATCACAGACCAGAACATGCAGGTAATGTACTTTCTGGGGATTATTAAGCAACGGCAAAAAATAAACGATATACAAGGGAAAGTTTTTTTTCTAAAAATTGCGACCTAAATACCGTGGATTCTTCTATTGAAAACGGGACGTAGAATGTTTTTTAAAATTAAAACAACAACAACAAAAAATGAATAAATAAAACAACAAAAAAACAAAACAAAACAACAACAACCGAAATCAACCAAAAGCAACAACAATAAATACAAGCAAAAAAAAAAAAACCCTGACGCACCAAAACAAACGCAGACAGACGATGATAACACTTATTAAATTACTGAAACTAATAAACCATTCTGTGGGACGACGGACACATGCATGTAATTAGACGCACGATCAGTCCTAAGATCCAAATCTTGAAATCTTGAAAGGTTTAATATGTACATCCACATGAAAAGCTAGGAGCCTACTTAAAACGTTTAACATTAAAATTAATCAAATGAGGTTCATGTTTACATGTCGTTTTTACTGAAATACAGCCTGTTTCATAGTTTCGTTGAACAGTTATAATTATTAATCGATCTAAGCTGCTCCTCTATTAAATCATACCAAAGAAATAAATATGACATACTTAGAGAATTTAACTTGCGAAGACTCTGCAGGGTAAACCCATTCATTAGAGCCCAGGCCTTCGTACTGAAAAAGGTGATAAAAGCATTGTTAAAGAAAATAAATGCTAGTAACGACTGTTATTGCAATAACTAACTGAATCTCTTTAGATAGAATATTGTTTAGGAAACTATAAGGTGTCAATATAAAACTTGTTAGAAAAGACTCATCTTAATCTATATTGATCCATGATGTGGTTTCACAAAGAATAACCCTATCTAGCTAAAAGTCATGAACGCTATGAAAAAAAGTTTAAACGAAGCACGTATCGAAATATTTAAATTTATTTCTTATTTGTACTTTTTCCAAATAATTTTTTTTCTGAATTGAATTTGCGTGTCTCTGAGCACTAGCATATTGGCGACAAAGTTACTAAATCGTTTAGACTGTAAGCGCAGTCAACAATGATTGCTTCATTATTGTGTTAAAACTTAAAGCAGAGCTCAGTCCAGTTTTTTTTTGTGAAATCACATAATCTTTTAACACGTGAATAAAGATAACTTATATTTAATTGAAACTTGATTGTAAATGCATTATTTTATTTGCTTAATGATAACCCACTCCTCTTCTTGTTGAAAAAAAAGCTCACCTAACTTAGAAATTGCACTGGTTTCGATAAAAAATGGGCGTTCTAAAAATGTAGATGTAGATCGAAAAAGGAGAAATAATTAAAATTGGAACAAAATTATATATGTAAATCCCGAAACAGTCCGAGAACATAAACAGAACTTTTTTTTTGCAAATTTGGTTTTTCATTTTTGTATGGTTACTGAAAGAATTGAAACCCTAAGTGGAGTAAAGACAAAAATTGTGCAGCTATGGATTTAGACTTTTTTCCGAAACAAGTCCCGAATCGTTTTTTTGCCAGACTGACTCCAACCCAAGACGTTTTAATCCAAATCGATCAAAGGCTGAACAAAACTTAAATTAGTTCGAATGAGAAATTGAAAGAACTAAAATTGAATGAGATAGGCTCCTTAAGTTAGAAAAAAAGTAAATGTGTATATGTTCGCGATGTAAGCTATTTACGAGGGCAGGCTGATAATTAAGTTCCGTTTGCTAATAACTAGGTCAATTTTCGTCACATCGACCTAAAATTTCATACATATACTCCCGAACCATTTTTCTAGACTTAACTATAACAACAAGTTTGTGTGACGTCATTCGTGCTCATAATGCAGTGACGCGCAACACATGATGTGGTAGCCATGTTTATGAGACAATGACGACTTCCAATGACCTTCTCATCAAACAGCGCTCTGTTATCGAGTTTTTGGCAGCTGAGGGATGTTCTGCTGCAAACATCCATGCAAGAATGAAGACAGTTTATGGTGAAATGTGCATTTCAGACTGTGCAGTTCGCAAATGGGTGAGAATTTTTAAAGGGGAAGACCCCAGAGAGACAATTCTGCGTGATCGAAAGCGTTCGGGTAGGCCCCTTTCCGCATCGGACACGGCTCATCGAGAGAAAGTTGACTGCATGATTAGAGCTAATCGAAGGGTCAAACAAAAGGAAATTGCAGATGAAGTAGGCATTTCGAAAGAACGAGTGCACCATATCGCCACAACTGTACTGGGTTACCGAAAAGTCTCTGCCCGTTGGGTCCCAAGACAGCTCACTGTAGAGATGAAAGCGCACAGAAAGGACATGTGTACTCAACTCTTAGAGCGTTACAATGCAGAAGGAGAAGCATTTCTGCAACGCATTGTGACTGGAGACGAATCCTGGGTCCACCACTACGATCCAGAATGTAAAGCCCAATCGATGGAGTATAGGCACAAAACTTCTCCAAGTCCAAGGAAGTTCAAGGTTGTTGCCTCTGCAAGAAAGGTCTTGTTCACCGTTTTCTGGGACATGGAGGGAGTGGTCCACATGGAATTTCTGGAGCAAGGGCAAACTGTGAACTCTGAGCGATATATTTCAACACTCCGAGCTCTCAAACTCCGACAGACGTATTCGGCGTGATAAGGACTCAATCCTGCAACACGACAATGCGCGCCCGCACACCAGTCGCCAAACTCAGGACGCCTTAAGGCAGCTGGAACTTACGACCCTACCTCACCCTGCATACAGCCCCGATCTTGCCCCCTCTGACTATTATTTGTTTCCCCAACTCAAGAAGTACCTGAAGGGCCATCACTATGACAATGATGAGGAAGTTATCGCAGATGTTCGCAGATGGTGCCGTGGACAGCCGTCTGAATTCTTCGCTGACGGCGTGAGCCAACTAGTGAAACATTGGAGGCGGTCTGTTGATCGCGACGGTGACTACATCGAAAAATAGAGTGCTATGTATGTAGCTGAGATATTAAGCTTTCGTTTGACGTATTGTTTATGTATATGCTGTGAAAAATTAAAAAGTTATGATTAAACGAAACTTAATTATCAGCCTGCCCTCGTATAATGCCATGTAAGTTCTGAAAATCTCACGATAAGAATAATAAGTTTATTTTATCTAATCTTGCACCAAAATCCGTATATCATTTCCGGTATTCTAAATTATCTATCGCAAGAAGGTGAGCTTAGAGTTAAGATAGTCTCCCCTCCACCCGAATTTACCTCAGACAGCATGTAGTACAAGCAGGCAAACCAGTGAATCACCAACGTGAGATGAGTACCAAGCTTGAAAGCTCTCAACATATTGGGTTTGTTTGTGCGACTGGGCCGAGGAAAAAATATATAGCAGTTGTTGTTCATGTTTTGATGAAACAAAAGGGAAAAAAAAAAAACAACATACACACATAAAATAAAGTTTATTGTACCATTACATCTTTCAAATATTTTCAAATCTAATTTGCATGACGCCATCAATTATTTTTATTTTCTGACGACCAGAGAGACAATATGAATGAAAATCTAACATTCACATGTCACAGTAGACCAAAAAAGACAAAAAAATTAGCCTGATCATAATCACAATTTAAAAACAGAAACAGATTTGCTGTCCATTACAAATGCTACTGAGAAAGAAAAGAAGAAACATCTGCTGTTACATGTCTAACTACACCTTTTCATATGAACTGGTTCTCAGCATATTAATTGCCTGATTGGTGAAGTTGCAATATCACATAACAATGAACTTTCCTTACCTTTCGGTCTTCTGAAAGAATTCTTCCATTGTGTGATACTTGAGCAGCCGATTTATCCTAACTCCAGGCCAACACGCTACTGCAGTTAAAAAAATCAAGATAAACAAGTTATAGCCAGCCTAACGTTATTTGGATTATATAAACAAGAGCCAAAAGGTGAAGATGAGTGTGACCACAACCATTGTCTTACAAAGTAGGACGTTTAATTTTACTTTTTTGGTCTTTTTAAACTACCCTGCCATATTGTATAATTCAAATCAAAGCAAGACAGAAATATAATGAACATGGCCCATAACTTTGTCCTTTTCTGTTTCATGATTATGATCGTTGTTGTTGCTGCTGTTGTTGAGGTTGTTGTTGTTGTTGTTGTTGTTGTTGTTGTTGTTGTTGTTGTTGTTGTTGTTGTTGTTGTTGTTGTTCTTCTTCTTCTTCTTCTTCTTCTTCTTCTTCTTCTTCTTCTTCTTCTTCTTCTTCTTCTTCTTCTTATTATTATTATTATTATTATTATTATTATTATTATTATTATTATTATTATTATTATTATTATTATTATTATTATTATTATTATTATTATTATTATTATTATTATTATTATTATTATTATTATTATTATTATTATTATTATTATATTATTATTATTATTATTATTATTATTATTATTATTATTATTATTATTATTATTATTATTATTATTATTATTATTATTATCAGTAGTAGTAGTAGTAGTAGTAGTAGTAGTAGTAGTAGTAGTAGTAGTAGTAGTAGTAGTAGTAGTAGTAGTAGTAGTAGTAGTAGTAGTAGTAGTAGTAGTAGTAGTAGTAGTATTTGCATTAAAAAATCTATAGGGAGATATTAAGGTACAGACAGAGAGAAGCAAAGAGGAAGAAGGAAAGATAGAAAAAAAAATAGAGAGAGAGAGAGAGAGAGAGAGAGAGAGAGAGAGAGAGAGAGAGAGAGAGAGAGAGAGAGAGAGAGAGAGAGAGAGAGAGAGAGAGAGAGAGAGAGAGAGAGAGAGAGAGAGAGAGAGAGAGAGGGGTGGAAAGTGCTAATATTTTCCAAAAGTTTTCGAATTAAGATTGAAAAAAAATAGTAATAATAAAAAACAAAAAAAAAAAAAAAACACAAAAACAAACAAAAAACAAAAAATATACATGATTGCATGGGTTAGAAAAGGAACGTTTAAGACTATTGATTTGCGACGTTCCAAAACAGGAGCAAGCTCGGATCAAAATGCCTGATTGCAAATTCAATTGCGGCAGTGCACAATCAAAATCAAAATCAACAATTCAATCAAATAGAAGAACTCAAACTTTGAAATAAAAAACGCAAACGTTGAAAGTTCAAATACAAACGTTATTGGATCGATTTAAAAGAACTTCTAATTCAAAATCCATTTTGCAAGTTTGAAAATCTCTTGGAAACAAGCGGAAAATTAAGGATAAAGTGTCATGATTTCTGAAATTGCTCGTAACAGTTCTTAGATAAAATATACCCGCGCAAAGGGTCGAAGTGATTGATCTTGTAAAATGCCAGCGTTCTTAGATTTCATGCTTAGGAACAATAGGTGGTCGAATTTGCATCAAAGTTTCTTGAAGCCCGAACCATGCAGTTAGGTAAGTTTGTATTCCTCGAAAAGCAGCTTGCTATCAATCCGACGTTACGGCAGCTGTATCAATACGCTACATTTCGCAATAAAGAGTGAACGATTTCTCTGAAACAGTTGAACATAGAAGGCTTTCTAGCGCCTGGTTTTCAATATTGATTTTATTTGTGCACACAAACAGAAAGATGATCCCAAAAATATGGGAGTTAACATAATAAAAAGCGTTCCAGAAAGTGGTTTCGCATGTTCAATAATGTGATGTGGATTTACGGGGGTTACCTCGTCAATACCGACTAACATTTTGCGCAAACATTTTCTATCGTGATGGAAAACTAGGTCAATAGCATCTCTTTAAAGTCTGAGCTTTAAAAATACTGGGAATGGCGTACATTGTTTGAAACCGACTTATCAATTAAAAAAAAAAACCTCAAAAGCAAAAACGGTTATTTAAAAATTCATACGTGTAAATCATAATGAAATAGCTATCGAAAACAAGAAAAAGGAAATTGTGAGGCAAACTATTCCAACCAAAAACCGTGCGCAGTCACATAGAGCAGAATAAATAAGCATAAAACTAACTAACCGACGATCGCAAGATACTAAATTTGGTATCGTTCTTACAAATCCATTTAAGCCGATCATAGAGCTCATAATTATTATATTATTTAGTAAAATTAATCTTGAGCTCCAGTGTTTAACATAACGACAACATATACAAACCATTTGTCCATACTCCATTTAGAGAGTTTCCACAACAAGGTATGATCCATATGATGCCTGGAATGTAACGTGAAAACCATTACTCTTTTGTGAATAATATTGTTTTAGATCAAACACTTAATTCAAATGAGGTTACAAATGCAGCGAAGCACCACTTAATGAAAATTCTAGAGTCTACAATATTTTTAAGCGTTTGGTTTCATGAGAGTTATTAATAATTTGGGAAGAAATGAATCACTTGAGTGGAGTTATGTATTTTGGTTTAATTTTTATGGTTCAAGTGTTAAACTGTATGTGGTATTTTTTTTTACGGAAAAAAAAAACAACCAACCTGTACATTGGCTACTTAAGGATTGGTTACAATGCACAAATTTTTTTCTGTTTTCAATGCTAAAAAAATTTTCTGGACTTCCATTCTTTATCCTTGGCCTATTATCTCGGTTCTTTAATTTTGAAGCAGCTGACTGGTCTATCGATGCGAGGCACATACCTGATGTGGTCATTGCTAAGGTCTGGGTAGGACAAATAGCCAGTAGGTCTGTCTGGAAGTATGACTTCTGTTTATAATGCTGTGCTGTCTGTGTACAGTCGGTCACCTGCCATTTGAAAATTTGCTACCTTTAGAAATTCATACATTCAAAAGTTTGATGAAAGTTCCATCAAAATCTGCTTTGTTTTTTATTCTTTTTTTCAGACTCAATTCCGATTTTAAGTCATAAAAAAATTGCACAAAGGAGAAAAAAATAGTCCGGTACCATCATTTTATTTCTTTGTCATTATCCGCAGCACCCCTCTCCGAAACTTGAAAAGAGGAAAATAAAACAAAACAAAAACAAATCAAAACGGAAGAAAAAAAATCGCCTCTTCATATTAATCCTCCTCAAAAGCCTTACTAATAAAGCAGTGAGCAATAGCTACCTACGGGTTGAATCATGCGTTAAATGAAATACTTTTCTTACCACTAGGCCATCGCTCAAGAAAGAAGTCCTGGACTCAACTAGGAGATCCAGTAGGTAGATAGCGTCACACACACAGTCCAAAACCGTAAAAATATTCTGAAGAGGAAAAAATAGAATTCTATATAAATCATGCGACCTACAGGTTTGAAATGAAATAGGTACATTATTGTGTAAAGATGAATTTTATTTTTGTTTCTCGTTTTTCTTTAACTTTTAAATGCTCACTAAATATCTGGACGGAGAAACATGGCATTGAAGCATCGATACATGAATGATAGTATGGATATGTTACTGTTTCATTTGTTCAATTTCAGTTAGTAAAAAGAATTTATAAAACTGATCTTTAAAAATAAACGAAAATTTCTGCGACTGAATAATTATTCGTTTCATGCACAAATTTAAAAGCTCTAATCCCCCAACCTCACCCCCCCAAAAAAAAAAAAAAAAAAAAAAAAAAAACAACAACAACAACAAAAAACAAAAAAACAAAACAAAAAAAAAAACAAGCAAAAAACAAAAACAAAAACAAAAAACAAAACAAAACTAAAAACAAAACAAAAAACCCATTAACATCAAAACAAAGGAAAATAAAAGTTATATGAGATAAATTCATAACTACATCTAATCCATCTATGTAAAATCTGACTCGCGACTGCCGTCCACTGATTCCGCAAACGTGCACCTAAAATCATCACATCGTGTTCATTTCAAATTTCAAGCAGTGATGAATCACATATCAGCTATATCAAATGAAACTGTTTCAAATCTTTCTAGGTATTGACGATAGCTTTCAGGCCTACCTCTTCTCGCAGCTCCTCAAACGCCATCCGCGAAATAATGAGGATGCAGTTGTAAAGGACAGCTAACGAAACAGCAGCCTAAATAACAAAGACAGAAACAGCTAACATGATATATGTGCTTTATAAGAATCTTCCTATATGTAAAACTTTTATTTTTAATCTTATTATCTTCCAGTACCAATGACCAATGCAATATTTTAAATATTGATTCGTTTTCCCTGTCAATTCAAAGAAGAAATGGCTATTGTAAAGAAAAAGAATTAAATTGTTTTAATCTGCCTCGATCCAGAATTTAAAAAATAAAAAAAAAGATTTAGTATTATATATCTTCTGACCATATATAGCTGGATCTATCTCCAACTTAAATACATAAGATTAAGATTCTTGGTAACACAATGGAACTATGGAATGTAGAACTAGTTTATTCAAATATTATATTGAAGGAAAAAAAATAGTGTATTTTTCGTCAACTTATTGCAATTGACTTGGAATTAGACATATCAATTTGATATCATGAATGTATCAAATACCTTGACAGATTTCTAAAAAATATAATATATTTTTTTTTAATTCGGATGTGTTAATATCCAAAAAAAAAAAAAAAAAAAAAAAAAAAAAAAAAAAGGTGATGATATGCGCTTTGGTAATCACAGAAATTAAACCCTGAATCTCCCTTTCCACCTGCTAGGCCTATTAATTTTTGTCTCCTCCTCGTTGAACTTAAAGATAAAAATGTATGACATTACAATATCTAATCTGAACTGCCTTTTTTTTTTAAAGAAGTAAAGTTTCCTCATTGTCATAGGCACTATACAAATACCTAGGGGATAATCTTTTTGACAAAGCTTCCCAACAGTGATTACGGGAACAGCAGTTGACAAGGCATGCCAAAAAAATATCAAGATACACGGATCTTTCTCTAGCCCTTCAATCTTCCCTTTAAAAACCAATGAAACATTTACAGTGAAGCCCAGAGGACTTGCCTTGGCTGGGTTCTTATAACTTGGTTGGATAGATTTCAAAGAAAATTATTGAATTTTTATAAGAACTAAGTATAAAAGAAAAGGAAGCACGTGAGGTTATGCATATTCAAAACAAGCCCAGAGGACTTGCCTTGGCTGGGTTCTTATAACTTGGTTGAATAGATTTCAAAGAAAATTATTAAATTTTTATAAGAACTAAGTATAATAGAAAAGGAAGCAGGTGAGGTTATGCATATTCAAAACGAAACAAGGACTCAATGCGCAGCTGAGGACTCACCTTCCAGTAAAAGGTGATGACACCTTCTGGGTCCACAGATACTTGCCGGAGTATCCTCCACAACTCCCCTGCCCGAGATAGGGGCTGCGGTAGAGGAAATACGCAATTGTATGAGATTACTATACCTGATAACTCATAGCATTTCCACATCTGTTTACATTTAAAAGAAATTTTAAGTAATATTGTACCGTCTTTTAAAAGTTTCCAGATTTCGGTTTTATCAAAAGCAAAATATTATTAAAAGAAAGGTACCTTAAAGAGTTTTCGTAAACGTGTTCTTAAAAAATAAAAACAAGCTTTCATTGTCATGGTTTTGTGTGTGCTTTAATCATAATCACATTTTAGCCTAAGGTTGCAAACAATAAATAGCGTATAAGTTCAGTTTGGGTATCAATAATAATTAAGACTTAACAAAAGAGGTACAAAAGGAGTAAGATATGTTCGATTAGACTATCCACTTAATATAATCAGGAACAATGAATACAAATTTCGAAAGGTAGTGCTGCACCATTCTTTTCTGGCAAAGCCACAATTTACCATCATTTATACAAGCCGCAAGTCTCGCTTTCCTCCATTCACTTATATAATACTGGGATTCTTCAAAGTTTATAACTGCTTTAAAGACGACGATATATTGTTTCTTTTCTTTTTTTTTTCAAAGCAGGACCTGGTAAAGGAAGCCATTTTGCACCTGTATAAATGGAATTTGTATCTAAGAAAAAAAATGCTTTCAGGACAAGTTCAACACTATAGCTTTGACGCTTTTCATTTTTATTGTTCTTGGGAGTGTCTCGCAATGACGCACCCTTCAAAACTATCTTGATATTACCCTTTCCTCTCCTGCTTCTAATAAATACACTGACCTCGTTGTATACTTCTTGGGTCAATGCGGGTGACGAAAATTGATTTCCTGAGTCAGGACTAGGTCTGTTCTCAGCTTCATTACCTCTGTCGCGATGTGTGTCATAGATGGAAGAGGTCTCCGTCTGAGATCCGCCATAATTTCTGGAAATGTTAAAAATATACCGTGTTATTTCGACCGCCCAAAAAGAACGAAAAAGAAAACTTGGATCAACCTTCTAGTTCTATCCACTAGTTACCTTTCCAAATCATATAAAAATTCACACATTTCATGATTTCCTTTTTTACCTCAAAATTCACTCCTATGTTCACTCCTACAGATGCAGGACTTACTTACTCACCCCATCGTTTCTCCCCTCCCTCCCCAAAGGCCTTTCTTTCTCACATACCGCCTCTCTCTCTCTCTCTCTCTCTCTCTCTCTCTCTCTCTCTCTCTCTCTCTCTCTCTCTCTCTCTCTCTCTCTCTCTCTCTCTCTTGCTTTGTTTGTAATGTTACTGATGAAGCCAAACTTAAGGCGAAACGTCTATATAATTTTGAATTGTCATCTTTGTCCATAAAAATAATTGTTCAGGTTGGGTGACTGTTTACACCTTAAGTTACACTACTACTACTACTATTACTACTACTACTACTACTACTACTACTACTACTACTACTACTACTACTACTACTACTACTACTACTACTACTACTACTACTACTACTACTACTACTAATACTACTATCTACTACTACTACTACTACTACTACTACTACTACTACTTCTGCTGCTGCTGCTGCTGGTGCTGCTACTACGACTACTACTACTACTACTAGCATGTAGCATTGATGGAAAAGCTTTTCCATATGTTATTGACCACATGTACATTGATAGTGATCAGATACTGTTCTCTTCAAAAGCTAAAAATCTTGGTGTTTATTTTGATTCAAAGTTGTCAATGACCCCTCATATCAATCATTTGGCCCAAATTATGTTCTTAGAGCTACGCAGAATTAAACAGATTAGATCTTTTTAAATGAAGGGGCTGTGAAAACTCTTGTGTCCTCTTTCATTCTATCAAGACTAGACTACTGTAATTCCTTACTATATGGCTTACCCATGGACACACTAAAGAGGCTTCAATTGATTCAGAACAACGCTGCTCGTCTCATTTTGAAAAAACGTAAAAGAGATCACTTAACACCCATGTTTAGTCATTTACACTGGCTTCCTGTACAAACTAGGATAAAATATAAGATTGCTGTCTTATGCTTCAAATGTGTTCACGGCTATGCCCCTAATTATCTTGTAGAACTTGTCGGTATGTACGTCCCCACTCGTAGCTTACAATCAGGTAACAAAGCTTTGCTGTCAGTTCCATGCAAACCATCAAAAAAAAGACGGCCATAGAGCATTTGTACAATGTGCACCAGTTGTCTGGAATGCCCTTCCCCTTTCCATCAGGGAGGCGAGTTCTATAAGTCACTTTAAGACCCTATTGAAAACCCATTTGTTTACTGCACATGAAGACCTTAATTAGTCTGAGAAATTTGTCTTATTGTCAATGTCTTCTCTTATTTTCTTTGTACATGTAACTTATTTATTTTTTCCTCTTCTGTTTGTTTGAATTGTTAATGGACTAGGTTTTAGACTATAGACTAGTGTCACTATGTTAAACTATGTTTGTAAATAGACTATTGTAAAGAGCTTCGAGCCTACAAGTAGGAAGAGGCGCTAGGAAATAACTTCATTATTATTATTATTATTACTACTACTACTACTACTACTACTACTACTACTACTACTACTACTACTACTACTACTACTACTACTACTACTACTACTACTACTACTACTACTACTGCTACTTCTACTACCACTACTACTATTACTAGATCAAAAGGTGTAAGAATTATAAGAGCTAGAATTATGCTCAGCAGTGGTTAGGATAAGGCTTTAAGTGAGAATGACAGAAAATGCTTGAATTTGTGGAATTAGAACCACTGCTGAGCGCTACCTAAAATCCTAGCTCTCATAATTCTTACTTATATTTAACCCAGTGTTTTGCCTCCTCTAGATCTAGATCAAAAGGAGGCAGACCATTGATTAATTATAACTGAGAATTCTATGAGGTAGGGTTTAATGTAGTCCTCAGCAGTGGTTAGGATTAGATTGCTTCATACATCATTTTCAAATTCTACACCTGTTGTATAATAAATACGTTCTAAGGCGCTGTGTCCAAATGTTTAATTGTCCACTCCTTCTTTCCTTCTTTTTGCAATATTGTTACTGCACTGGCATGCTTTTGTTCATTTTATCCTACAGCAAAAAGCTCTACTGGCGTGCTTTTGTTCATTTTATCTTACAGCAAAAAGCTCTACCTTTGAAAACGTGAATCCTCTAGCTGTCTTTCCAAGCTTTTTTAACTATATTTTTTTAAAATGCGCTTTTACATTTTGGTACTGGGTAACAGTATTGCCAGTTAGGAATATTCATCATCTGAAAATGAATCTTTCTAGGTTTACCTTTCCAAATCGAAAGATATTCTCCTTGATGGTACATTGTCCAAAACATTTTTTTCTTCATCAATTAGCTGGTTTATGCCATCATTTTCACTGTAAAAGAACCATACCCAAATATAATATGAGATGACTCAATATTTTTTAAACTGTTGGAAATTAGCTAACGTAAAAAAATGTAACGGATCAGTAACAAAGAAAGAAATAATAATAAAAAAAAAAAACGGTTTATAATTAAGATAACTACGCTATTGAAATAAAATTATATAGTGAGTTTTACAACTTACAATTATTAAATTTCCAACTCGAAGAACTTAAAGAATCACATTTCGTTTTCATGTTCTAAGTTCTCCGTCAAGTTCCAGAATAACATTCTTACCTGTACTGTTTTGATCTCTTAATTGAAGTCCACTAGAGGGTCCCTACTACGGAAATTTAGACACTAAATCTTGATTTATTCAAATATTTAAAAAAATTTCGCAGGTACTGCAGAGAATGTCCATTTCATTTGTAGTAATTAATACATATATGTTTCTTTAATTCTTCTCATTTTGAATACTAACATTTCTAAGCAAACGTTATGTTACTGAATGAATGAAAGCGCCAGCCTTAGATATTTTT
>JAWDGP010000301.1:82500-135000 GCA_033675545.1 Elysia crispata
TATTATTATTATTATTATTATTATTATTATTAGTAGTAGTAGTAGTAGTAGTAGTAGTAGTAGTAGTAGTAGTAGTAGTAGTAGTAGTAGTAGTAGTAGTAGTAGTAGTAATAGCAGCAGCAGCAGCAGCAGCAGCAGTAGTAGTAGTAGTAGTAGTAGTAGTAGTAGCAGCAGCAGCAGCAGTAGTAGTAGTAGTAGTAGTAGTAGTAGTAGTAGTAGTAGTAGTAGTAGTAGTAGTAGTAGTAGTAGTAGTAGTAGTAGTAGTAGTAGTAGTAGTAGTAGTAGTAGTAGTAGTAGTAGTAGTAGTAGTAGTAGTAGTAGTAGTAGTAGTAGTAGTAGTAGTAGTAGTAGTAGTAGTAGTAGTAGTAGTAGTAGTAGTAGTAACAGTAATAGTAAAAGTTGTTGCAGGCATTGCAGTAGTAGAAGCATTTTCTCTAGTGTTTCAATGGTTTTAATCGATTGAATAAAGATATTTATTTTGTTTTAAACACAATAAAACTTTTAAAACTTTTTCATTGCCAAAACATAAAAGGAAAGGAAGATTGCCGTAGATTTTAAACTTATCTTCCAAAGACGCATTCTATTCCGATTAGTGAGGAGTTTAAAGAAATAATTTTTTATTCTTTATTTTTTTTTTCACTTGTAGCTATATTGAACATCTACCATACAGCATACATAGTTTAGAATTTTTTATTGCAGTAAAATTCTGAAAAGAAGGTGTTGTATTAATAAACATATTTTTAAAGATATCATTACCTGCATCATATTGGTTCCAGCAAGTTTTCGTCCGAAACAATAACACTTTTTTAACATTCGGCGTTTAATTAAACTACAAATTTCACAGTTCATATTTGCATCAGTCGCAATAGACCATGGGCTGAGATTGAAAAAATGTCTAGGACATACATCTTACAACAGTTTATCCTAAAGACATAAATCCTACATTAGAATGCAAAGCTTTCACGCTTACAAAGTTTTGCGATTTGCTCGAAAGAACACATTAACAAATTATGAGATTATCATTTTTCAAATATTCCAAATCTAATTATTCATATTTCGAACTTTTCAGCCGAAATGATTTCATAAGAGAGCAATTCGGTCCTAAATAATGTCTTTTATTTCCACGGCTGCTTCGTCTAATGTAACTAAAGCTGACTTGTTGCACCCATTTAAGCAACGAATTGTAAAGGTTTTAAAGTTTCTGCTCAAGCTAGTATGGGTTGACATGTAAATCATACCTAGATAAGCGAAAGCCTTAGCGCAAACTTGTGACTCCACTCGCCTGGTTCTAGAATAGACATATAGACGTTCACTCGAAAGTCTTTAGAAGGAATTTTGTCAAAGCTAGCGCAGATAAAACCGTTTCTGCCTTTTAAGAGAGCAACAATAATAACAATAATAATAGTTCCTATCGATGTCCTCTTTCTTTTTAATTCACGCACACATACACACTCTCCCTCCGTCCTTTCGTTTATCTCTCTGTCTCTCTCCCCCTTCCACCCATCCCCACCCCTACCTTCTCCCTTTAATGTAACAGCCATTTACTTTTCCCTCCATAAATGCGGATCAATCAGGCATGAACAATCTCGCTTCAATTTTTTTTCCTTTTGCTATCAGAAGCAAAAGTAAAGTCTTACGATTAATATTGACTAAGCGATTGAGCCATAGCGGGGTGCTGTAGTGTTACAAACGGCATTGACATAGCGTCAAAGCGTTCTTATTCAATATGATAATTATCGTTGTAACATCAAAACGTACAGCGCTGAATTAAACAAGATCGTTACTGTTTTGCGCACGATTGGCAGCTACTTTTCTTTTTTAGTTTTCCTTTTTTCAATGTTCCAAGTGTCTGCGGTACTTTTAATGGAGGTTGGAAATAACATTGTTGAAAAAAAGAGAATATACATACACTATTTGCCTGAATCTATGAAAATCATCGAAACACTTTTGTAGCGATCAACAGTAAGTGATCTAAACTTTCCTTAATTTAATGTATAAATATAAATTAAAAATAATATATTGTAAGAAAAAAATAGGTGGCAGTAATATAAATAGACAACTAGATCGATAGAATAATCAGACAGGTAGATAGACAAACAGAAAGAAAGACAGCCTGACAGGCAAATAGATAGATATATAGAATGATGGATTAATTGATTCATAGAAATCAGTCTCTGTTTCGTTTTTTCTTTGCGTAAAAGAGTTGATATACTCTTCAGGAACAAGCACACAATTAAGTTAAGCCAGGAAATATTTTCACCCTCACCCCCTCCACCCCCCCACAATTTCTCTCTCTCTCTCTCTCTCTCTCTCTCTCTCTCTCTCTCTCTCTCTCTCTCTCTCTCTCTCTCTCTCTCTCTCTCTCTCTCTCTCTCTCTCTCTCTCTCTCTCTCTCTCTCTCTCTCCCTCTCCCCCCCCTCCCCCCTCCTCTTCGTAGCTGCACTCTGTCTCCTCAACCTTTTTCATCCACATATTCTTAGTCTCTTATCGGAGCACCCAGCGACATCATTCTTGCCATTCATCTAGCTAGTAACATCGCTTCCATAATAGAGTCTTTTGTGACTTGGGGCTGGCTGGCTAGGACACGAAGATAGGTCAGGTCTGAACACTTTGTTGCTTCAAGACTAACGGATATCATATTAATATCCGATGTGTAGACAGCCGCTGAATGGACTGCGCGGTGGTTTGGAAGGGGAAAGAACTGCAGAGTTTTACGTTTGATGTCACCCGTCACATACACACACACACACACGCACTCACCTCTCTCTGCCTGTCTGTCTATCTGTCTGTCTGTCTCTGTCTCTGTCTTTGTCTGTCTGTCTGTCTGTCTGTCTGTCTGTCTGTCTCTCTCTCTCTCTCTCTCTCTCTCTCTCTCTCTCTCTCTCTCTCTCTCTCTCTCTTTCCTTGCCCTAATAAGGCTACTCTCTATAAAACTCTCTCTCTCTCTCTCTCTCTCTCTCTCTCTCTCTCTCCCTCCCCCCCTTGCCCTAATAAGGCTACTCTCTATAAAACTCTCTCTCTCTCTCTCTCTCTCTCTCTCTCTCTCTCTCTCTCTCTCTCTCCCCCCCCCCCCCCCCCCCCATTTTTTATCTCTCTGTCGCTGTCTCTATCCCATTTTCCCTCATCGAGATGAAAAAAAAAAATGATAAATTTGTAACAACAATTGATTCATATTCCAAGTCGACGTAGAACAATATAGATCTGGAACTCACCAGGGTACGGGTACTAATTTAAATTCTACATCAGAATCTACAAAGTTATTTTCTTCTACACGAGTTCAAAGAGGCCTTAAATGCACTAAGGTTTTAAAATAATTTTAGCGATCGTTCGACTTATAGATTTTGTATTTAATCTCGATTTTTTTATATATATATATATAATTCTTAAGATGTTACGGCATAAATGAAATTTAGTTCATTTATCACTAAACTGGATTTCGAGCGTAGTATACCCTGAATTTTTGGAACTTGTTAAAATTTATTTAAATTTTTTTATGATCAAATAGGTTAGAGAAATACCAGAGCTAATTATTTCAAAATATTAATTCTAAGCTTTTGAGATTTAGAAATTAATGAATACCCATTTTTGAAGTATACATATTCAACCATCATTCAACCATCCACCTATTCTGTCATCCATTCTCCTAACAGATTCACTTGCCAGAAAAATCCTCCACTACGTATTTCAGAGAGAGAATTTATTGTAGCTCCGCAACAACTAGGTCCAGTCTCCAAGATTTAAACGCTTTTCTCTCTAATTACACATGCACACATTTTACTGTCCGGTGTTTATAAAATTATTAAGTAGATCGCGGTCTTTAAAAATACGATCACCAAAACGAAGCGAAGCTAAACTCAACAATTTAATGTGCTAACCACTGTACCACGATGCCTAACTGCCGATCATAGTCTTCATGTTCATTAATACTATCATCCCTGTGATCATTTTCACTGTTATCTTTATCAACAGCAACTGCAGACTGTAATTATGCCACATTTCATTAGTAATTTCAATTTTAAAACATCTAAGTCCCCAACCGATTGTTGATTGTGATATGATTATGGATATAATGTTGAAAGAACATACTATGAAAGAAATAATAATAATAATAATAATAATAATAATAATAATAATAATAATAATAATAATAATAATAATAATAATAATAATAATAATAATCAAACACACAGTCTTTTGTCTCGCTGAAACATTCCGGTGCCTAAAGGGTGGCATTGAGGGTAAGTACAATAAAGAAAAGCTGAACTTTAGAGCTCGCTAATCAAAAAACTTTTCCAGGTGTCAGTGAGACTAAAGCAGTGCAACACTCGCATACCTAAGACTCTACAACAATCACCATACGAGAATCCCCATTACCGATAATTGTGTCTGCATGCGTGTGGTCGAAATGGGGTAGAGGCGAGATAGAAGATCGCAAATCAAACAGGGCAAATAAGGGCATGGCCACAGGCAAACTCAATTAGCATGGCTCAATCGCCATGGTTAGTTTAATAGAAGTCACAATGTGCCTCTTGGTTCCTAAACGCATGGTGTTCCTTCACCAAGGGAATTCTTGTTTCTTGATAGACTAGCCAAGGAGTTTCTTTTACATCATCTGAAGGTTTGGCCTTCCGTTGAACTTAGATCGGGAGGAGCTTTAGACAAGTTAATTACCTCCTCTCACACCCCGCCCTTCTCTGTCTCTGTCTGTCTGTCTGTCTGTCTGTCTGTCTCTCTCTCTCTCTCTCTCTCTCTCTCTCTCTCTCTCTCTCTCTCTCTCTCTCTCTCTCTCTCTCTCTCTCTCTCTCTCTCCCTCTCTCTCTTTCTCTCCTACCCCTTCCAATTGGGTTTCCTTCGTCGCAACTCCTAAACATCTCACTTCACCGAACTTTCGTTTTTTCTGCATCACTTTTTTTTCCCTCAAATCTCTTCATAGAAATTGAAAGAACATTTCCTTCTTTAAAAGTGCAAATTATTTTAAAATGATTTAACCACAATGATTAATTTATTTTACTTTTAGAAAATAATCAGTACTGACAATAATTCTGGATCTATATTGATAGTCGTCTTAGGACTTAATAGTCGTCTTAAGAGATTTTAACAAAGGTGATTAAATCGAGACTCAGCTTGATCTGATTTGATATGTAGGTGCCTTATTAGCTATCCTAATAATAATACTGGGATAAACACGAATCCCCTCATTAACCTAGGATAAAGTTAAAAAAAAATAATACAATAAAATCGAGTTGGTGCCTCTGCACTATGGACTAGTCACGCGGCAATAACAACTGATAGTAGCAAATTGTGCCTCGTAGCTCTCATAGTGTTTATTAATTTGGGTACTGATAGATTAACATAAAAACTGTCTAGGAGAACCTATAACCCAATCTCCGCAAAATTGTCAGATAGAATTTTGTAATTCTCAGCTCGCGTATGGTATTTTTGTGCAACAAACCTGCAGCCAGAATAAATTATAATGCTTATGATCGTCACTGAATAAAGTAGTCTCTTCAGATTGTACAAAACCAGCTGCGGGACAGTACTATATCGCCTAGATATAAAACAGGAATAGGAAAAAGAGGTCAACGCACGGCGGCCATTTGTGCGGCTATTTATTGTTTCGATTTTTCTAACCACTGGAAATGTGGGAATTTTTTGTCGGGAGAGGGGGTGAAAAAGCGCATAGATAAGACGCGGATTTGTAGAGTCATCTTTCTATAAAAGAAAACTAGATTTAGGATTATTATTTAATTACTCGAGAAATCATCTAATTTAGAACGAGGTTTTATCACACAAAAAAGACTTGAAATCCCAAAACTAATAAGGATGAAGAGTTCACTTGTCTTTACTGTCATGTTTGGAATTTGCAAGCTTTTTTGTAGATCACTTTAACGAGTACGGTACCTTTACTCTTTTGGCTCAGAACATAGTAGGTCTACATGTAATCATAATTCGCCAGTGTCAAATGATCTGACTCGAAAGGGAGACCATTTTAATCTACACTAAATGCAACAAAATATGCATATTATCGCCCCTTTATACTAAAAACAAATGAGACCTGGTATAGAATACAAGACATTTTACGTAGTGCAGCACACACGACGGTGGTACACAGGAAAGACACCAACAAAACCACGAGCCTAGCAAACAAATATCAGAGCTGTCACGAAAACAAAAAGAACTAAGAATCAAAAGCCAAAACACGTCGGATGAAGAGAAAAAAGCAGAGCTCAAGAAAGAAAGGAACAAAGTGTTACATGACGTAAGAAAAAAAGTCATAGAAGAAAGAGAGAAATAGAAATTAAAATAAGCGATATTGACACAGCACAAAATGACACGGCCATGTTCAAAGCTGTCAAACTACTAAACCTAGATAGAAAATATGAGGCCATTAAAGTTGAAGACGAATCGGGAAAAACTGTAGCACACCCAAACGAAAAACTAAACATCGTCACAAACTTTTTTGAGAGTAAATTTCAAAACCCAAATAAACCATTCATTGAGGCATTCTTCGGTGAACCTAGAAAACTAAAAAAGCCAATAACAAAAGAAGAAGTAAGAAAAAGTATAAATAAACTTAATAACAACCGGGCACCCGGAAAAGATGGCATTCAAGGGGAGCTTTTAAAATATGGACCAGAGACGATCGACAGCTATATTGCAAATATTATTAACGAGTCCTTCGAAAAACATGAAATCCTTGACATCAACGCGGGCGAAATCATACCGTTACCAAAGCCAGGAAAACCAAAAGGTCCGCCTAAGAATCTGCGACCAATAACACTGCTAAACACCATCCGAAAAACTCTTTCAACTATCGTACTTGAGAGAATAAGACCACATGTAGAAAAATACATCTCTCATAGTCAAAGCGGTTTTCGTCCAAATAGAAGTACAGCAGACGTAGCATGGACACACAAATGGCTAGCCGCAAAGACACTACAAGAAAAGATAAACATAACAATTACTGGGATAGATATGTCGGCAGCCTTCGACACAATAGACAGAGCAACCCTCCTTAACATACTCGAAACCATCATCGAAGAAGACGAGCTGAGATTAGTGCGGTTCCTTCTAAGCAACACCTACCTAAATATAAGAATAGGAGGAACAAAAGAGGAAAAGAAATTTACAAGTAATATAGGCACACCTCAAGGAGATAGCCCTAGCCCGATCCTGTTTGTGGTATATCTTGAAAATGCTCTCAAAGAAGTCAGACCGATACTTCCTGAATCCGAAAAGACTCTTCCCAATGAAATAGCATATGCAGATGATGTGGACTTCATAGCACGAGAGAGAATAGACGTAGCACAGATACAGAGGGTTCTAAAAAGATACAATCTTGAAGTTAATGTCGATAAAACAGAATATACAATACTGGACAGAAATGAAAAAAGCTGGAAAAACACTAAAAAAGTCGGAACTCTAATTGGAGACACAGAGGATGTACAGAGAAGAAAGCAACTGTCCACCGCAGCCCTAGCCAAATTACAGAACGTGTGGGTAAGAGGCGACAAACTTAAGAAGAAAACAAAACTGAAGCTGTATAGAGCACTTGTCAAATCTGTCTTAACTTACAATTGTTCTACGTGGGCACTAACACAAGCTGAAGAAAAGAAATTGGATGCGTTTCACAGAAAACAGCTGAAGCGGGTTGTTGGGATAAGATACCCAGTAAAGATAACAAACAAGGCTCTCTACAAGCAATGCAATGAACGCCCGCTTTCACTGTATGTTTTGGAAACAGATGGCGTTTGTTCGGACATATACTGCGACGCGACAGAGAAATCCCAGCCAATAAAGCCATGGAAGGATTCTTTATCCCACAAGGGGACAAATACAGGGGAAGACCAATCAATACCTTGCCAGTGGTCTTGAACAACGACTTGTCCCGATTAGAAAGTAATACTTATGGTCTTAAAACCTTCAAAGACATTGAAAACCTGAAAAAGATCGCAGAACAGAGGGATCAGTGGAGGATACTATGCACAGGAATATAAAAGGCAGCCGAGGCGTTGCAGTCTGACGACTACGATGCGGAACGGCGATAAGTCAGTCAAGTCAAGTTATACTAAAAAAAATAAATAAGTAATCATTATGTATTTATTATTTAAAATCAGTGGTTGTTATAACTATAATTCTACCGTGTTGGATCCAATTTTTCATCATATTAGGATTTCAAAACTGTTTATGTAGGCCTACTTATTCACATATTTCAATGAATTTTTTTTCAGTGAGAGAAATGGTATGTACGGAAAAATGGCCCCATCAACATAAGAGAAGGCTGTCCTCTAAGCGTATAGAAACAAGGTGCAGATTAGGGACAAACTCTTTCCTGTCTTGCCTCTTTCTGTCTATTTTGTCCTTTATCTAAATTTCTTTGTCTCCGTATGAGATTCCTCGGGAAACAGAGCGTACATTAAACCTCTCAAAGAACGTACCCATAATGAAATCAAAAGTTCTCAAACCATAAGCAAACAAAACCATCACAATCAACATGATCATCCAAAAAAATAAATCAAATAAAAGAAAAACAATAAAAAAAGGCGACATTTAAACATTTAGGATTACGATAATCCGCACTCTATGGATATCTGATCACAAAGTGCAGCGTACAAATATTAACTCGAGTCTTTCAACTGTAGTTATTTTTTAGTTGCTGGGATCGTTTAGCATTTTGTTAAAAAGTCGCACCCCCACAAGTTCGTCGCAAGGCAAGCCTAAACGAGTTTAGTTCGGGCCGTAGATCATTCATTAATGATTTTTAAAGTAGTTTTCCCCAAGAATTTACTGGAAGATGTATCTCTCCAATGGCCAATTGAGATCTTTATATTATATATAAAAAGTGATCCAATAATAATCTATGCTTTGGGACCCAAAAATAATTCCTCTTTTTGATTATTGATTGGTTGCCAAGATAAACAAATCCATCTTTCTCTCTTTTTAATCAAGGGTGGGTTCATTCTCCACGTTGTAGACAACACTAAGTAGTTTCTTGAACTGTATCCAAGTACCAACTATACAACACATTTTGACTGCAAGAAGTTAATATTTTACGTTCATTTGAATCAACTTTAAAAATTGACCATCAGCGTGTTGAAACACGTATTGTTAGACGCCGTGCTAGCCGTGTACCATAGCATTACTGGCACATTATTGATTTTTACCCCATAGCCAGGCGCCACCTGAAAGCATAGGCTAGTGAAGTGAATGCCTACTGGAAGGATATCGTTAGATCTAGATTAATTCCGAACCGTATGGTAATGGCGGTGTTATAAACAAATCCATCCAGGCTAAATCACTGTTAAATAAAGAGGTTTGTTTTCTAATACTAAGTAAGGCATTTGAATTTCACAACGCTATCAAGACTTAGTGTTAATTGACACTCAACGCATTTCATTTCTCTGCAGGACCTGCTTATAAGAGACACTTCAAAAAAAAAAAAAAAGCTGTCATAGTTTAAAATACATAGATCTAGGCAATCTAGATCTACATTGTTTACAGAAAAAAAAGCCAACAATATATTTATAAATCTGATAATGTTTACACCTGGATTTAGTGTGACACATAGTAATCAGAGTGTAGGTCTGTTAAGCTTGCTAATATTTTCAAATTAACTAGATCTATGTTTTAACATGGTATCAAAACATTGAAACACAATTATAAAATTGATTCATAAATATTTTTTTTCCTTTGCTACATTCACTTTCGACCTCTGCCAATAAACAAAACCCGGCCTGCTACTCTCTATCCATAGTTTGAAGATGTTATGGGCGAACAAAACCACTTAGATCTAGGTGTAGAGTGCATTATTATTGTATCAAACAGATATGACACATGTGATTAAAACATCATGGTAATAATAATGAGAAACGCTTCTCTCAATGGATCCAACAATATATCATTACCAAAGGACCCCAGTTTCAACTCATTCAAATTTCATATGGCCGTTCTTAATGAGTCAGATTGCAGAAGCTTGAATTTGGAAATGAATAGGGCATCGATTTTAGATACATTTTTTTCCTTACTTTTATAAAAAAAATAAGTATGAAAACTACATTTTTACAGCGAAATAAAGTCTCATGCTATTTTCTTTTTTTCTTCATTTTTTCTATAAATATCAACACATTTGATCACAGTGAAATGTGGCTTATCTGGAATAAGTACCACACAATTAACATTTTCACATTATCTTACTCTCGTAACTGACAGTGCTTAGTTACAAATAGAAAAAAAAAGTATATTTTTTTTTATTTAAATACAGCTTAGTTTGATTTTTTTTTATAGTAGAGGCCAAAACAGTGAAAAAATATTTACAACTCCTGTCTCAGAAGACAATTCGAAAAATACATATAATAGGACAGAACACTAAACAGTTTGTTTCAATGTTTTGAAATGATTATTCTCTACCAGAAAGACATGCAATTTTTATAATCGACTAAGCTGTGAATGCTATTTTTGTCTCCACTTTTTTTCTTGGACTGTGGACTTCCACATTATGTATAATTCATGACTGCTCATCGCTTGGTTATAGAGGTTTTTGCTCGATTCAGATTTCAGCGGGAAGGTTTTTTAGAATAGATCTTGAATAAAGCTTTGTAAATTTGCCTTTACTTATAGAGAATGACGTGATGTGGAATTTTCTTTTTTTATATGTCAATGCAATTATTTTTTCTAACCAGCTCCAATGCTGGAAAGTGAATTTGGAAAATCATCACTTTGGAGCAAAAAATTTCATCTTTTGCTCATTGTTTCTGAAATAACTTTTAAAAGTATATGATATTTCTCCAGAGAACTATGACAAATTGCCAATGAGAAGCATTTCAATCAATGCTATGTTTAAACAAAATATCAAAAAAGACTAAGTAAAGTGCTTTGACATTTTCTATGAGACGTGTGAGATGATCAGTGCAAAATGTGATTGAGCATTTATAGAAGAAAAAATGATAATTTAAAAACAAATTTAAGAGAGCGAAGAGGAAATTATATACACAGTAAAAGTAGTAAGCCAAAAATCTCAATCTGTTTATTCATCCTTTTAAAATGTTAATTATCATTTAGGTATGAATAAATATGCATGCTGCAACGAATTCATATAAGGGAGGGCAAATTTTAGGCACTTTATGTTTATACCTACAAAGCCTTAAAATGATTTTTAAATAGAATGGAAAGTACATAGTTGCATATAATTTCCTCCGTACTATAACTACCCTTTTGCACTGTAGGTATCCTTTTTTCAACATAAATTTAAAATATTTTGAAAAAAAAAAAACATTAATTTCATGTATGCTCTTTCAATTTCTACATTTCATATCAAATAATAAGAAAAAGTCAGTTTTCAAAGAGGAGATCTATTCTTTATTACCATGAATTATAAATCACCCTCTCAGAATATTTTTTATGCTACTATTCATTCCAGTACCATTGCTTTTAGTGAAAATCATCTATCCCTGTAATTGTTTAAAACGTTTTGTTACAGCATTCATCAAATGAAAATTTGAAAGATTAAGTGGCGAAATTTAGAGCTATTTAGCAATTTATTGGAAAATCTTAATTGTTAAACAAGGACCAACTGAAGAAAGCTCATTTGACTGTAAATATGGTTAAAAAATATTTAGTGATCCTTTATTCATGAAAAGAATAATCTATAAGTGGCTTTTGAATGTGAATGTTATTAGTGCAGGTTTTGATAACACAGGAAATTACAAAGAAAAACAATTCATTTGCCTAATGTAATGAAATGAAAACTGATTATTAAATTGATCTACAATACTCATCATATAGATAGGCTTAAACATTATTTGAGTGAACTGCTTTAAAACAGCGTTACCTACCTTTGCTTGTGTTCAAAGCAACATTAGAAATTATGTAATTTTAGAACATAAGACACATTCTCCAGGGGAAATATTCAGTTTGCAGCTGTTGCAAATTAATTTGAAATTCATGCGTTTTTGCTTTTGGCAAAACGACAAGACATCTCTAACTGTTCACTGCAAAAGTGGAGAAGTTGAATTTGTAGGGGAGAACAGTTTGTCTAACATCACACGGGATGATCACCCATGCCATGACTCACCTTGGGCAGAATATTTCTTGCCATTCAAACAGTGATATATGTTACAGCAATTCAATTCAAAAATGATAATGTCTTTCAATGTTCAATGGGTCGATCATAATGTTTAATTATTCTTCTCTCCCTCTCTCTCTCTCTCTCTCTCTCTCTCTCTCTCTCTCTCTCTCTCTCTCTCTCTCTCTCTCTCTCTCTCTCTCTCTCTTTCTCTCTCTTTCTCTCTCTCTATCTGTCTGCGCTGTGCTCTATTTGACTTGCTTGTGAAACAATGGCCGCTATTTCAAATGTTTTTTTTTAAATTTTTTTAAGTGTTTACTTCTATCTTTAGCCAAGTGAATCGGTAAAAAACAAAATTTGTACATTTTTAAGTTTTGTATGGAGCTCATTCCAAACATATTAAAGAAAAAAAATACTGTTAGGAATATTTAATGACACATTAAAATCACAGCAATCTTTATAAACCATAAAAATGTATGTGATGGTAACTGCCCAAATAGTGGCACCATGTGTCTACATGCAAAACAAGAGTAAAAAAATGCAAATAGAAAAGCAGTATAACATGTGCAAGTTAGCAAAATTATTCACTGACAAGAGACAACCAAAAGTGAAAAAAAAAAAAAAAAATCAATATAAACGATATAAGAAAGCCTGTCTCTGTTCCTTAAAAAAGACAATACAATGTTTAGTCCCAACTGATTGGAATTCAAGTGTAATCTTGAATTAGTAAGATAGTACATTTTTACAAATCTTGAATCACATTAAATTGTAGATGAAAAATGAGCAGCTAAATTTCATTATATATTGTTAATTGACAGATTGAGATGAGATTACAAACTGACACAAATTTTGTGGCACGGATGTTTAAGCGAGATCAGGGGGCTACAGGTATGTCTATTGCATTTTTTTGTGTGTGAGTTAACATAAAAATGTCTTTTATGCATGATCTTACGCTGCTTGCCTCGACTATTTTCTTAATATTTTGTCTTTAACTCAGTTTTCTTTACATGATTAATTTTCAGCTCTGAGCTCAGCGGTTATGAGGTGATGGATAGCAATTATTGGTGATCCAGTCAATCTACAGGCACTGCTTGTCAGTCAGAACTTTCCGCCATGTCACGGTATTTGTCCAGCGAGAGTGATGACTGCTACCCTCCCCCTCCTCGCACTCGCCAGCATGCACAGACTAGCGACGACAGAGTTTACAGGCTTACACAGAACTTGCAGGTGATTCACACGTTCTTAGTTGCCTGTAAACTTCCAAAAAGTTTATATTGTTTTTTTTTTTTTACTTTAATCTATTTCTCTATCAATTTTGTTCTCATTTTTTTTAAATTTTGAGCATTTTAAGCTTCTCAGAGCTTCATATTGTCTTTTCACTCAGGGCTTTTAATCCAATTCTTTTCTTTTCTTTTCTCGCTCTCTCTCACTGTCGCCCTCTTCCTCCATTTCCTCTCCCTCTTTCTCTATTTTTTTTCTTCGTGTGCTCTCCCTGGCTCTCTTTTTCTCTTCTGTATGTAAATCCAGCGACGGTGGCTATGGGGTTAGAACACTCTCCCCCCCCCCCAGCTCTACCCAGTGAAAGTCTACGGAGATCTTCCAGTTATGGGCGGGATAAATAAAAAATATGGAACGAAAAAAAACCCCAAAAAACTAAACAAAACAAACCAAAATCAGAGTGTGGATCAAAATGTTTGCTTCAATGCATGCATCGTTTAATTTCCTGCTAAAAATGTTTTCTCACTTTTAAAACCTACTGAGATCAAGTGACCCATTTACTCCCAATTACGTATATGTATCTTGAATTTTACTTTTAAACCCCAAAGTAAAATGTTCAAATCAAAACTTGCGCAGGAACGAATCTTAGCTATGCCATCTTGAACCTCTATTTAATCTAGGAAAATGAAGCTTAGTCATTATTTAAATGAATCTTTAGCATACACTTAAGGTAATAAACTAAGTGTAAAGGAATGCCGCGGTTGTGAACTTTTACTGAATTTCTTGGAACAAAACGCAGCGTTTTTTTTTTGACAAGATCTATATTTAAGAAAGTAAAAGGCCACTGAAAATACCATCATTTTTTTTTTTTAATTTTTTGTAAGGCAAACTTTACGTAACCGCATTCATTGATTAGCTGAGATTGACAGGTCGTATCGCGTAAAGAATTGAAAGTAGAATTTATTATTTTGAAGAATATAATGTGCCAACTCCATTCACCTACAGCTGTTGCTTCTTTCATTTATCGAATCTTTGTTTTTAATTCATGGATTCGAGCTCGGCTAACAATGGGTATCGGTAATTAAAACAGTTATTATTGCAAGGTATTTCTGTGACCGTCAGTAATTTTTTTTTTAACCCAGCATTCATACCATGGTGAAACTCTTGGCTGGTCACCAATAGTAACTTCATATAAGGTTGTAAATAGTTTGTGTAAATTATTATTTTTATTATTTTTAATTAGAAAGGGGCGTACTTCTTTGGCTCTCCTTGTCAAAATTACCTCGAGGGACTTAGTTCGATTTACGATTGAAGAATCAGCTTAAATAGTACGCTTTCCCGATTTTCTGTAAACAATTCATACTGGATTTTCCACTTTTTTTTAGATGGTGGCATTAAGCGGGATCTATAACTACACGACGCTTTTGTCTCATAGCACTTAAAGAAGAACTGATTTATTCGACAGTCTGACATAGCCAAAACAGGTCATATTTTCGCTGAGAGGAGCTCCAACTGGCACATTTCTCTCCCGCGCTGTGGAGAGACACGAAAAGGGTTGAGTTGTATAACGCAAGGGTTTTAAAGAAGAGGGGAAAAAGAGATAGGTACCTAAAGCAATGGTTTAGCCTGTAAATTGTTGCCTTTGGTAAATTTGAATTCTTTGAATTACCAAGAATGACCTTATACGTCGGCTTTCCGTCAAGCCATAATGACTGATTCAATGATATCCGATCCCAACACTCAAGATGGTCAAAGGCAGGGATCAGACCTGGAATCTCTTAATTAGCTTTTGTCAATCCAACGCTCTGCCGACTGATCTGCCTTGTTGCGATTCGTAACGCTATCGTGTCATTGACAGTATTTTTGTTTTAGCCTTGTACTTTTTGACAATTTTATTCTTTATGGCACTACATCTATACGTTTTCGATAAGAGCTACACGTATGCTTGTAAAATTGGCATGTTTGGTAATGAGAGGCAGTTTCGTGGAGCAGTAAAAGGGAGAAAATGTCATGAGATCACTTTCCCTTGGCAACGCTCACTTACTGGTTGTAAACACTCTTTAATTTGTCTTCCTTCACAAGTACGTTAAGAGATTTACTGATTAAACGGCAATCTTCCTCTGAACGGTTATTATGAGTTGTGAGTTCAACTCACGACATTCGCAGCGGGTCAGGTGCTAAGATTGTTTAGAACCGAGGCGATCTTGTTTCAGACCAATCAGCCCCAAAAGTAAACACGTTTTATATACGTTACCATGATCAGTTCTATTTCCTTTAATTTTTTTTTCAAGCGCAGTTAGGGGAGACAACAATTTTTGAGACATAGAGGCCGGTCTTCGAGTGAGCATCCCCGACTGAGGCTAAATTATTTCTAATTCATTAGAATCATTTCTTTACACTTGAAACAGTCGTGCGCAAGGGGGTTGAGTAGTGCCGGTATATATTCTGATATCTTGTCTGCATTACGACCGCCTAGTTCAGAATCTAAGCGACAGCACACTTTTTCTCCCCATTCGAAGCTTGCCCGGAAGGTGTCGAAAGTGATACGTCCTAGGCTGTTAGGACGATGATTTCTTTTTAAATAGATCGATTGAGAATTAGATCTATATCCTATTCAGCTGGTCCAGCATTTTGCCTCAAAAGCCTATTGCTCTCCACGCCTCAGTTAGCGCTCCCAATGCCAATACCGACAAGGCAAGAGACCGTTAACATTATAGAATAGACAATCCTCAATAGGTGAACGATCTCCTATACCCAATGTCAGAATAGCGGCAAATCAGTGTAACCCCTTATTGTAAGCGCGCACACCTTCACGGTTAGCTAAATACATGGCATTACGAACGTACCCACCCCTTATCCCCAGACCCTTTATTTTTCAACATATTTTTTGTCTCTTGATAAAAAGACGAATTGGAATGAGGTATAGATTGTATGCCCAAGATACGCTTCTATTTGTCATCGGAATATATGAGTGTGCACCAAATACTGGAGTTTCATATCATAAAAAAGAATAAAGGGGCAGAGGGGGAGGTATTAAAGAGAATTATTAATTTGTGTTCAATTTGTCGTCGCCTTACTGAGTGTATTAGGCCTAACTTTATGAATTCAGTTTCAGAGATTGATTGTGCAAGGTTGATTGAGCTTGAAAAGTTGAATGAATGCAATTGTCTCTGCTGTTATCATTTGTGTAAAAATCCTGTCTTCCTCGTTTTATAGGAAGAAAAAAAAGAGGATTAAAAACTTATTGAGACAAGTATTTTATATTGCCATTAATGTAAATTTCTTGTTCATTTAAGCAGCAGATATGTTTTTCGCTTTGTCGAAGAAAGTGTAGAATCCAGAGGAAGAGAGAGATAGAGATTAAAGAGAGATTTGGATAAAGATCGAGATATAGGGAAGTAGATATCGAGAAAGGGACAATCGAGAGGGGCGGGCGGATAGATGTGTAATAAGAGAGAGAGAGAGAGAGAGAGAGAGAGAGAGAGAGAGAGAGAGAGAGAGAGAGAGAGAGAGAGAGAGAGAGAGAGAGAGAGAGAGAGAGAGAGAGAGCATTTTTGTTTAACGTTTCTTATCGATCTTGAGTTGAAGGTTATCATAACTCGCTCATCAAAAATAATGTGGTTGCTTTTAACAAGGATGTTTACATAATCATCTCTTCTGTTAGTAGTAGTCCTTCCGTTTCGGAATGATAAAAAAAAAGAGGAGAAAACGACTGTGAATGATTGTAAGTCAGTAGGATGGAAAGCATGCAAAAAAAAAAAGTTTTACGCGAATGAACTCTTTGTCGATTTGAAGCTTGCCAAAATGCAAAATGGCTTTCATCACTGAATTGCTTTGAACAACAGAGAGAGAGAGAGAGAGAGAGAGAGAGAGAGAGAGAGAGAGAGAGAGAGAGAGAGAGAGAGAGAGAGAGAGAGAGAGAGAGAGAGAGAGAGAGAGAGGTATTGAATGAGGCACACTTTATAACTACGGGACTAAAAAAAGAAACAACACAAGTATAGATTAAACATAAAAACGTTTCGCCTTTATTGTGGCTTCATAAATTTTGAGCTTATAGTATTAAGGCGCACATCTTCATAGATTGGACAAACGAATAAAATATGAAACTCATTTTCTTCTTTTGTTGCACAAAATGGACAATTCAATAATGTTTTGTTAGGACTGAACTGGTATCGATGGCAATTTTTTGGGAAGACACCAAGCCTCATTTAATGAGTGAGAGAGAGAAAGAGAGATAAAGAGAGAGAGAGAGAGAGAGAGAGAGAGAGAGAGAGAGAGAGAGAGAGAGAGAGAGAGAGAGACAGACAGACAAACAGACAGGCAGAGAGTTAGAGAGACAGAAAGAGGAGAGAGAGTGTGTGCGTATGTGTCTACAGAATGGATAATGCCTGTGCGAAAGGGGAAGATAGAGGGGGGAATTTTACACAGATAGATGAACGAATAAAGAGATATAACTGACCGGGCCGGTGAGTGTATTTTTATGTTCATGAAAGTAGCATCTCTGCAATGTCGGTTAAATTTTTCAGCGCAAACCTAAACTTGAATCTTAAGAAATTTGTTAGCACATTAGTGAGGTGCACCATAGAGAACATCGACCAATATTTATGTCAATATATTACGATCATTCCACCGGAGGCATCACACTGTGGCTTGTTGAATTTTAATTATGAACCTCTTTAAGTTATTTTTGTATGAACATTTAGCTCCTACGCACTTTCGATGAAGAAAGTTATCCTAAAACATAATAATTATAGTTTTTTATTCCTTCATTAATTGCTCTCATCGTGGAATAAGATTTAAATGAAAACTTTCGAAAAAAAAGTATGCAAAAGTTAAACATTACTTTGAGTAAGCTTTAAATTATCCTAATACAAATATACACAAACGCAGAAAATATTAAATTTGACAGTACAATTTAACTGACTATGAAAGTAGAACTTCATAGCGATACTGGCAACTTTCGGTATTTCAAAAGTATGGGATTGTCGTTAACTTTTAACTGCAACTTCTGCAAGAGACAGAAGAATGCATGCTGCTTTGATTACAATGCATCTCCTAAAACAACCATCTTATGCATTTGTGTTAGTTTCTGGTTGGCTTAAACTTATCTGATCGAAAGACGAGAAGAATTCATTTAGAACATTTATATGTGTAGATAGTAAACGTAAACCGATATGTCCCCTCCCCCCCCCCCCTTCCCCTCTCTCTCTCTCTCTCTCTCTCTCTCTCTCTCTCTCTCTCTCTCTCTCTCTCTCTCTCTCTCTCTCTCTCTCTCTCTCTCTCTCTCTCTCTCTCTCTCTCTCTCTCTAAAAAGTCTCATTTGCTCTCTTCGAGAAAACTTTTCGTGGACATTGTTTATATTTTTTAATATTCTCAAAGAGAATTCGTTTAGGACAATCGTAAAACTGGAATAAAGGTTGTTTTATGATAGTTATGTTAACATTTTAGTTGCCATACCAATGACAGTATAGAACTCTGTATATACATGCGTAGAGAAGCCTCGCATCTATACTTTATTTTGTTTGTTTTTTGTTAAAGCTGATTCCACAACTAGGTGCTCTCAGGCTAATTATTTTTAAAGTAAATTGCATTAGAGCAATGGAGAGCTTCTGTATACGGCACGGCTGATTTGTTCTGTGTATAGACTATCTTAGTATACTCTGACCCTCTTCGAATCTATATACATGTACATTGTAAACTATATGAACTGAAAATATCATCTCAGCTGAAATTGGCTTAACCAAAAAGTAAAAAAAAGAAGGATAACAAATTTATATTAACGGCCGATGCACTATTGTATCTTTCATGTATCATACTAGTCTTGATGTTTTATGCTTTCCGCAGGATACAACCAGGAACCTCAAATCTCTTGATCACATGCTGGATGACTACTCGGCCATTGGTAGCGAGAGGCGATCTGCAGTGGACAGGGTGAGTTGTAGTATCACAAGCATGTCTTGTGGGTGCAAGCATACTTAAAAGGTCTCTCCAAATCTCTCTCCCTCTCTCTCTCTCTCTCTCTCTCTCTCTCTCTCTCTCTCTCTCTCTCTCTATATATATATATATATATATATATATATATATATATATTTATCTCTCTCTCTCTCTTCCCTAATTTATCTATTTTTAACCCTTTTTCACTCAAACGTGCATATTATTTTGTTTAGCTGCTTCTCTCACAGTTTCGTTCAAACTCTACTCATACGTTCTCTGCCATTCTAACTTTTTCTCTGTATCTTTCCTAAATATTGCCGAACAAAACTAAGATAATGTTTCTTCTTTTGTTTCTAAAATATATGAAACAAGTCTTCAAAGGTAAGACCCGCTTACTAATGATAATCTTCCTTATTACGTATACTTTCACTTTCCCTTTTCTTCCTTTTCCCCCTCAACGAGTTACTTTTCGTTTAGCTACATTAATCCGTTCTAATTTTTGTGTTTGTGTGTTTCAGATTAGAGGCGATCTAGACAGAACTTACGAAGATATTAGAGATGAAAGAGCGAGAGCAAATGTCATAGATAGAGACTATGGGGTATGTGACATATTATTATTATTATTATTATCATTATCATTATTATTATTATTATTATTATTATTATTATTATTTTATTATTATCATCATCATCATCATCATCATCATCATCATCATCATCATCATCATCATCATCATCATCATCATCATCATCATTATTATTATTATTATTATTATTATTATTATTATTATTATTATTATTATTATTATTATTATTATTATTATTATTATTATTATTATTATTATTATTAGTGCCTGCCTTTAAAAGTGTACCTGAGACATTTTGCATTGCATTTTTTTAAAATATAAACTGAAACATTTTAGTCAGTAATTAAAGATGAAAATAGTTTTAAAAGAAATGTAAAAAATATAAAGGAAATGTCATGCTAATTTACTGAAAAGCATACAGAATATGACATTGAGCTGTACATCAAATGCCCGATATGAAGCTTGTTTTCATTGCATTTGTTAGAGCGACTCGGAGAACTACGGCTCTCCATCATCAAGTCGACGTCGTCACAAACGGAGAGCTGCTGTACGTTTTGCAGATGACATGAATCGGGAACTGCATGGTATCCACCAATCTGTGCGAGACTTAAGTTCAGACCAATTGAAACTAGAGGAAAGCTTCAACAAGGATTCAGATCGTAGAGACAGGTCTGTTACCTAATGAGTCCATAAAGTGTGTAAATACAGTTCTTGTTTCTGGTGTTCTACAATACCATAATAAGGAAAATTTTAGTACGCTTTCGAACTTAAGTTGCTATACTTTAACGTTTGTAAAAAATGATGTGTATTTGTAAGTAGACATTTTCACTGATATTTTTATTTAAAGTATTCAACCTAGAATGGTAAGCAGACGATTGCATAGCAGCAGTGAATAATTCTGCCATTAGGCACTTCTATGAAAAGTTTAACTTTTTTTGTCCAAGCTTTTTATCATTGCTGTATTTATGCCACTTATGACATCATTCACAGATGAGAGCTATGGAAAATGAAGGCATCTTATTAGCTTAGATGTCAATAGTTTTTTTTTTGATTGTTTATTTCTTTAATAATTTTTTTTTGTTACTGTTTAATTTCTAATATTGACACATATTGTTATCTATCTTGCTATTTAACAAGAAACAAGACGGCAATGGATAGATGTGAAGGAAAGGAAGTGAAATAATTATCATGAAACTAATCAGAGTTAGAAAAATCAAAGACTTAAGCATAAAGTCAAAAGCTCTGATTATTAAAAATTGCTCCATAAAGAAATACGTCTACAAGTTTAACAGTATGTTTATAATTCCTACACGGGTATTGAATGGTGAGAAAGACCTGAATTCTTGATAAATGTTGCTGTTATAGATTGTGTATTGAGATCACAATACTTGACAAAATGTTTTGTTCTCTCCACGCTGTCAGGTATGAGAGTGACACAAGAAGATCTCTCCAGGATATCCAGTCAACACTGAAGGGAGGGGTTGGTCTTGACCCTGTTAGTATATACTAGTTTCAAAATTTTTTGTTTCTTTTTTTTTCTTTATTCTATAATAAGTGTCAATGGCATGCTTGGAAGATACAGATCTTTTCAAAGAACTTATTCAGTCAAAGTTTGTGAAATTTATGCATAAGTTTTACATTTTTATTTGCAGATGGCATTTTCAAAAGAAATAAGAACACGCCATTTAAAAAAAATAAACAAATGATTTTGCAAACTTTTCACGCACATCTTTTTCCTTGGCATGTTAAGTGAGGAATTTGTTTTTAAGAAAAAAAATTTTTATATTTTATATATCTGGTATTTATGAATAATTTTGTGATATCATCTGCAGCTGTCAGCAAGGGTAGAGCGTCGTCTCCAGTCCATTCAAAATGAAATAAAGTCTGAGCGTTTAAGTCTTGACCATGACAGACGATCAGATGACATCAATCAACTGTCAAGTGAGCTCAAGAGTGCCATCTCCAGTGCTGCTGCTACCTCAAGTCTAGATGACAAGCTCAGAGCTCACTATTTGCAGTCTGAATCTGTCAGACACAGAGTGAGTCACATTTTTTAAATTCATTTACCTTACCTTTTGTTCTTCAACCATCTTAATTTATGTTAAGAATTTAAATTGGCATTTGATACTAACTGGTTGTGTTCTTTATCTTTAATTCACATTTCCACTATATGACTGATTTGGACAATGTGGGACAATGTGATGTCTAATAACAATCAATTCGTTGCTGCAACCTTCTATGTCTGATAAATCAATGCAAGTCATGAACTTGAAGTAAAAAGTTTTTTCAATTATATTTCAGGGAACTCTCACTGGTAGAAAATCTTTACCATCTACATAGATAGATTATCAAACATCTGATTGCAAAAATCATTTTCATGAAAATTGAGAATTTATCTCCAAATATACTCAAGGTTAAATCATGGTAAACACTAGGCTTAAAAGATGTCTTTGAGAAAAGCATTTTGCAAAGTTCTTTCCTACATGTGTATGAACACCAAGGAAAGCTGAGTGTCAAGCTTGCAACATACCAGCACTTTGTGTAATGTATGATTAACATATCAAGCATTTATGTAATGCAATTTAAAAATATGATAAGCTTCAGCTTATTTGGATAAGGACCTCAGTGCCTCTAAACAGATTTATACTTTTGTGAGAAGCTTGGACACAGATTTATCAACTCTGGTACATTGAACCATGATTTCTTGACAGATGGAGAGTGAGTTGGACAATGTCAGAAGACGACTTGACCAAACAGAGGGCAGCAAAGCTGCACTGCAAGCACAGGTAGAGCAGCTTCGGAGTCAGCTTTCTCGTGCCGAACATGACAGGAATAGAATCAAATCTGACCTAGATGAGTCTCGCATTGAAGCAGAAGTTAAAGAACAAAGAAGACGCAGAGCAGGTGAGTAACTGAACATTATAAAGATATCTATTATTTAGAACCTTTGATGAAAGAAGAGCTCTTCATTCATGAACTAAGAATGCTTATTTCAACTATTTGAAGAAGATTAAATCTAAAATTCAGACTTTTATCCCAATTTTTTTTATATATGCTAAAATAAAAAAAAAAAAAAAATTTACCCTTCTTGGGATTTAATTAAGATTAAAAAATTTACACCTGTTTCATTAGGAAAAGGTGCGAGACATTGTTTGTCAAGGTTTCTTTCAAAACTATTTCTGTTTCAAATTATTATCATCAGCTGAAGATGCCAAGTCCTCTCATATTGAGCGAGAACTCCACGAGATGAAAGGCCAGCTTGCTAAGTCTGTTGGGGCTGTCACAGAATTAGAGGATCTGAGGCGGAGATTAGACAAAAGTGAGAGACAGAGGGTACAGCTCTCAGATCATTTGGAGGTAGGCTTGTTTTAAACGGAAGAATGCACAAAGTTTTTTTTTCCAAGTTTGTTTAAAATGAGAGGCAGAAGATACAGTTTTTACATCATATAGGTATGGCGTAGAGGGTTATATAGTTATAAAAAACTTAAAGGACAAAAGTGTTAAAAGTTTCTGAAGGCTGGCAATGGCTTCTTAGTTAGATCAATGGACATTTACACTGAATTGAAAGAGAGATAGCGTATTCTTTTCACAATTGAGAGTGCATTAAAAAGATTTTAAACGTAAAGAAAATAAGGCTGCAAAGTTTATTTTTAAGCCTCTATGTGTCTATTTCAAACTTATCATGTATTTTCTTTTCAAATTTTAGAGTAATCATTATTTTTTAAACCATTTTGTGGAGAATTTTCAATGAAAATGAAGGCTTTTTAAAAGAAGATCCTTTGTGGAATATGTCCTCTTTTAAAATTAGCTTTGAAATGATTGGTGCATATGCAGGGTAGCCAAAACCATAATTTATAGCCATTTCACATTGTGCCAATTTTACCTTGTTTATATCCTCCATACAAAGGTTGCAAAGGTTTAAAAAAAAAAAAGAGTAGGCAAGCCTTGTTATGTTATAGAGACTTTTTGGCACCCCAAGAGTGCTAGATTTGGTAATAAAAGGGATGGAGACATGCTTATAGTGCACAGTGAACGAAGTATTGTAAACCTGTTTTCAGCCAGCTTCTTTTTTTGATCATACCATTATTGCTTTATTTTTTACCCAGGCTTGTATCATGAATAAATATTCTTTAAGAAAGAAGAGTTAGAAGAAAAAATCAAAGCATATATTCTATTTGTTTGTCAGTCTTTTTTCTCTTCACTTATGCTATAACTTTCTGATAATAACTGTTTCTCAGAATATTATATTTCTTTTGTTTCACTACAAGACACTCAGTATCACCAAGAAAACTGCAGCTACTATACATTTCAAAATATGTAATATTTATCCTCATTTTTATTTTTTTTCCTCTCTGTAAAACAATGATCTTTGTAGGAAGATTGATTCTGTCGATGCTTGGTCCGCACTGATGACAAATTACCTACAGCGCAAAACATAATGCCTGTTTATTTGAGTAATTGTTGTCCTCTAAATGTTTATTGCTTGGAAGTTGCTTGATTTCCTTTCATGAAAGGAAATGCTCTTCACATTTCCGGCCCAGTTGTTTAAGTTTAATCTTTTTAAACTTTTGCTAACTTACCTGTATTATTCATTTGGGCAGCTCAAAAGATGTTAAATATTTGAACATTTTTAGTGGTTAGAAATTGCTTTAGACTCTTTTCTGTACAACAGATTTCATGTTCCTGTGTTTTCCAGACTTTAGCAAAGGATCTTGATAACAGAGAAAGGCAAAGTGCGCGAGTCATCACTCAACTTAAAGATGTGTCAGACAAGTATGAAGACTGTGAGCGCCAGCGCTCCTTCTCGATGCAACAAGTTGAGGACTTGTCAGGAAAGCTACGTGACACAGGACGAGAGCTGGAAAAAACAACTCAAGAGCTAAGAAATACACAGATTGCTTTACAAGAGAGTGAGAAGAAAAAGGATGAGTTCAAAGGTCGTGCCCAGGAGACAGTCAGACAGTAAGTTTTTTGTGTGTCTTGGGGTGCAAGTTCAAAGAGGAGATTTTTACTCTATTGTTCATGTTCTACTAAAATCAATATGGCTGCAATAAATCATCAATATATCTAAAGATTGGCTCCTAACTTTCATGCAAATTAAGTCTTTGAGTTAATTAAATATCAGTTGTTTGTCTTCAATATTAATATACTAATGAACATTTAATGTTGTATTAGTGTATGATACATAAAATTCTTGTTGGTTTTTGACACTCATAATATATCTCTAATTTTTAATGTTCAAAATAGATATCAGAAAAAAAAAACCCAGCAATACTTTAAATCTTTTCAACCATATATCTAAAGATTTGAGTGAAAAAAAAAATGTATTTTGATTGAAATAGGCTTGGGTAAATTTATTGTATGATTTCTGATGTCATTTTTAATTACCACTCATTCATCATATTACTTGCAGCAAAGAAAATAAAGAATGTCTTTTTTTGTATTACTTTCTAGGGATTTCCTTCTTTAAAAAAATCAATCTTTATACCAGCTTTATAAGGATTACTTCATTAAAATTTACCAATTTTTTCACTCTCACATTGATTGAAATATTTCTTTTTCATTACTATACTACAACTATCTAGAAAAGCAAAGTTTCTTTTTTTTTAAACACTACATGCATATCAAGCCCAACAACCAATTATGATGCAGGAATAGCCAGTAATGAATAAGAAACCAAGAATGAAAAAAAATTAGAAAGGAAAGAATATATTAAATGAACAAAAATGTTTCACCTTTAATGTGGCTTTAGCAATATATGATTAACAAGGTATTCAGAGAAAAGATAAGTATGTGGTACCACATGCTAGCAAAATATCGAGTTGTGATAGGTATATGACATTAGACTCACTTTAAAGCATATACATCTTATTTATTTATACCCTTTCAGATGGAAAGCCAAGGTGAAATCTTTAGAACGTGACCTTGATAGGCAAAAGCATGGGACAAGCCAGATGTTGGCCCGTCATGAGCAGCTGGTCAAAGAGGTGGAAGGTCACAAACAACATGGCAACTATCATCAGATGGCCATGGAGTCCTTGAAGAGAGAACTAGCAGATGCTTTGGTTGGTAGCGCTTGCATTATCTGAATCAGAAATTGAAATAAAGTGCATCTTATCAGTATTGCACATAATTTATAACATTATGTATTCACTTACCTTTTCTTGTCATCTTTGCTTTTTAACAACATATAAAAGGGAATCAAGTAAAAAGGCACAGTGATCTGGTTCTACCTTGTTTTGAATTTTGAAAAACTCACTATCTGTGTTGTGAGAAAAATATATTCATTTTTCACTCTTTTTTAAAAGGCTATAATCTGAGACTATATTTAGTAACCAAGCACTTATGAAGTGTAGTAATGGACTGATTTAGAAAACCATGTATCACTATGAACATGTCTCTTTATTGCAGCAAAGAAAAGAGGAAAATAGTATTTATGGATAAAAGTTGAAAGTTAACTTTTTTTCTGTTTGGTTTTTGAATATGCAAGGAAAAAATCAATTAGGCAGAACATCACAAGTAGATAGGGATCTCAGTATAAGGTTTCAAGCTCTTGAAAGAATATTTAAGTGCAACATGTGAGCTGCCAATACCGCTGAGCTTATCAACTGACTTTTTCTGCATCATCCAGGCTGTCCGAGCTGCACAAGATGAGCAGCTGAGACTTAAAGATATTGAGGTCAATGAGCTTAAATCTTTCCGCATGGACCTTGACAGGGAATATCGAGACTCTAGAACTGTTGCCGACAGGGTAAGCTTTAGTGGGTTTTCTCTTGTTAAATTTCGTTGACTCTCTTATGTGATTGATAGTCTTTTTTGCTTAGAATTTCATTCTTGCATTTTCTATCTACAATGAAATCACATCATAATCTACATCAATTTTTTTGAAAAGTGCAATTTATAATTATTTCAAATTATCAAAATTTGTTCCCGTTTTTGTCAGGTAATGTTGAATTTTTTAAAAGATAATTTGAAAACTAGTTTTGTATCAACTGTGCTGGTTCAACAGACCTCACATTTTTCATCTTTGACTTCCTAGAACACCTACATTACTCATATTGATATTCTCTTTTTCACCTTCAACTTGACTTTTGACTTTATTCTATGGTTCTCTAGTTCAATCTAGTAAAAATTAAGCAAAAGTCAGTACTTAGAAATTAATGACCAATGAAATATGGAGTGGTTATGGTAAATTGAGGAACCATTTTAAATCCCAGTTTTGAAAGGAACTTTTTTCTCCCAACTTTTCCTATTTGGTAATTAAAAGAAAGCAAGCCCTAAAATTTTTTTGTTGGAAATTTATGAAGACTCCTACTCTTAACTCTAACTTATTTTCTGGCAAAGCCTTTGGCAAGTATTTCATATTTTGATTTGCATATTCTTTTACCCCAATAACAGGCTGCAAATCAATGTATAAAAAATTAATATAGAAATCAGATAATGATTTTGGAGCAGTTTTTTTTCTGTTAAGGATTGTTTCAAAAAAGTCTCCTCTGAGAGTTTCATTTTTTTTTTTGTTTACTTAATAATAGCTGATTAAAAAAAAAAAAAATTCAATCACATGCTTATATGGGCATCTTCAGTTGGAATCTGAACTCAACTGTGTGCGGGCAAAGGCTTCAACTCTGTCAGATGAAAGAAGGAAATTTGAAGACAAGCTGTCAGCAGTAGAGGCAGCCCACATGTTGGCTCAGAGTCAAGCCCATGCTCTACAGGTTAGTGTGATCTGACATGGAAAAGAGCTTGAAATATAATGACAAATTTAAAGTCATGGATCGTTTCATCTATGAAGGATGGTAAGAAAGATATTATAAACATGCATGATACAGGATGGTTTATGTCCATTTCTTATCCATTTGATTTAAATTTCTAAATTCAATTACCATTATGGTAAATACTATTTAACTACAAAGTGGAAATAGTTGTATTTCTCAGCACCTAAGCACAACCAATATTACTTCAACAATTCCATACAACAATGCTGTGTGACAAACAATTTATCCACAACTCACTCTTTTTTATTTAAAAACTGGCTGACTTTTAATATTCTTGAGACTATTTTTGTGACTGCTTTGAGCATTTAATTGCTGCAAAGGCAAAACGTAATGGCTTTGATATGAGGCTCAGAATGTCTCAAATCATAATTGTAAAATTATTATTTTGATTCATTCACTTCCTTTATTTGAGACACTTTTCTTTTCACGTTAACCTTGAGTTTCCAATCTTTATTTTAAGGATGAATTGAAAGAATTAAGCTCTGTCAAGGCCAACATTGCAGGTCAACTAGCTGAGGCTGTGGCAAAGAACCATGTAAGTAACTGTACAAAGTTCCTCCTTTTTATAAAATGAACACTGCATATGGTACAGCTTTCTTAATGGAAATATCTAAAAAAAAAATCAGCATTAGAAAGATATGGTGACATCCTCTTAACGACCACATTTTATGTTACATTACATAAGAAAATATAATTTATATCGTAGGTCAAAATCCCTAGCCTCATGAATCAGCATGAATTAATCATATTCTAAGTTATTCCCCTTTGATTGCAGGACCTCCAGCAGTCAGTAGTGGAGCTGGAGCACAGAGAAAGGGCTGCCAAGGAAGAGACAGAGCTCTTTAAACAACAGCTTCAAAGTGAAAGAAGTGGGCTGAGCTCTGATTATCATTCTGTCAAACAGCAGTTGAATGAGGCCAAGGTACTCTTATTCATTGTTGGTTTTTAGATTTATTTTTCTTTCCATTTTGTTTTATTTTAGCTGTCCTGTCTCTTTGAAACTTTTTCTCAAATATTTTCTAAAAGTAAATCCTGTAACTCAAACATCTTCAAAAGGAAATTTTACTTTTTGCTGAAGTGTAGATTAAGTTTCAATAAAAGAGAGTGCACATGGAGTTGCTTGTTTGAAGTTGTAGTTTTTTTGTGCGAAGTTTTCAGTTAGTATGTTCTTTATTAACCTATAATGTCTGATGGCACTCTACTATCAGATGAGCCCTTGTGCGAATCGTTGCACTTCATTTCTAGCATAGTATTTTTATTTTTGTCTTTTGGCTTGACTTTGAAAGTACATAAAAACAGTGAGCATTGGCAGCACAGAGGAATCCTGGATAGTCCCTGCACCTGTCCACCACTGGTAAACCTCATTGATTTAACACTATGAAGAAACCCAGTATATGCCATAAAATTTAATCTTCAACCAATTTTTCTTACTTTATTTTCAGCCTTCATAGCTGTTTTTCATTCGTTGAACTGAATGCAGCTATCTCTTTTTCTTTTGATTTTATTAGGTTCGTGAGGCTCACATGGTGCAAGAATTGAACAGGAAGTTCCGTGCTCACTCAGCCGAGCAGGATGCAACTACACAGGCACTTAAGGTGAGATCGTGTATAGTGTTAGCTCCAAGGTAATTTTGAGAAATTTCAGGTGAGATTAAAAGAGATAAGTTACCTGTCAGTTTTGGGATATTCAAGAAACACGTGTCTGGTATGAAGAACACAAGCAAAAGGAAATGACTTTAAGAAAGGAAGACTTAAAGTTTCTGTTAAAAAGTTCTTTTCCAAAATAAGAGGAGTTAGCTTTCATTGCAAATACTATGCACATGAAAGGTAACAAAACTGTGTTTGAAAATTATTGTGTCCATTTTGCCAAAAATGTTTTTATTTTTCCTTGCTTACTTCCCTTGCCTCATTCACCTATACTCAAATTATTGTAAGCTATCTATCTGATTCAACTGATAAAACCTCAAAGGCCACTTGAAGTAATAAATAGCGACCAAATTCATCGCTAAAAGTAAATTCACTTTTTACCTTTAGATGGAGTTGTCTGAGGAGAAGTCCAATGCAAAAATTGCCTCTCGCAATGCTGATCGTCTCAAGGAAGAGCTAGAAATTCTGGAAAAAAGGTTCAAAATGTGAGCCCAATGTCCATCTATTTTTTTATTTAAGAACCTAACCTGTAGTTTAAACAATTGTTAAAAAATCTCAAGACTTCAACTGCTTCACTCTTTTATAAACCTCTGTTGCCAAAAAAAAAACACAATGAGACTCTTCAATGTGGTTTTAAAATCGTGTTTTCAAATTCATGTTATTAGTTGTTAACCATTATTGAATTTTATGCATACAGCATAAACATTGTCTGACGATCATTAAGTATCCATTTACAGATGTGCTTTTTAATTTCTCCTAGTTTATTATACTTCTAATCATTGTAAAGAAAAACAAGCCTACTTACTTGTTAAAATCTGTCTCAGTGTGAGTTCGATCTGTTTACAAAAGATTTTTTTCTCTAATATTCCAGGACTGAGGAGGAAAATATATCTATGCGCAGAAAAATGGATTTGGTGAGAAACGAGTTTGAAGCTCAGGTAAGAAGCCTCTCTTAACTTTTCATTCTTCAACTTAGTATCAACATAGAAGAATAAGTGTAGTTTAATGAATTTAAGTTGATAAATAATAATACCTATGTACTTATATTTCATTGATGTAACATATATTACATATATACAATTACAAAATAACGTTTTGAGTAGAGTCTAATCTTGGACTTTGTAGATTAACCTTATTGTACATACTCTGAACATCTAACAACCTCATAGTTTTCACAGATTTTTGTGGTAGTTATAACTGCCTAACATAACTTTTCTTTGCAGTTTTTTTTTTAATTTGCATGGTAGTTTTCTGGATCTATATAAGCCTTGTATAATTCAGTCTATATAGGTTTTTCTCTTGTGATAAGACTTACTTTCTATGAGGTTTCAGGATGATGTGGGAAATAAAAAATAGCAGTGAAGTCTTTATCTTTTGCAACTTCTATCTTTATTGAATGAGACAGAAATTGGCTTTTATTTTCCATAGCCCTGTTTCTTGCTCTTAGTCATCGGGCCATCATGCTGCTTTCAAATTTTCTCATTTTTGAGAATTTCCCTTTTTACACAGGCATTTTTTCCTCTGACTTGCTTTTTACCTTTCCGCTTGCATCTCTCTTTGGTTCATTCATTTGAGTTATCCTCTCCCTTATTTCCCTTAATCAGTTTTATTCATACTTTTTATACTTTCTTACACATTTATTTCTTCATACTCGTTCATTTAATTGTCATTTCCTTCTCTTTCCTTTGTGTACTTGTTATTTTTATGAATACTTACCCCCTCCACTCTCTCTCTCTCTCTCTCTCTCTCTCTCTCTCTCTCTCTCTCTCTCTCTCTCTCTCTCTCTTTCTCTCTGTCTCTGTCTCTGTCTCTGTCTCTCTCTCTTTCTCTCTCTCCTTTTTTGCTCTCTCTCTTTTTCTCTGTCTCTGTCTCTGTCTCTCTTTCTCTCTCTGTCTCTCTGTCTCTCTCTGTCTGTCTGTCTCTCTCTCTCTCTCTCTCTCTCTCTCTCTCTCTCTCTCTCTCTCTCTCTCTCTCTCTCTCTCTCTCTCTCTCCCCCCCCCCCCCTTTTCCCTCCCCCTTCTTCCTATCTTTCTTTTCCTACTTTATCCATTTATTGTATCATTTTTGTATTGATCAAAAATTAAGACGGTAATAAAAAAATTTTGCATATCTGTGGTTGGAAAAAATGATTACAAACTAAAAAATAAAAATAGAGAGGAGTGTTATCTTGCAGAGTAACACACACTGTATAAACTCGTGAATATCAAAAACAGCTCTCAGTTTTCAGTTTTCTTTGATTCCCAACTTTTCTTGATTTTTTTTGTCCTTTCTTAACATTGGCCCTACCTTTAGTTCATGCGAGAGTGGGTGAGTTTTGATTAATATTTTGATTCTTCTCTCACTTGTTCACCACCACAGCATATATTCCCACTACTTTTTTTTTTCTTGACCAAAATGAATTCCCACTTCTAGAGGAACTGGATGGAAGAATTTCATTTCACTGCTGTTTTTTGAGTTAATATATTCTTTTTTGCTCAGAAAGTGCATGTTTGCTTGAATGTACTATATTTCAGTTGTTTATTTTTTTCTATATCCTACATATTTATTTCTGAGAGTTCAACTGATCGGGAGATGCATGTTGCAAAAGTTCTCTTCTCTTTATTGATTATATAGTTTGTTACACGCTCTTTTGTAAGTTCTGTGCATTCCATAAGGATCGGGATTCTAAAGTGTTTTGTTTTATCTGTAATTACAGTAACAAAATTTTTCATGGCCTCCATTTTTTTTTTGTAAATTTACATTTTCTTTGAAAAGTCAGCTATGAGAGGCATTTTTTTTAAAATAATTATCATCATCACGCATCATAAATGGATAATCTTTAAAGAGCAAGAGGGGGGTTATCTAGAAAACACATTGGAAATTTACTTTATGTGATTTTTAAAACCAAAAGAATGTATTCAGTTGATAAACAGAAGACTTTAATTAGGTTTTGCATTAACGTGTTATCGTGATGAATTGAAAAACCCGCAATTTTTATAGTGCATCCATTTGTAAGATCTCGCTCTTTTCTCTTTCATCTTGAACTTTTATGTTCGGGGTAATTTTGGTCTATTCACAAGACGAGCAAAGTGTATTTGATAAAGCTGTCTCTATAGATATGTTTTGATATCGTGCATGATTATGCTTTTTCTTTGTATATGACAACGTCTCCCATATAAAGCATGGATGTATACGTATATATAGGCTATCAGGTTTTTCGGTTACAATTTCTAAACTGTTTCCAAGTATTCCCTGCTTTTAATGTCGAAGCAAGTACGATGTATTATTATTTGCTTCCTCTGCTCACCTACAAACAGCAATTTTTGAAAGAGGACAAGAGTTAAACGAGATTATGAACCCTGTTTTGTACTATTTTCTGGTCTCCAAAGATGTATTAATGTACTGCTTCCCTCAACCGCTTCTCTCTCCAGAGGCCCCTCACAGCTGCCTCCGTGCAGTTTCTCTCTGTAACTATAACCATTTGTCGTTCGTTTGAACTTCAATATTTCAACTGTTAGAAGCTACTGCCATTTCCACTTTGCTTATCATCCTTATCTCTTGACATCTTGACCTTAATATGTCACAACACACTTTGATATAATGTAACACCTTTCACCATATCAACTTCAATTAAATTGCCAAACCACTCATTGTGAGTGTATCACGACTAATTTCATTTAAAATTATTAATTTGACACTAAATTAACCCTTAATATGAATGTCAGTATTAGGGCTTGGTCCTCTACTACCAATGCCAAATTAAAAAAATATGGAGCACCTGACTAACATGAGCAAATTACCACTGTCTTCACAATTTGTTGTCCATAAATTTCACCCGCTTGTCACATTTTAATCGAATGCCAGAAATAAAGATAAATCAATACCTAAAAATTTTATGCGAAAGAAATAATTTCATAAGTTATATAATATTTACGCTATTTATCAAACAAGCATGCTTATTGTGGTATACACACATGTACTTTTCTGGGTTTTTTTTTTCTAGTTTTAGAGTAACCCAGCTTTTGAAAATGATTAAGAGTGTTGTGATGAACTTTGATTTGAAAATGTTTGTAAACTTCTAGAAATTCTTGTGCCGTATTGATATAATGGGCTTCAAAGTTGTGTCAAATCTATAGTAAGTAATTAAAGCAATGAAGGTTAATAGTTGTTTTCTCCTTTCAGTTTTACAAAGTTATGTAGTTCTTTTTTAAATAAGCGGGAAAAGTCCAAATATATAATAAAACAACATAAGTTAAGACAAGAATAGTTTGCCAGAACAAAACTTGTAAAATGTTTAAACTTTTCTATGTTTATCTCTAACGTTGCCAAGTAGCGAATAGACCTAGAGTTTTGAGGTCACAGAGCTAACGTTATAGAAATGTGTGGATCTCGACAAGAATTAGACCCAAGGGCTTCTTAGATGTCTGTCACTGCAATTTAACATATTATGCTTCTTTTTTCTGCTCGTCGAGCATAATTTTTTTTTGTAGATATCAACAAAAGTTGCTGTAACTTTTAAATTTGCTTTCTTCGACTTACATTTTCGTTAACAACCTAAGAACGTGAACTTATTCGCAGTTATTGCAGAACGGTTAGATAAACTAGAGTAGAATTATGAATTTGTTCCCTGTGGCGTCTTATTCGCAATTATTGCAGAACGGTTAGATAAACTAGAGTAGAATTATGAATTTGTTCCCTGTGGCGTCTTATTCGCAATTATTGCAGAACGGTTAGATAAACTAGAGTAGAATTATGAATTTGTTCCCTGTGGCGTCTTATTTGCAATTATTGCAGAACGGTTAGATAAACTAGAGTAGAATTATGAATTTGTTCCCTGTGGCGTCTTATTCGCAATTATTGCAGAACGGTTAGATAAACTAGAGTAGAATTATGAATTTGTTCCCTGTGGCGTCTTATTTGCAATTATTGCAGAACGGTTAGATAAACTAGAGTAGAATTATGAATTTGTTCCCTGTGGCGTCTTATTCGCAATTATTGCAGAACGGTTAGATAAACTAGAGTAGAATTATGAATTTGTTCCCTGTGGCGTCTTATTCGCAATTATTGCAGAACGGTTAGATAAACTAGAGTAGAATTATGAATTTGTTCCCTGTGGCGTCTTATTCGCAATTATTGCAGAACGGTTAGATAAACTAGAGTAGAATTATGAATTTGTTCCCTGTGGCGTCTTATTCGCAATTATTGCAGAACGGTTAGATAAACTAGAGTAGAATTATGAATTTGTTCCCTGTGGCGTCTTATTTGCAATTATTGCAGAACGGTTAGATAAACTAGAGTAGAATTATGAATTTGTTCCCTGTGGCGTCTTATTTGCAATTATTGCAGAACGGTTAGATAAACTAGAGTAGAATTATGAATTTGTTCCCTGTGGCGTCTTATTCGCAATTATTGCAGAACGGTTAGATAAACTAGAGTAGAATTATGAATTTGTTCCCTGTGGCGTCTTATTTGCAATTATTGCAGAACGGTTAGATAACCTAGAGTAGAATTATGAATTTGTTCCCTGTGGCGTCTTATTTGCAATTATTGCAGAACGGTTAGATAAACTAGAGTAGAATTATGAATTTGTTCCCTGTGGCTGTGGCGTCTTAGCGGCAAACACTCGGCTGTCAGCTTATGGCGTTCGGGGTTTGAATCGTGGCTTGGCCAGATGAGGTGTTGAATCTTTTCTAAAGGATCTTAAAGCATATCTCTTCACCTCGCTGAAGTGAGTATCAGACTGCAAATAGAGTGTGAAGTTGGGGGTGACGCGTTGGTTCTAACAGCAGCTCTTTTGTGAGTGGAGAAAGGTTTCTCTTGTTCATTGCCTCTCAGGAAACCCTTGCAAAGGGCATTGAGCACATGATGGTTTTAGAGCAGAATGAAAAAATAATATTCAGTTTTGTTCTTTTCTTCGAGCTAACAGTCCTCGAGTAAGAATGAGAGAAAAAAATGTTATGGATAATTATTATCCAGTGTATGATACTAAGCCGCTTAACAAGTCCATTTATTGGGGAGAAGAAAAATGTTCCCATTTGCGCTGACGTCAAGCAGATAATTATGCACAATGAATGGGCGCAACTACGATTTTAATTATGTATATAATAATAATAGCTTATATCTTTACCGTTCTCTTCTTTGTTTTTCCTCCCTTAGGTTTCTCTAAGTTTTATAATGTATTTGCATTACTCAATGGTGTATACCAAAATCTTTCACTAATCCATCCGTTGCTAAATGCGCTGAGGATAGTATTATGAAGAATTCTTCAACTATTGGACTAGCCCCACTTGTGCATATACATACAAATAGTCTGGCTAAGTTGCACAACTAAAGCGTACATTCACGCATATTATACATAATAATGGCCATTGTAGACCTCAGAGGGTCAATAAATTACACTGGTCAGGTACTGGTCCACCCACGGCGGTCAGAACTAGTGACCCATCCTGGGCAGTAGGTGCTAATCATAGGATTTGGTTCCATTCTGACATCCCACTCTGCTTCAGACACTATTCAGTCACCTGCTGGTGGACAATGGCCTCTGTACACTAGTGCTCAGTTCAACGTGTTGCACGGTTGCCAATCCAAAAATGACACTTTCAATATTGTTTCCAGGTTTTTTTTTAACCATCAGCAAACAGGGACTCTGCCACAAGTATGATAATTAACCGACATTAAAACGGTCATTTTCGCAAATCCCCTTTACAAATGGTTGTATTTCTCATTCTTATTTTCAGTTATAGATAAGAAATAAGCCAGCTGCAGCTTATTATTTTGCCAGACAATTGTTGTTGTTTTTTTTCCCTGAGCTCTGTGTTTAACCCAGTTCTGTAATTTTATCATCGGTCATCTGCTCTACCAAGCATTACACTCTGTTTTGCCAAAGGTGATCATTTTGTACTGTTACAGCTATCAAGTTCTATTACTAAAAAAAATCTTTTTTTTGTTTTGTTTTGTTTTGTTTTAAAATAGTTTCCCTTTATTAAAAATGTGAATCATTTCATTGATTCCGCTGACATTATAGTTTTACTTCAAAAGATGTGTATTTTATGTTGTCTTTTTGCAACAGAAAAGGAAATAGGTCTCACATCAACTAGTTTTAAAACTGAGAGACCAAATGTTCATTTTATTTAATTGTATTGTTCTATTGTAGTCATTTAAAAACATCTGATAAGCATTTTATACTATGAAAGGCTTTAATTCTTATCGTAATTTTTTTTTTAAAAAGACTCCAAGAATGTCTAGTATATATACCGGTATGTGAAGAGATTTATGTAATTCGCTGCTGTATCAGTTTTTTAAAAAATCGAATTTGTCTACCGAAAGGGAAAAAATTTCGGAAGCTCGCACGGACTTGAATGCTACGTCAATTTTTTAAAGAGGATTTCAAATAATTCATACCTTATAAATTTATTTTGATGAAAGTAGTCGGTGAAAGATCTTTTTACGTGCCTGATTAACTTGAGAATTTTAACCTTGTCAAAATTTTAATCTCATCCACAGAGCCAGCTCGCAGAGGATGATCTGAACAGGTAAGTTAAATATTGATCCTATATTAAGAAAGTGTTAATTTGCGCTGAAGAATGTAATTGGGTCCAACTTTGTTTTAAATCTGTGCCGGCTGATTCTTGCCATGGAAGAAAGGTATTTCGGTAGGAAATCCTTTTTAACACAGCAGATATAATTTGTGTTTCACCATCCAAATATGTTACAAGAGCACAGTTGTTTTGCTTTAGTTTTGCGACGTAATTTTGACTCTTCTGCCTTTTCCAGAGTTAAACGTCTTGAGAGCCAGCTAACCAATGCCCAGATGGAGCTAGAAAAACTGGAAACACAGCAAATGGTACGTTATTGGGTATTACAGTCGGGCATGGGGTATTATTACAGTCGGGCATGGGGTATTATTACAGTCGGGCATGGGGTATTATTACAGTCGGGCATGGGGTATTATTACAGTCGGGCATGGGGTATTATTACAGTCGGGCATGGGGTATTATTACAGTCGGGCATGGGGTATTATTACAGTCGGGCATGGGGTATTATTACAGTCGGGCATGGGGTATTATTACAGTCGGGCATGGGGTATTATTACAGTCGGGCATGGGGTATTATTACAGTCGGGCATGGGGTATTATTACAGTCGGGCATGGGGTATTATTACAGTTTTAATGGACTTCGAAAGCGAGGGAGGGAATACGTTTGTTTACAAGATGTGTTGGTACTTCCTGCAAGAAAAGTATAATCAGAATAAAAGTTATCGAAATCAAAATGTATGCATCGAGTAATAGGCCTGTAAGTGGGATCAGGTCAAGGGAAATTTGAAAGGGTTTTGGAATAATCTGAATTTGTAGAGTGTAATATGCCATCCAGCTGTCAAAATGGTTAGAACTACTACGGATGTACTAATCGTTGATCAGACTGAAGATTGACTTTAACCAAGCTGGTAGTTTTTTTGTTTTTTGTTTTTTTGTTTAATCTTTATGCTGGCTCTTTATTTTTATCTTCCGAATCACATATTTTCGTCCCGTGGATCTTATTTATAAATTGAAGGATTTAAGATGAAAAACAAATCATATTTGCCCCCTTCCCTCCCAAATCTTCGATCTTTAGATCAAAGATAATTTTGATATTAGTGTACACTCTATTAAAACGCTTTCGGTCGAATGTTGGTATTGACTTAGTCAATCACAACTAATTTGGAAAATCATTTAGTTTTGAAAACAGCCAAACAAAAAAAAAATTACAAACAACAATTTGTTTTAATTCTAAAAAATAAACAATAACGTTGTGGCGGAATGATTTAAACTTTGCCAATCGATGATTGACAAGCCGCTGGTGCCAGCGAGTGTTCGAATTCCGCAAAGTGCAAATGTTTTATTTTTAGCCATTTTCACTTTCAGCCGCACTTTTAACCACTGCAGCTAAGCACAAGTTTTACTTTAAGCTCATCAAGCTATATTTATCGATTTGCCTCTTCTAAAAAATCCTCACGATATTAATATCCTTAGCGTTATGTTCTAGAAAATTTATGTTTCTGTCGCCTATGACGTCCCAGATAGCCGAGTGTCATTTGGAGTAAATTGGGACAATACACTGAGGCAGGAGAAATTCAGAATTCATTTCACTTTGAAAAGTTAGTTTAAACTTTTTAAAAATACTCCTCCGTTATTTTTCCTCCAACCTTTTCTGATAATTGTATACACTTTCTTGAGGCAGTAGTATAACGTGGTAGTTTGAGTAACAAATTTATTTGCCTAGCTTTTCGAAAAAAAAAAAAACAGTGCTAGAGGTTGATTAAAAATGTAAATTTCACATCTTTCCTTTTGGCTTCCGGCGAAAGTATATAATTATGCTTTATTAAAATCGATTACTGAAATTATCTACTCAAACTTCTTGTACACATTAAAAAACTTTTATATCCCGAAAAATAGTTTTAATTTTCACGGATTTCTTAGCCTTTATTCTCCCTACTTTTGTACCTTAGAGGGTCAATAAATTACACACTGGCTCAGCACACCTGTCTTAACGGCTTGATGAAACGGAAGATCTTTACACAAATTATAATTCTGCCGCTAGCATTAATACATAAATTATCCGTACAAATACTCCTTGTGATTAGATAAGTAACTTTACCTAACGAAAGTTACTCGGAAGTGAGTTTTCACTGACTTTCAGAATGAGCTGATTAATCGAAGTATTTGAATTAAGTGGTGCCGTTTTCCAACTTTCAAAAGAATTAAATTAATGAAAACTTATGCAGGCGAAAAAAACCAACTAAGTCATTAGTGTAGATAAAAGGATCTAAAACTGATTTACAAATTAAGAGCTCAACATCCACTGTTGCAGATTTATCTTTCTTTGCTACCCTTAATTTTATTGATCTTGTCACTTATGCCAGTGGTAATAATAAAGTTAAAGGTGTTTGTGATGACGAAGGCAATCACGATGATGGTGATATTGTTGTTGATTTCGTTAAATGGCGATGGTAAAGATAAGTACAAGGAATATCATGCTTATATTTTGGTGTATGTCTGACTTAGGCAAAAAAAAAAAAAAAAAAAAACTAACCCATCATGAGAAACCATTAATGTTGGTCTATCCGAATATAAAAATGGAAAAAACTGCGCCGACAAAATCCAGAGAGCAATTATGTGTGTATGTGTTTTTTGCGTTGTCACATGATACTTATGGTGAAAATGACACTCAGAACTGTGGGTGAAAAATTACTTTATTTTATCTTGTTTACAAGTAACTATTATCTTATTTGATGTCCTCTCTCTCTCTCTCTCTCTCTCTCTCTCTCTCTCTCTCTCTCTCTCTCTCTCTCTCTCTCTCTCTCTCTCTCTCTCTCTCTCTCTCTCTCTCTCTCTCTCTCTCTCTCTCTCTCTCTCTCTCTCTCTCTCTTTTCCTCTCTCTTTCTATCTTTCTGTGCTCCCCGAAACACTAGAACATAATCCAGGAGATCGCCATTGAAATCGACGCCCTGGTGGAGACGGCTTCTATAGACGCTACGTCCAAGTGTGCCCCAATCAACGGACTCAAAAACTTGGCTGTAACTGGCTCCGCTTTCCCTTCGCACCTGCTCACGGAGATCAAGGTCAGGACAAGCACTCTGTAGACTCATCTGCCCTGGTCTGGTTTGGTCTGTCTGTCTGTCTGTCTGCTCTCTCTCTCTCTCTCTCTCTCTCTCTCTCTCTCTCTCCCTCTCTCTCTCTCACTCACTCTGTCTGTCTCTGTCTCTGTATGTCTGTTTGTCTGTCTGTCTGTCTCTCTCTCTCACTCACTCTGTCTGTCTCTGTCTCTGTCTCTGTCTCTCTCTGTCTCTCTCTCTCTCTCTTACTCTCTCACTTGTGTCTATCTTTGTCTAACTATTAATTTACCCCATCCCCTCATTCTTTTGCTCCATTTTTATCTTATTCACACAGTCTAAATTAGTGTTAAATCACTCTCTCATGGTGTGCTTCCTATTTCCCAACAGTATGTTTTGTATTTACCTTGCTTTTTGTTCCATTGTCCTCGTATAGAGTCAGGATTTTGAGTTTTGATTTTGCTTGGCCCGTTCATTTTGTCTCACACTGTTAACTATTGAGAAGTTTTTTTTAATATAAAAATTATTTGCCTATTGTACACTGTTTTCCCTTTTTTTTGTTTCTTTTCTATTCAACAGTGAATCCGAAACCTCCCTTCTTTCTTACTTTTCATTATTCTAAGAGAACAATACCAACGCACTATATTTGTAACCAAGGAGTTTACCTTGACTCGACAAAGCGTTCATGCCCTGAGATTGCACGTTGGGTATCTACTGTTCTCCCCTTTCAGAACAAGATCAAGTGGATAAGGTCAGAGTTCAGGGAGCGTCTGGTTAGGGAGCGCCGATTGCGACAGGAATTCCGTGCGGCCCTGTCGTCGTCTGATGCTGACCGGAAGTTCCTGGTGGCGGAGCTTGCCAGGAAGGACGATGAGCTGGATGGCGTGGTGGCCGAGAAACAAGGTGACATCAATCGGAGAAGATTTTAGCCAGCAAGATAAAGAGCTTGAAAAAAGAGAGAAAAAAAGATATATCATAATACAAAAGAAAAGTTAATGGTTAATGCTCCCTGAAACTGGTTAGAGTATGACTGAGATAGGATTGGCACTAGATTTGAGTTATGTTTAATCATATTTTTGGTGTTACTGGTAGGGTATGGCCCTGTTTTCTATTAAACACTCTGTGTGTCTGAGATTTAAGGGGCATTTAAGGATTTAGAACTGCTAGGTTTGGGTTAGAAGCGGTGATAAGATTTATTTTAGGCTTCGGTTAGAGATACTGATTGTCAAAGGGTGAAAGTTATTAGCATGAGTAGGCTTTGAGTATAGGTAGGCAATATGTTTGGTATATACTTCAATTCAAAGCTAAGGCTGAAAAATTATGGTTAGGGCTTTTTGGTTGATCATCGGTTAGGAGACCTACTATTTTTTTATATATTCATAGAGAAAAGTTACTGGATCAGAATCAACAGGTGAACAATATATCTTCTTTTCTTGTGAAAGAAGAAAGAATGCAGTCTTTAAATACTGATTGTTTGATTTCACAGTGATTGCCATGAAAGAGATACAAACACAAAGTGCAGTCGACGAGCTCGAGGTAAGATCATTTTCATAAATTTGACTGCGCCGAGTCTTTGAGTCTGTGATACTTACTATATGAGGGGTATAGGCAGTGGTCATTTTGTCCCAACTATTTCGTCACCAAGGGGCACTCTCAAAAGTCGATTTTGTTTGGCCCAGTTCGGATTCCATACTGGTGAATCACATGTTAATATTTATTAGGTCATTGCGCACGATTGCGCACGTGATTCTTATCTTGAACTTTATTTGGAGTACAGAGACTTTTGTCAATGAAGTAGATTTGCTGTTTCAGAAGTGGGAGAGTATTTTAATTCAAGAGTTTATATTTCATGTGTGTATTCGTATCTTTTCTTATGAAATTTCTATATTTTTACGTATGGCGTGTCTTTTAATTTTTATTTCGAAACTATGTTCTGCCTGAGACAAAAGAACTTAATAATTCACCTTTGATAAGGCCGTTTCTTGGCGTCTATCAACCTCAGGGCCTCCTCCTGCTGATTTTTTTTTTTTTTCTCATATCCTCTCTTTTTTCGTAACCTATTTATTTACCTTGCGTTCCGAGGCGTTATTAAGATACCCGTGGTGCGCACTTCAGATAATTAATAGTCTTAGCTCTATTAATTTCCGTTCTTTCAACCTTTGATCTGCCTTGATGTCTTCCTTTTTGTCAGCAGTCTCGATAAGATATGTAATTGTGTTAATGTCTTCACGAGTTCATGCTGAACTATATTATTATGATACGAAGTCATGACTGTTTTGATGGCCAAGGCATATTTCAACTGGTGAAAAATAATTTAAAATCATCCGTACCTTGTTTATATTTTGTATCAAGATTGACACTTTAATGCTCACTATCGATTATCCTGGCCTTCTTTTCTTCTATTTTGTTAAGTTGCAAACAGTTAGAATTACAATCAATATTCCATACTGAGCTGTGGAACATATGTCATAACAGTAGTGTAATTTCACATTGGAAAGTACATTCCATACTCTCAGAGGCTTATTGATTTTTTAAAGTTGTTTCTATTCTCGGTCATCTTCAAAGAGTCCCTGAGATTTAATTGTAAGTCCTTTCGTTTTATTCAATACAAAGCTCAAAGATTCGGACCCAGAAAATAACGATAACTTCCAATAAACTCTTGCTGTAGTCCATCTGTGTAATGTTTCTATGTTCGCTTCATAAAAGTGCCCACTATTCCTACCATTATGGTAGCTTTTTGGATCAAGCAAATAAAAAAAGATTTCAAATTGAATGTTCATTGCCAAAACCGAGAACTTTCCTTTTGACAATGATAGAAGGACGAACTGGAGTTTAAATTTGGTATAAATAATTTTGAAGTCAAATAGCAATTTTCTGTTCTAATCACGTATTTAGAAGTGATTCCGTGATCTTTTGGAACGGCATAGTCCTCTAGGAAAACATTCTTGTAACATAGCAAGGAAGTAAGAGATAGTTGTGTTATACTCTTGTAACATAGCAAGTAAGTAAGAGATAGTTGTGTTATATTCTTGTAACATAGCAAGTAAGTAAGAGATAGTTGTGTTATATTCTTGTAACATAGCAAGGAAGTAAGAGATAGTTGTGTTATATTCTTGTAACATAGCAAGGAAGTAAGAGATAGTTGTGTTATATTCTTGTAACATAGCAAGTAAGTAAGAGATAGTTGTGTTATATTCTTGTAACATACCAAGGAAGTAAGAGATAGTTGTGTTATGTTCTTGTAACATAGCAAGGAAGTAAGAGATAGTTGTGTTATATTCTTGTAACATACCATACCAAGTAAGTAAGAGATAGTTGTGTTATATTCTTGTAACATAGCAAGTAAGTAAGAGATAGTTGTGTTATATTCTTGTAACATAGCAAGTAAGTAAGAGATAGTTGTGTTATATTCTTGTAACATACCAAGGAAGTAAGAGATAGTTGTGTTATATTCTTGTAACATACCAAGGAAGTAAGAGATAGTTGTGTTATGTTCTTGTAACATAGCAAGGAAGTAAGAGATAGTTGTGTTATATTCTTGTAACATACCAAGGAAGTAAGAGATAGTTGTGTTATATTCTTGTAACATAGCAAGGAAGTAAGAGATAGTTGTGTTATATTCTTGTAACATAGCAAGTAAGTAAGAGATAGTTGTGTTATATTCTTGTAACATAGCAAGGAAGTAAGAGATAGTTGTGTTATGTTCTTGTAACATACCAAGGAAGTAAGAGATAGTTGTGTTATATTCTTGTAACATAGCAAGTAAGTAAGAGATAGTTGTGTTATATTCTTGTAACATAGCAAGGAAGTAAGAGATAGTTGTGTTATATTCTTGTAACATAGCAAGGAAGTAAGAGATAGTTGTGTTATATTCTTGTAACATAGCAAGTAAGTAAGAGATAGTTGTGTTATGTTCTTGTAACATACCAAGGAAGTAAGAGATAGTTGTGTTATGTTCTTGTAACATACCAAGGAAGTAAGAGATAGTTGTGTTATGTTCTTGTAACATAGCAAGGAAGTAAGAGATAGTTGTGTTATATTCTTGTAACATACCATACCAAGTAAGTAAGAGATAGTTGTGTTATATTCTTGTAACATACCAAGGAAGTAAGAGATAGTTGTGTTATATTCTTGTAACATACCATACCAAGTAAGTAAGAGATAGTTGTGTTATATTCTTGTAACATACCAAGGAAGTAAGAGATAGTTGTGTTATATTCTTGTAACATACCAAGGAAGTAAGAGATAGTTGTGTTATATTCTTGTAACATAGCAAGGAAGTAAGAGATAGTTGTGTTATATTCTTGTAACATAGCAAGGAAGTAAGAGATAGTTGTGTTATATTCTTGTAACATAGCAAGTAAGTAAGAGATAGTTGTGTTATATTCTTGTAACATAGCAAGTAAGTAAGAGATAGTTGTGTTATATTCTTGTAACATACCATACCAAGTAAGTAAGAGATAGTTGTGTTATATTCTTGTAACATAGCAAGTAAGTAAGAGATAGTTGTGTTATATTCTTGTAACATAGCAAGTAAGTAAGAGATAGTTGTGTTATATTCTTGTAACATACCATAGCAAGTAAGTAAGAGATAGTTGTGTTATATTCTTGTAACATACCAAGGAAGTAAGAGATAGTTGTGTTATATTCTTGTAACATAGCAAGGAAGTAAGAGATAGTTGTGTTATATTCTTGTAACATAGCAAGGAAGTAAGAGATAGTTGTGTTATATTCTTGTAACATAGCAAGGAAGTAAGAGATACTTGTGTTATATTCTTGTAACATAGCAAGGAAGTAAGAGATAGTTGTGTTATATTCTTGTAACATAGCAAGGAAGTAAGAGATAGTTGTGTTATGTTCTTGTAACATAGCAAGGAAGTAAGAGATAGTTGTGTTATATTCTTGTAACATACCAAGGAAGTAAGAGATAGTTGTGTTATATTCTTGTAACATAGCAAGTAAGTAAGAGATACTTGTGTTATATTCTTGTAACATAGCAAGTAAGTAAGAGATAGTTGTGTTATATTCTTGTAACATACCAAGGAAGTAAGAGATAGTTGTGTTATATTCTTGTAACATAGCAAGGAAGTAAGAGATAGTTGTGTTATATTCTTGTAACATAGCAAGGAAGTAAGAGATAGTTGTGTTATATTCTTGTAACATACCAAGGAAGTAAGAGATAGTTGTGTTATATTCTTGTAACATAGCAAGGAAGTAAGAGATAGTTGTGTTATATTCTTGTAACATACCAAGGAAGTAAGAGATAGTTGTGTTATACCAAACACTTAGTAATGTTGGACGTCCATAATACTATTTTGGTTCTTGGGAAAATTCTTCATTGATGAGAATTACTTGTAAGGAAGTTCGAGTTAAGGTTACGACTGAAGAAATTATGGTATATCAACAGAAAAAAAAGAACAGAACATTGCAATAAATCATTTCCTTTCACAAGCATAGACACCCATTATTAAATACTCCAAAATGTCATGAAAATAATTTCGTAACATGAACATTGCATGCTGAAATTACTTGTTGAGATTATTTTTCTCTGATGTGAATCTAATGCAAGAATGGCCGAAATTGTGTTGCTAATGAAAACGCAATAAACCGAAGTATGAATGACACGAATACCATATCTTCCGTCAAGGCGTGCCCTACATAGGGAGATTAAGACCCACTGGTTTTCCCCATCACTGCCGTCCCCGGCGTGCTGTCTGACAAGGTCGGAGACCAATACAACCAGAATATTGGTGGGGTGAAGCAGAAGAGTCAACCGTGTGATGCTCAGGGAGAGGCTTTTGACATCAATTATTAATTGAGAATTTTTTAACAACTCGCTTTGCTTACGTACTATTTCGGGGGCTAGCCTTGTTTTGGCTGATGTTGGTACCTTGCTCCGCGCGTTTGTTGCCGTTGTTTTGACTTAATGGAGCGGCGTAATGACGTCCTGACGTCCTGCTCCCAACAGCCTGCTCTACAGTCGGAGGTCACCGAGAGCGCCTGTATGACATGTAGTGTTGGATTGGACTTCGGAGCGGATAGTCATAATCACAAAACTGAATCACACAGTCATGCATTGATTGACCTGGCTTCAGTATGAAGGGTAAATGGTTGAAAAAAAAATTATCAATAATTTGGCCTCATATAACGTTTTCGGTCAAAATTAGACAAGCAAATGATGAATGTTGACAGTCATACTGAAAACCAGTTGAACTGACCTAGTTTCTGCACAGGATATTGGGAGCAAGAAGTTGGCCTGGGATACTTGCGAGAAGGTGGAGGTCGTCCTATTCATTGTTTGGCCATAACATTATTAGTTCACCGAATTATAAGTAAGCTTAACAGATTTCTAATCGTAATCAATGAGTTCTGTATTTCATTGTTTTTATTTTTTTATGTAAAGGTATAATTGTCAAATAATACTGGCTTAGGTACTGATTCATACTTAATATTCTGTATTTATACTTTTTAGTGGCTTTGAAAAAGAAAGAATTAACATGTACATCAAGCAGTCGTTTTTCTCTCCACCATTTTCTGGTGGCTTTGTCTTTGTCGCATGTCACGTGTTTCTGATTCCAAGTGGAGTACCGGTATTGAGTTTCTTGGTAACGATCTATAACTTGAGGCAGACGACAGCAACGTATTGAATCCTGAGTTTCTTTTTATTCCCTTTTCCATGAAACGTGTTTTCGAACTCAAGACCGCACAACGATTATGCTGTCAGCGCTGTATCTTTGCGATTTCCACAATCATGACCTTCGCAAGCTAAGCCTCTGATTCATCAACTCTCATCACCCAACCGAGTTTTAACGGGCTAAAAATAAACGTTAACCTGTACTAGGTGATCACACGAGTAAAGGAGAGTATGTAGCTGATGGAATGAAGCTGTCAGGTCCAGAGCACCTCGATCGGTCGCTTTATTAAACGTGACCGGGTCAACTTACCTCGAGATCAACAACTCTATCGATTCGCCACTCAAGGCCCTTAGGTTGTGACGTTACTTATTGCTGCCACGTTTTTACTTAATCCATATGAACCTTTTGGAAACAACTTCACGCCATGAGGGCTAATATAGGACATCCATTGCCGCCTCCTGCGCAGGAGTAAGACATGCACAAGGATTGGCCGTTTGGTTACCAAATAATTTCTTATTTGTTTATGATTAAATCAAAATGACGATACTCTTTTCGTAAAACAAAGTTAATTTAGTGAGCTCGTTTGATGTAAAGAGTGCTCAACGAAGAGCATTTCGATAGATATGTTTTAAAGGCCTTTAAAAAGTGAAAGGACACGAAGCTCTTTTTTTCCTTTTGTTTTGGTTTTTTTTTTTGGTTTTTGTTTTGTTTTGTTGTTTTTTTTTTAGAAGAAAACTTTCATATGGTTAAGGTCTTAGACAAGTAAAAAGAAAATGTGATGTTAAAACCTTTAATTTTGCAATTGAACGGTCGCTGCTTTGTTTCACTTGCTTTAAGTTTGCAAAATGTATTATGCAAACTTTCTTTGGTTTTATCCCCTATAAGATTTGCGAAGAACCTTGCACGGAGTCAGCACCAAGGTTGCATTTTATTCTACCCCGTTGTAAAGCTAAGTTAAAGCTCCCTATCATAAAGAGAAAACGATTCTCTGTCAAACAAGTATGGGACCAAAACCGAGTACACTGTCAAGTATGGAAGCCAGGGTTGCGTGCATATCGCCTGCACTTTTATGCGAAAGCTTACGGATATCTCCAAGAAAATTGTCATCTTGTTGGATATGGATGATGTCTCCTCAGATCTGAGCTTTTAAAAAAATTCTCTTGTTAGTTATTTTTCTGTGTAAAGATTTTCTGGGTACTCATAAAGGAAAACTCCAACTATTTTATTGACTTAATTATTGAACAACTTTGATTATTGGCGTTTGGAGGAAAAAAATGTTTTATCATTAGCATGCATCATAATTATTGGAAGACCGTGGATTTATTTATGTTATAATCAGTATATAACATTCCTTTCTTCCTCTCCTTTTCTCTATCATTTTCCCTATCTCATCCTCAGTATTATTCTTTCTTTCCATTTTCTGTCCAGGTTTCTCTCTCTCTCTCTCTCTCTCTCTCTCTCTCTCTCTCTCTCTCTCTCTCTCTCTCTCTCTCTCTCTCTCTCTCTCTCTCTCTCCCCTCTCGCTCTGCTCTTTCAGACCTTAGACAAGCCATTAATATTATTTTAAATGATTATGCTTAGCCTATCGTGTTACAACTGGTCTAAAAATTCTTATGTGAAAAAAAAAATAAACTGCTTGTATATCTAAAACATTCTTCAAGGAGGAAAAGTGTCTGTATAGTTTTGAAATAAAGAAAGACGGTAAAGTTGTAGAATCAGTAAAGGTTAAAACACGAAACTTAAAATGTTTACACAACTTATTTCAAGAAAGCTCGTGAACCATCTGCAGTAGAAAGAGAGAGAGAGAGAGAGAGAGAGAGAGAGAGAGAGAGAGAGAGAGAGAGAGAGAGAGAGAGAGAGAGAGAGAGATCCGATACATCTACTGTACCACAATATGTGACAACTAAATTGCGATGATCAATTCAGAAGTGATGTCGAGCTAGGGGCGTATGGATGTGGAAAAGTTCTAGGTTTATCGGTTACTGTGACCCTCATGGTCACCTCAATAAAATGACTCTTAATCCTTATTTATCTAGTCTAGTCATCTGCTCCTCTCTCTATCTATGAAACTATCTACATTTTTCTGTCCTCTCACACTCGCTTCCTCCTGAACGCGCCACTGCTCTTCTTGACTTATTTGACTCCTTGAGGAACATAAGGCCGGAACGTGTGCGCTTTTGACAGATTCTCCTTAGATCATCCCACCTTATTCCGGGCGCCTTTAACTCGTCTTCAATACACCTTAGGCAAGTCTGCCTCGGTCGACCTACTTTTGGTTTCCCTTGGGGGTTCCAGCTCAAAGCTTGTCTTGTTACAGTGGTCATAGTTTTTAGGATTGTATGACAGATTCATCCACACTTCCAATTACTTGTTTGATCTGATTCAATCAGCCCTTGTCCGTCCTATTCCACAGTTGCTCATTGGAGATTATCATTGCCATCTGATCCGGATTATACTTCCGAGGCATTTGTTGATGAATATTTCGAGGTTATATTGGGTTGGATTTTGTGACTCGCTATGTGCCAGACTTGCTCCTTTATTTAGCTCACTCATTTTCGAAACAGCGCAACATCACTTGCTATTTAAAGAGATAGCCGCGCCAAAATGAAAAGGAAAGAGCCTAACACAATGGCAGCCCTCAGCCACAGCCATCTCTATTTCCTTGACATGTATGCCACCAACCAGCTTTCCAATAAATTAAAGAGCGTATATACATAACAGTAGAAGCTAGTTTTTGTTCACGCAGACCTTTCGATATCCCCAGTGGCTAATACATTTTATACCACATTAAATATTTCTTTGTCTTGTTGAGAGATATTCTCGGATGGGGGCAGTTCCTTGGCCTATTAGCCTAGCGACCTATACCCATGCCCTCTGAGAAGAATAAAAATCTGTTTGGATGGAAACTGGCACAGAACCTTATGGGGTAATTTGTCTGTTCTGGATCTTTAAATTTATAAATTATGTTTACTCCACATCCTGAATATTTAAAGAAAGCGAGTTAATTAACCAAATAAAGCGATGCATGTTTGAATTTTCGACTCTGTTTGAAAAACTACTACTACACTCGCAAAATATTTCAATTTATTTTCGGGGCTATAAAATAATGACTTTGGAGCTAATGACAAATGATTAGAAAATCTACTCTCGTCTTTATTTCGTTGTTAATACATTGTCTTTCCTGAGGTTGAACTCCACTCAAAGTATCCTTCCAATGTTCTTAATTGTTATCAATACTGAGGTTAAATGAGTACAAAGAAAGTTCTCTGAACGTTCATTTCTTTCATTTTCATAGCTTAAATTTTTTTTCATCATTAAATAATAGAGTATTTAAAAAAAAAAAAACTATGAGGCTGGTCTTAATCGCCGTTGGAATTATCTCACTACGAGTCTTGTTTTGTTAAGTAGCATCTGAGCCAACATCCCCCCCCCCCCCCAAAAAAAAAAAAAAAAAAAAAAAACTTATAAAGAAAAATAAAGATAAAAAATGAATAATATGATCTTTATACCCCCCATAGAATTATTGCCTGGCGTGCGATAAAATAATGTCTACGGTGGCAGGTTAAGCGACAGCAATCAGCTGTGCTGCAGACACCGCGGCGTCTCGCAGATTGCGAAATCTTCATCTTGGCGGGTAGCGATAACTTCCGCTTGTTTATGACAAGAATCGTGGTAATGGCCGCCAGAGCAGAAGTGCGCGCTTCCGACTGGGATGTCTTTACCTGCAGTGATAACGCCAGGAAGATGCGTCACTTTGGTTTTACCTGAGGTATGATGAAGTACACATGATTCCTGGAAATCCCAAATTTTTTTTCTTAGTTTTCCTTTTCTTTAACCAATGATTGATTATTTTGCACATGTTCAAGGCTTTTTTTAAATAACGTGTTATTTTCTTATTTTGAAGTGCTCTCTCTCTCTCTCTCTCTCTCTCTCTCTCTCTCTCTCTCTCTCTCTCTCTCTCTCTCTCTCTCTCTCTCTCTCTCTCTCTCCGGTCTCTATTCTTTACTCTCTTATCTGTCTTTTCATCTCTTTTCGTCTCTTTCTCCTTAAATAGGGCCTGCATAAATCTGTAGGATTGATCGTTATGATTTGTTTCCATTTTTTAAAGACAGTATTTAATTTCGGATAATAATAAAGTATTTAAAGCAGATGCGCGCAAAACAAAGCTCATCCACAGATTTGAAGAAAAAAATGTTATTTTTTTTTTAAATCACTTTGTCCTTCAGAACATTTTCCAAAATTTCGTAGTTAACATCAGCCGTTCCTTAGTATATCTGCCAAATCCAGACCTGGATCCTATAATGTTAAATGGCCAACTTTCAGATAGTGTAAAATTTATAATGTTCTCTGTCAAATCAATTCGTATTCTACTAAAATCGGTTAAATGAAATGATATGTCAATTATCCGATTACTCGATTGTTGTTTTTTTTTTTCTTATTTCTTTTCTGTAGGAACGAAAATGCGTTCGTCAAAATCAACTTTTTTTTTATTTGCATACCATTTATGATGACAATTTTCTACTTTAAACCTTGTGTTATAGGACGAATAAACGGGCACGTAAAACAATTGCCAGGGTAATGGGTTACTAGAAACGAAGAAAAAATATCGAGCCCAATGTTTAAAATAAGGAAACAGTTTTGTGCAAGTACCTCCCATTGATCAGCTGGTTGATAAAGAGCATTAAAGAGGCTAAGATGCCGAAAAAGTTCATAAATAAGACGAATGTAACCACCGGACTATAAATTACGATTTAGCACCTTTAAATGTTGGTTTTTTTTTTTTTTAAAACCAACGCACTTAAACAATCGCGTTTTGTGGTGTTTTTTCTATCATCACTCTTGGAACATTTGCGCATTATTGTGAAGAAATTTTTCAGTCCTTTTCGGTTTTCTTTTTACCTTCATTCGCTCTGTCCGCGATAAAATCATCTAAAAATTTATTAGTACCACCTGTTGGTTTCTGCTGTTCTGTCCGCGATAAAATCATCTAAAAATTTATTAGTACCACCTGTTGGTTTCTGCTGTTCTGTCCGCGATAAAATCATCTAAAAATTTATTAGTACCACCTGTTGGTTTCTGCTGTTCTGTCCGCGATAAAATCATCTAAAAATTTATTAGTACCACCTGTTGGTTTCTGCTGTTCTGTCCGCGATAAAATCATCTAAAAATTTATTAGTACCACCTGTTGGTTTCTGCTGTTCTGTCCGCGATAAAATCATCTAAAAATTTATTAGTACCACCTGTTGGTTTCTGCTGTTCTGTCCGCGATAAAATCATCTAAAAATTTATTAGTACCACCTGTTGGTTTCTGCTGTTCTGTCCGCGATAAAATCATCTAAAAATTTATTAGTACCACCTGTTGGTTTCTGCTGTTCTGTCCGCGATAAAATCATCTAAAATTTATTAGTACCACCTGTTGGTTTCTGCTGTTCTGTCCGCGATAAAATCATCTAAAAATTTATTAGTACCACCTGTTGGTTTCTGCTGTTCTGTCCGCGATAAAATCATCTAAAAATTTATTAGTACCACCTGTTGGTTTCTGCTGTTCTGTCCGCGATAAAATCATCTAAAAATTTATTAGTACCACCTGTTGGTTTCTGCTGTTCTGTCCGCGATAAAATCATTTAAAATTTATTAGTACCACCTGTTGGTTTCTGCTGTTCTGTCCGCGATAAAATCATCTAAAAATTTATTAGTACCACCTGTTGGTTTCTGCTGTTCTGTCCGCGATAAAATCATTTAAAATTTATTAGTACCACCTGTTGGTTTCTGCTTAGAGACTTACGGCTGCAATAATATTTCTTTCATTTTTTTTTGTCCGCTTTTTTTATTCTGCAATTCTTTGAAATTTCAAAAGTTTCGTTTTCTTTCGCTTTTTCGCCTTTAGCGGAGGAGGATATTCTACGATTTTTGATATGGGCGTTCATTGGTTTTCAAATTACATGGGTTTTGTCATTTTTACTAAAATAATAAGACTTTTTTACTCTCGCGATATTTTAAATTCTTAGTAGATTTAGTGATTATAGTTTGGTTTAAATTCGATGCTGTCAAAAACTTTAAGAGAAAAAGGTATAGAA
>JAWDGP010000301.1:140000-142500 GCA_033675545.1 Elysia crispata
CCAGTTTGCTCTTTTTCTAGTTGAACTATAACCCGCATTGGTGAAAAAGAAATATAGCAGAAACGTTCCTACTTGCCTTCACAGTGGGTCATGTAGCCTTGTGACCATTGACCTCGTATCTCGTCTATCCATAGGAGCACGTCCTTGACCTCTCTGACGAGCTGGTCGTGCGTCGCCTCAGAGAAGAGGAACAGAGACGGACCTTCGCACGGGAGAAGCAGCATATTATTGAGGACATGGAGGACATCATAGTAAGTGATGCCCTTGTGGTCTCTCACGCACTTTATCTGTGACTGTGTTTCATGCATGTAAATAGTACGTCAACTTGCCTTCTAGCGTGATGTATATGTGTTCATTTTTTTCCATTTTTCTTTTTTTCTTTTCTTTTTTTTTTTGTTTTTTTTTGTTTTTCAAGTCCAGAGGATATTTAAAAAAAAAAACAACACCGAAAGATAAGTATGTGTCACAGTGTCATTTTGATCACCTCCATTATTTGATGAATTGATGAGTCCTCTATTTCATTTTATATACATTATCTATAAAGCGCTGAACGTCTGTTCTTTTTTTATATATATAAGAAGCTTTAAATCAACAACTTATTTAACATCAGCTATAAGCAAAAACATGACGAATTCGTCAAATTTTCATTTTCTAAAAATTTCCCTCGATTTCTATTCGTTGTGAAAGAAAATGCTTTGTTCACAACAGTGATATTATACACGGAGCATAATTTGAATAAAACAAATTAGCAGAGACTTTAGTGAATGAGGGATTATAGAGACACAAACCTACAATCTAACACGACAACTACCGGAGCAAAACAAACAAAAATTGAAAATGCTTGTGCAGCAAAACATGAAACGACTATAGAATTTCGACAAGTATTTTTCAAACGTAAGTATTAAGGACTAAAAAGGCATCTTAAAAAAATAAAAAAATTGGTGGAAAATACATTTTGACTTAACGTCCTATTCGTTCCGAATATCATTTTCGAGTCCTGTTTAGCATGGCTGGCATGCTTACTTGTCAGAAATCTTACCCATTTCTCACTCACGGCAGCCCCAGTTAGATTTCAAAGATGGCAGCTCTGTCCATCTAGATCTGCAGCAATCAAGCCAGTAAGCCTCAAATGACAGGCTCGACGTATGTAAGATTAAGTCAGCACACCACATGCATTGTATGCGGGTTTTTTTTTTCCAATGTTTTGGCCCAATCAGGCATTTATGTTCCTTTGCCGTGGTGGTGCCTATCCCACAATGTTTCCCCACTCTCTTCAAACAGCTATGACCACTCTGTTCGGTCAAGCCAAGCCGGACCTGTAGGGGATCCCACACTGTCCAGGATTATATGTCCAGAAGACAGAGGCTTGTGATTGATGCTGCTGTCTTACCACCGGATTAATTAAACCGCGCCTGCACTAAAAGCTCCTTTTACAATGCTATTTTCGACCTTTTCTTACAGCTATAGTGTACCTCCCTATACTTCTTCCTCTGTTTGAGACTGTGTGTCTTTATCTCTCTCTCTCTCTCTCTCTCTCTCTCTCTCTCTCTCTCTCTCTCTCTCTCTCTCTCTCTCTCTCTCTCTCTCTCTCTCTCTCTCCCCTATGCCTAACTCGAAATCTCTTTTTTGTTGTTTTCTGTAATAGCAAAACTTCCTCAACCCGCGTTAAGGTATTTAAAAAATAAGTAGAAGTAAGAAGAAGAAGAAGAAGAAGAAGAAGAAGAAGAAAAAAAAGAAGTAGGAGGAGGAGAGGTAAAGAAAGAGAAAGGCGGGGTAGAAGGAGTGATGTTTCGAATTTGTGCACAAGTAAGCCGTGTCTGATAGATCTAACTGTTTTTCTCTTTGATATTGATCATTTAAGAAGGCACACAAGTGGCCGAAGGTCCTGAATATCCCTATGGCCATGTCTCAACCTGCATGACCCCAATTTCAGATGTCTTCCATTTGAACCGCATAAAATCAACGTTTAGAATTTTCCCTCGGACCAAGTTTCTATGTACTTACTCATTTCGTGTCAGTTTTTTATGCATGTTTTATCATGCCCAAGTTAAAATCTCCTGGGTCTGTCTGAGTGTCCGAGTCACGCATATTAAGTGTTGAAAGCTGAGAGAAAGGCGAGAAATAGTTCTCAGTCATGAAGCTTGGTACAATGTTGGCCACGATCGCCTGGCTCCATCCCATGCCTTGACATATCTCACACATGAGCTTGTATGTCCAGTGCCTGCCCTGACACTGCTCATTTCAATTTTGGTCTTTGATGTACTGAAAAAATCATCCTGGTAGTTGTCTGGGCGTGACCTTAGTTTTCTGAAAAGTCATGTGTTTGCCCTCGGTATATTGTATTGAAGATTTGGATATTCAAAAGTAAGAATCAAAGCTTTATCGGCTTTAAGCTCCTCCAATTTCTTAAGTTATTTCCATATACTGTAAGATGGTATATTGGGAAACTAAAAAATCTTAACTAACGACTGTTTCTGCCTTTGTCTCTTTTTATCTCTGG
>JAWDGP010000301.1:145000-182500 GCA_033675545.1 Elysia crispata
TTATTTTTACCAGACATACAGACTCACACATATCCTCTCTCTCTCTCTCTCTCTCTCTCTCTCTCTCTCTCTCTCTCTCTTTCTCTCTATCTATCTATCTATCTATCTCTATCTCTCTCTTTCTCTCTCTCTCTCTCTCTCTCTCTCTCTCTCTCTCTCTCTCTCTCTCTCTCTCTCTCTCTCTCTGTTCCTCTGTTTGCTCCAAGAAATTTGCAAAACTTGCGATTTTACTAATTCACAGACTTGTTTAAGTTATCGCAATATTAAATTATGTGAGAAAAACAATGCCCCAAGCAGAGTAATTAATGAGATCCTTCTATGTTGGTGTAAAGGAAATAACGGGGAGAAATCCGAAATTAAGCCTACATTTGTTTGCAAACGGAGTAAGATCAAGCAACAGAATATGATTTGCTGTTCCTATCTCCAACATAAATGGTTTAAACTCAAATCAATAAAAGTTGTGTCACATAAAAATTAAATTTTATCGAGCATATTGTTACCTTGCGTTGTTTTAATTACGATATAAATCTATCTGTCCCTAAAACGAGGAAGAAATCTAGCTGCAAGACGCAGGAAAAGCATCTATCACAATTGTGAGAGTGGAACACTTTTGAACATTCTAGGAACTGCGAAAGTCTTTCTAGTCTAAACGTTAATTTTTTTCCCTTTTGTGTGTGTGTGTGTGTTTGACGAGGCTTATTCGGAAAAGAGAACAAAATATTTTGGAACTAAAATCACTATGGTGTAATCTTGTACTTTGATTTAGACATTTTTGGTCTTACAGCTCTTTACCGTATTTTGATATGGCTCTTCTAACGGCTTTGATTTAGCGCGCAAAGAACTCTTAATTTGTTTCCAGTGATCTGGCATGTTTTGTTTTTTTCTCTTCCAGTTTGCAAGACACTCTTAAGTCGTTGCACCAGGACCTCATATCGAACCCAAGCCACCGGGTAAGTCAAACATTCGCTTCATAGGTAAACGCTGCCTCCATTTTTCTTTTGTTGAATAAAAATCATCCAGATTTGTAGAGGCAAATCTCATACGCTAACATAGAGGTCCTAGTATAAGGTTTGAAATTTCACTTTGTTTTTAAATAAAATTTTGGACCATTTCGCCAATATAAATTGTGTACCTGTCTTAAATCACGCTGCGAAGACTAAGGCTCTCATTTCGTGACCTTAGGATGAGTTTCAAGGTGTGGACCTATGTTTTTTTTTTTTTAAGGCATTTGTTCTTTGAAACATGGCAGTTACATGCTTTTTGTAAAATGGAACTGTCTCATTTCGATGCCTTGGCCACTTCTTTGGTATAGGACTTGCTTTGTTTTGGAATTTATTTCTTTAAAAGAATCTTGTCATCTACGTCTCTCTGCCACCTTCAAGATATTGATGTTGAAAAGGTAGTTAAAAATAAAAGAGCACGTGACTTCTATTGGGAATAAAGAAAAAGATTTTGAAGCATAAAGAGCGTTACTGGTCTTTATTTTTGTTCAAGGTTTGATGGATTTAACGAACTCCAAGTGTTGTTGAAATTAAGTTTTGGTTGCTTTCACATAGCTTCAGATATTTACCATTGTGTAATTCGTTGGGTATATTTCCGTTTTCTTGTCTTTATTTTTTTATTTTTTTGATCGTAGGAACCCTTCTTTTATCCACCCTTTCCATCATGCACCTTCGATGCAATTTCCTTTCCACATTAGCATCCAGGTAGAGACAATTTTTCAAACTTCTCCTGAAAATGTGAGTCGAGTGTGTAGTTTCCTGGAAAAGCTTAAGTTATATCAAGAAATGTGACATGAAAGACGAAAATGAAGCAGAAAATCGTAAATTATATTGACTCGATCTTTCCTTCCTCCTTGATTTGACATCCGATCAGAACGGGGACTTCCGCCTGCGCGAATTTTGCTGGTCGCTTTTACTATTCCGACTGCTTTCTATGGCAGATCCTTAAGCTGATGTTATTAGAATGAATAAAGATTGCTGTTTATGAGGATCCTTAATCTTCTCTGTTTTTTTCCGGTACCGGCGAAGGTCAATATATCATATTATTTTGTCTTGGCCAGCTTCCGTAAAATACAGCGGTTTTCACAGGGCCGTGAGAGAGAGAACGTCTGCATGAATATAATTAACCGAGTGTTTGTGTACAACTTACTGGTTTTATTGTTTACGGCATTTCCTTAGCTGCGCACTTCCTCTTACACATGCGCATACGACTTAAAGATTACTGCCATCGTTAATCTCTGTGATGCAGTTGAACTGCAAATATATTATTTCAACCAAGAATGCTTTAACTTCAGTACGAAATAATAGCTACTCTAGCTCTGGGTTTTGTGCGGATTGTTAAATTTCTAGTTCATGTTTCCTGCCTCAGTATGTAAATTAAATTGGCGGATTTTAGATTCAGTGAATGTTAGTATCCAAACAGCAACATGCCGTTTGCGGCGAGAGTTTGAGTAGTGCTGCTGCTGCTGCTGCTGCTGCTGATGATGATGATGATGATGATGATGATGATGATTATGATGATGACAATGGACGAAATCAGCGAATCAATATCGGGATGGCTTATACACAAAGTTTGCGTATAATGAGAATCTACTTTAAACGGACACCTCTGCTTTTCGCCTTTTTTTTTTTTTTTAAAGGCCGGGTTTTCGTTTGATTACATCGCTAAGTTTTTTTAAATATCATTTTCATTTGTTTTCTTGTTGGGTAAAACCGGCCTTTAAATCATTGTCAAATTACCCTGCGATGCACATGCCCTTTATTTGTCACTAAAATCAAAGAAAAGCATGCAGATTGTTTCCGAGGCTGTTTGCCAGAATCCTCGACAGATAACCGACCACACTCATGATTTATCAACGGCTGGTGTATCCTTGCCCTAATACGAAATCTTGGCACCTGTGTTTTCATGTCCGTACGGTTGCGTAAAAAAACTTACGCTATGGGAAAATGTTTTTTTTTTTTAATTATTGTTTAATCTGCGGTGCGTTTACGCATACGAGTCTGATTTATTGAGGTCAAATCAGGGTTAATGCTCATTTTATTTGACTCTTCTTTTACGGTGTGAGCTCTTTTCTGTAAGTGCTCTTGACTTGATGGAAGACAGAACAGCTATAAACATTATCCCAGACAGCCAGCACTAGATATTGAGTCAAATACAGTGCCAAGAGAGCTAGAGAGAGAGAGAGAGAGAGAGAGAGAGAGAGAGAGAGAGAGAGAGAGAGAGAGAGAGAGAGAGAGGAGGGGATGAAAATGCATAACAGTGGCATTGCGCGAAGCAAAACGGAGAAAAAAATACAGTATATAAAAGAGAGCTTAACTTTTTGTCCAAATAGATATAGAGCGTCAGAAAAGACTGAAGCAACAGAGAGAATTTAGCCCAGACAGCTCTAGAGCGGTAGGAGAGGTTGAAAATAGACCAGAGAGACAGTGGCAAGAAAGTGGGGATACATGGGTAACGATGGAGAGGAAAATAGACCAGAGAGACAGTGGCAAGAAAGTGGGGATACATGGGTAACGATGGAGAGGAAAATAGACCAGAGAGACAGTGGCAAGAAAGTGGGGATACATGGGTAACGATGGAGAGGAAAATAGACCAGAGAGACAGTGGCAAGAAAGTGGGGATACATGGGTAACGATGGAGAGGAAAATAGACCAGAGAGACAGTGGCAAGAAAGTGGGGATACATGGGTAACGATGGAGAGGAAAATAGACCAGAGAGACAGTGGCAAGAAAGTGGGGATACATGGGTAACGATGGAGAGGAAAACAGACCAGAGAGACAGTGGCAAGAAAGTGGGGATACATGGGTAACGATGGAGAGGAAAAAATGAGGGACAATGTAGAATGCTGTTTCACAGTGATCGCGACTTCTTCGGTAACGTTTGTCACGTTGACTGGACTGGTACCTTTGTAGCGGATAATCGTCGCTACATGCGCTGCGGGCGATTCTTTCACAGGGGTCTGAAATCGGACTTCGATAACTAATTTACAGTCCTTACTTTTTTCGAATTCTCCCTGTAGTAAAGAGTTTCATCAAGCGGTGCCAAAAAGCTAAGTCGGTAGAGCGTTTGACTGAGAATATTGAGTCCCCTGCACGCATCCTGGCTTGAGCTACTTGTTGATGGGATCGGATCTCATCTAACCAACCTCATCAAACCTATATTAAGGCTTGACGGGAGTCTATAATTATAAGTCGATAAGGTTTTATTCCGCCTAACTGCACCATTTAAATAAACCATAGCAAAATTCGGAATGATCAGATCGGGCAACTGCGAGCGCATTATATCATATAAGGAAAATTGTAAATGACATGGCTAGAACTGTTTTGTTGTATTCAAAATTTTGAACAAGCGGTCTTAATTCATAAAAGGCAAAAGATATATCTTTTGGTCGCGATTCATTTAAATAATTTGAAAACGGTAAAGATCATGGAAGTTTAGTTACCATACAATCATGTAAACCGTTACAATTTTATGAGAGCTGCACTAATGACATGGCCACGACTACTCTTATTATTTTAAAATTAATAAGTAAAAAAGAGGCATCGATTAGGCTTCAAAAGTTGCCTCTAGAAACAAAACAAAAATTTATTCAAAAAACCGATTGCTTACCCAAGCTTTTTACGAAAAACAAAATGTATAAAACAGCGGGTGAAAATATTTTTAGCCACAAAAACTTTAAATTTCTGTGTTTAAAGTCAAAAGTTTATCTGGTAGGACAGATACGTTTATAAGTGATATCATTTATGATAATATTAAGTGCACAATTTGCCTCAATATATCCTTGATAATGTGGCCGGAAAACTGTCCTTGTACCTTTTTTCCGATAACCCTCTTTTGCTCATTTATTATTCGACCGGAAGTGAGCACTTTCTTGTATTTTTGGCTGCGATCTTTACCGCTATCAGACATAGCGAGCTACTGGAGAATGCGTGCGAACAACCGCAATGGAAAGGACGGTACCAGCACGGTATACCGGTACCAGTTTTGGTATCTGCTCGGCTTGTCCTCGAAACAAGAACTAGAGCACCGGTTAAGCTCAGTACTCACGTCCTGTGGATGAGTCATGGGAATTCTTGACATGATATCCTCTGAGCAAAGATCTGAAGTACCTAGATGTTTGTTGCCCTGTTGCACGTGCGCGAACTTGAGGAGCAGTGGGTGGACCCTTCCGTTTACATCGTGCAGTTAAATCAAAGAATTGGCCTGCATGAAGTGTTTACTGTGAGCTTTCCAGATACGTAAGTTCCTGGCTTAATTGGTGCATTGATATCGTCATTAGTCCTCGGCTACTCTGCGAGCAGCAGCTGAGTATCTTACAGAAAGGCGGGGTCTCCTTCTAGATTACTTGAAACACGTATTTCCACTTCATTGTCAGTGTCATAGCCTGCGTAAGAGCTGTTATCGTGAGTAATGGTTACGTATACATACAACTTAACGCGTGATTTGCATAAGCAGTATGACATCTATGAGTCGACATCTGGAGATATTTCTTTCTTCTTTTAAACAAATGATGGTTTAAGGTTTTTATAAATTAAGTTGCCTAAGTCGTATGTTGAGATTTAGCACAGTTGCTACTCTTGAGAGCAAAGGGCTATCAAAGTCAAAATAAATTCAAGGTCACAACATTCGCTTCATCAAGTTTGGCTTTGGGAATGAAGAGAAACATACTATCAATCTCGAGTTTAAAAGTTATTAAGGTGTTGTGGAAAACAAAGGCCTGAAAAAAGTGTTATGTTTATTTGCGTCGCAGAGTATTAAAACACTTTTTGTTCTTGTTTTCAGAAAATGCATTGACTGTTGAGAAGGAGTATACAAAACGAATGTCTTTTATAAAGCTCAAAATAACTGATGCACTTATTGTGATATTATGGGTCAGTCCTCTGGAATCATTTTATGGTGGGGAAAAAAGGAGGGAAGCTGATTTGATCGGAACATATTTAACTGACTCAAATAATACATCAATTGAATTCTCCATATTTTAACTACGTTTTCTCTATGAAATTGAAAGTGACAAACAAATCTCTTCCTTGGTTGCCTGTCAAAGTTTGAGTGAGATTCTTCTTCCCTTCAAAAATGCTTTATATAACGAGCAGGAGCAGTACTAGCAGGTGTGATAGTGGCAGTGGCGGTGGTAGTTGAAGAAGAAGAAGAAGAAGAAGAAGAAGAAGAAGAAGAAGAAGAAGAAGAAGAAGAAGAAGAAGAAGAAGAAGAAGAAGAAGAAGAAGAAGAAGAAGAAGAAGAAGAAGAAGAAGAAGAAGAAGAAGAAGAAGAAGAAGAAGAAGAAGAAGAAGAAGAAGAAGAAGAAGAAGAAGAAGAAGAGAAAGAGGAGAAGGAGGGGGAGTAGCACTTGCAGGATCAATGACATTGGAAGTTCAAGCACTACTATGAGCACGGGTGGAAATAAAAGCAACTTCGGAAAGAAGCTGAGTTGGTTTTGGATTTCAGTTATGTGTTCTTACTTTTGGGGGGAAAAAAACAACAAAAAATCGCTGACACAAACATTATCGACTATAATTGGAGTATGATTCTTTTTCCTAATTGTTTCAAGAGTGTTAATGCTTTTGTGTTCCTGCCCTGCTCTTTGTGATTGTGTAATTTTGTTTATGACCATATATGGGGGAGGTATGTTGTCGCACACTTGATGTAAATTATTGGATAACAGTAGTTAGATGGTTTGATAAAAATTTGAAGGTTGATCAAGAATTGAAATCATGTGCATAAAAGTTTAGCTTTGCTAGAATTAATGAGAAATTGCGTTTTTGGTTTTTTGTTGTTGTTTTTTTTTTATCACTAAGAGATTCTCTCTCTCTCTCTCTCTCTCTCTCTCTCTCTCTCTCTCTCTCTCTCTCTCTCTCTCTCTCTCTCTCTCTCTCTCTCTCTCTCTCTCTCTCTCTCTCTGTATCTCTCTTTCTTTCTCTCTGTTCCAGATACATAAAAACATTACATCAATAGCTTGATATCCTTCATTGAACTTACTGAGCTTCTCGCGTGCCTTGAAAATATCTCAACTCCTTTATGAGTGCAGTAGTATTACCGGAACATGCCAGGGAACAGTTCTGCGCGCTCATTAAGAGACACTCCAAGGAATGTTAAGCCATCGTGCATCATAACTTCCTGGTCCAAGGACAGGTGATAGACCATTGCGCAACCTGTGCTATCGGTCTGTCAGCGGGGATGAAAGAGATAAAACCGGAACATATAGAGACCTTTTCACACACTCTTTATTTCAGTCTTGTTTACAACATGTTGCGCTAAACATAGGTTTGGCTTTCTGTGGGAGTAACAAATGTGCACCGCGGATTAACGTTATTGCTAAATTTATCTTTGAGGATCGCACGATTTTTTTTTATCGAACCGAGAAAAGTGAGGATGATACCTAATTCAGTGTGACATTAAGGGCACTTCTACGTTAAATCCGTACATTTAGGATATCCTTTTTGTTTTAAACATCCGTTCTTCTTTTCTCATCACCTCGAGAATCGCCGATGGCTGAGGGGTTAGAAAGTGCGTCCTCATATCCGCAGACATTTTTCGCGGGTTGCACCTCCACAAAGTCGATGATCAAGTTTGAAACTTCATCTTTTCAGTTCACCGGCGGGCGCTTGTTTGATACATACAAAAAACCTCTTTAGATCACCTAGTGGATTAGCTAAATCAATCAGTCAGTGGTAGTAGTAGTAGTAGTAGTAGTAGTAGCAGCAGCAGCAGCAGCAGCAGCAGCAGCAGCAGTAGTAGTAGTAGTAGTAGTAGTGAAGATGTTGGTGGTGGTAGTCATAGCGGTAATGGTTTTAGTATAAATACCGCAAGATTATCTTCTTGGAAATAATTTCATCATCATCTTCATCATCACAAACGTCTCTTTTACTCTTTTTTCCGTACCCTCTATTTTTCTCTTTCTCTGCGTGTCTGTCTGTCTGTCTGTCTCTCTCTCTCTGTCTCTCTCTCTCTCTGTCTCTCTCTCTGTCTCTCTCTCTCTCTCTCTCTCTCTCTCTCTCTCTCTCTCTCTCTCTCTCTCTCTCTCTCTCTCTCTCTCTCTCTCTCTCTCTCTCTCTCTCTCTCTCTCTCTCTCTCTCTTACCTTGTCTCAGTGTGGGGTGATGAGCATGATTCACGGATTCGTTTCCTGTTTAATCTAGCCCACTTCGCCGTCATCATTAATAATTATGCCATTGTTTAGACAAGATCTGACAGCCGGATCAAAGCTTTTAAAGGATGTAAGTGCTTCCTCGCCCTTCGTCAAACGTCAGTGGGCTGGAACATCCGCCTTCACCTCGACTGTTGCCGTCATTTATTTATAGTCAGAATACGCGCATGTCACAAAGCCCTTCATATCTCAGGATGAACATGACTCCATGACAAACTCATACTGAGACGTCAAAGAACCCAGACCTACCGTCAGTGACTGAACCCATTACAAGGATCTGGATCGCCTGGACTCATGAACGTGGTCTGTTCATCAGGAATTTCTGACCTAATTTTCAGTTCGTCAAGGCTAATCCTACTTGCCTATTTGGCTGCCTCTAACTGACGTAGTCCGTCATTATTGTCCTAGTGGCTTACATCACGTATCTCTACCTGACTATTCCGTTTTTTTTTGGGAAGCCCTTTGCATTTTTGTTGGGGATTTATAATACTAAGGTTAAGCTATATAGATGGTGCAGGATACAATTTCTATTATGTTCACAAATAAGTTCGCACAATCTGCACAAGTACTCACTTTCTATTTGTACCTCAATAAGTAGTAGTTTAAGGCGTAGTATATTTGTTTTATGAGCTCGAGTTCGGCTCTATGTGATCTCTCTAAATCTGTTCATCCCACCCATCTTCTAACATTATTAGTTTCCGACCTTGAAATCAGTTTGTATACATCAGATACCTTGTGAGATGTACATCAAAACCGAATCTTGCCTGTATGCTATTTTCTATGATTAGTGCTTGCAACGAATGAGTTAGGCTCATGAACAATTCAGCACAAGAAATTTATCTTCTCACCTCTGCTTTTTGCTCGCCATCTTTTTTTTTTCTCAACATATCCTTTAACTTGAAGTAGCCGTATATCTGTTTGTCGGTCAGGGAACAGTAAACCATGAAGTGATTATATTCTTTTTCTATGTCGTTTTAACTTTTGTTTATTTGTCATCCCTAAGTAAAGCTTTTTATATGTAATCAGCGAAATAAATGGATAAAATATGGAACAAGGAATGCAAAAGATATTGATTTTTTTTTAAATCAAGATAAGCTACTTCGGCTCGATTCATTTCCTTCAATAGATCTTGAATGTCTTGAAACCGGAAATTGGAATGGGAAGGGAGTAACAGCACCAGTCGGGGGAGCAGCAAAAATTGAAAGATTTGTGGCCTCAGAGTATTGAGTGGAAAGCTGCAAATCGCTTCTTGTAAACTTACAGAATTGTTTGCAGCTATCAGGGTGAATGAAAGGACGAAAGAGCTCCATTTCCTTCTGAAATTTGAAAGAGATTTTGGACATTTCAGTGTTGAGCGGACCAGAGAGTGAGCGGACTAACTAGAATCGATGAGCACTTGTGCACATCCGTAAATAGATAAAACGCATACGCTACTACTCTTATATTGTCAAACATCTTATGCAACTTTTCATGTAATGTTTCCTGGCTTGGATTGGCGCTAGTATGTGGTCATTGGTATTGGCGTGAGTGCTTTTAAATGGTTAAGGTTCCTGAGCGCAAGCACCATTGATTGATTTTCCAGCAAATTATGAATGCCGGTTTTTGCTCGAGCATGATTATGCTTTCGTATGTTTTAGTAAGTGTAAACAGCGGACAATGTTCTTCTTGTTTTCTCGTTGCAGCCTCCTACACTCTTTTGGGTCGTGGTGAGTGTAATTTGTGGGAAAGATGTGATAAGTAGCTGAAAAATGTTAATGAAGGTTCGGGACATTTATCTTTTCTTTCTTTCTTTTTTTTTTTTAATTGGGGGGGGTCATCTTTGGCAATTTTTTTTCTGCTACTTTCGAACTTCAACCTGTGACTGACAATCTGACTTCTTTCGACTAGTTTTCATAACATACTTCTACATGCTAACTCCTGTATCATGGACATGAAGATAATACCTTAGATATTGTTTAGATATTCTTTTCCTTCTTTTTTGTTACGTATTGTATAATTGTATGCCCGGGAAGATAACGCGATAAAACCGCGCCATCGTACAAAGTAGTGGTACTATCATTCAGGCACCCGGGAGCGAATGATAGAGAAACCATAAACGTGTTTTGTCTTAAGATAAAGAGCATGTCTTACTGACCACACATACTAATTTTTCACAACGGGCAGTACTCTTTGCAAGAACTCTATACCTTAGCCATTGAGAAGCGAAGTCGCCAGCTCTATACGTGCAGATGGTCAATGATTCTCGAATTACAACACCACCTTAAGCTTGTGGTTGTTAAGTCCGGTTTACTTCGTATTTCGTTGTAAAGCTGACACTTCTCTGTACAGTGTCATACTCCAACTAAGCAAACGTAAATATTATGTTCCACTTTAGAAATTGTTAGAGATGCTTCTCTGAAATTTTAATTGCTCGCAAAAATACATCTAATTATTTTTATATTTAGCTATTCTGTATTATTGCTATGTTTTTGGTTTGCCTTTGTTGATCTGATTATCTTTTTAAAAAAGCGAACTGCAAATAATCTTTAAACCGTTGATGTATGGATGAATCTCAATGATTTTTATCGACCTTTCAACATGGAATATTTTTTGACATTGCAATCACCGCAAACTTTTGAAAGGGTTCGAATATTTTATTTATAGTTTGTTAATCTTACTTCGAATGTTTAAAGAATCGATTTTCCTAAATAAATTTGTTACATGCTTTGAGCACGATTGCTTTGCCGAAAAAAAAAATGCGAAATTGCAATCAGAGAGAAGTGAAATTTTGCAAATTTCCCTCTTCACTCCCGATGTTGCATTTTCATACTTTTTTTGGCTTCCGACTCCTCTTTTTTAAATGTTTTCTTTCCTTTGTAATTTATCATAGTGGAAAGTTCTCTTTGTTTTAATCTCTTCCTTTTAAAATCTGAATGCTTGGATATGTAGAGAGAGGAAAAATATCGCAATGTAATTTTCGTAAGAAACTTGCATTCTTCATGCACATCGTCCGAAATGAGTCTTGAATTCTATGATCTCTGGTGCATTTTAACTTGTCGCTTTATTTCCGCGGAGAATGCGCATGCGCTGTAGAATTGTCTGCAACAAATTCTTATCTCCGATTGGTTACTTCTCTTCTTAACATGCGCGCTGGCTTCCTTAATGTGTAAACTCTCTTCCGAAGTCAGTCTTGAATATCGTAAAGCTGTTGGAAGACCGAGGAGACAAAAAAAAAGCGTAGCTGCATTTACTTGCTATTGGCGAAAGACCTTGGGCCTCGTAGAATTTCTGTAGACAGCGGCTGGCCCTGAACCTTAAATACAAGTAGAACTCGCCAGGTCGTTCACCTCAAAGACTTATTTAATTGGGTGCACCCTCAACTCATATACAAAAAAACTGAGTTCAGCTTTATTTCAGTTGCCATGCATGTGGTAAGAGTACTTCGTGACCTAACCTTTTATCTGAGCGTGAGAAATAGTGAAAAACGAGGGATATCATTGGGGAGTTGGTTTTTTTTTTTGGTTCCTGTTTTTCATTCCCTTGCAATTTCCGCTGGTTTTAACCAAGAAATATGGTTTAAAAAACGCAATGCCACAATGGAAGATTTTCAAAAAGAAAATCGAAAGTGGCTTATCGTCGTGATCTTAAATCTGCAAGGTTACTCAGAGGCGTAAGTTGAATTTGCTTTCCGAATAATTTTTATTTAAGAGATGTGGGCCTTGGACAATATAATAATATAATTCATTGAGAAGAAGCAATAAATGATTCATGAAGAGGACATCAATAGGCCCAAGCATGAAAACTGAAATAGGGATGGATGTAAAGAATTGGAATGATTAGAGAATCTGGTTCTCCCATTCTCTCTCTTTCTATCTCTGTCTCTCTCTCTCTCTCTTGATCATCTTTTTCCTTCCACCATTTCCCTATCGCGCACTCTTCTTCTTCTTCTTCTTCTTCTTCTTCTTCTTCTTCTTCTTCTTCTTCTTCTTCTTCTTCTTCTTCTTCTTCTTCTTCTTCTTCTTCTTCTTCTTCTTCTTCTTCTTCTTCTTCTTCTTCTTCTTCTTCTTCTTCTTCTTCTTCTTCTTCTTCTTCTTCTTCTTCTTCTTCTTCTTCTTCTTCTTCTTCTTCTTCTTCTTCTTCTTCTTCTTCTTCTTCTTCTTCTTCTTCTTCTTCTTCTTCTTCTTCTTCTTCTTCTTCTTCTTCTTCTTCTTCTTCTTCTTCTTCTTCTTCTTCTTCTTCTTCTTCTTCTTCTTCTTCTTCTTCTTCTTCTTCTTCTTCTTCTTCTTCTTCTTCTTCTTCTTCTTCTTTTTCTTCTTCTTCTTCTTCTTCTTCTTCTTCTTCTTCTTCTTCTTCTTCTTCTTCTTCTTCTTCTTCTTCTTCTTCTTCTTCTTCTTATTCTTCTTCTTCTTCTTCTTCTTCTTCTTCTTCTTCTTCTTCTTCTTTTTCTTCTTCTTCTTCTTCTCCTCATCCTCCTCCTCCTTCTTCTTCTTCCTCTTCTTCATCTGTGTGGATGCTCTTTATGTCGCGTCATTTTAAGACATCGATCTTTTTCACCAAATATGTTTTTAAGCGCGTACTTTATATCTAGAAAAAGCAATCCATTTGTGTTTTGTTCAAGTAATCCTCACAGCCGCTTGTCTTTACCAATTTAAGCCGACCATGATAAAATTTATTTGGCTTTTTTTTTTTAAATCCGTCGCCATCCCCAAAACGGCGCCCAGCAGTGTCCAGCACTGTCCGGCATTGTCCGGTCTGACGCGCTAAGCATCTATGTTGGGCTTGATGGGATCCCCGTCTGTCACGGGGCTCGGCCCACCCGACATGAGACATCTCCGGGTCACAACCGGCCCACGGGTGGACACTGGCTGGACAATGGACATGGTCGACAGGCGATCAACGCCTGAATAGGGTCGGTCAGGAGTAATCAAAAACCAGGCATGTGGTGGACTAGTTGACCCTCTCCTTCAACAACTGACCGTGGATGGGGAGAGAGAGAGAGAGAGAGGTGGGGGGGGGGGGTGTCAGAGATAGAAGGATGCATTTGGGAATGCATGGCAAACTCATATACCGCGGATTGACGAGATGTAGACTTTTGCCCGATTCAGTTGTTCTGACCCTGCCCTCCTGTCCTTCCCACTTATCTAACAAGAAGGGGAAGAGAGAGAGAGAGAGAGAGAGAGAGAGAGAGAGAGAGAGAGAGAGAGAGACAGACAGAGACAGAGAGAGACAGAGAGAGAGAGAGGAGACAGAGAGACAGAGAGAGAGACAGAGAGAGAGAGAGGAGACAGAGAGAGCGAGAAAGACAGAGAGAGAGACAGAGAGATATAGAGAGAGAGACAGACAGAGAGACAGAGAGACAGACAGACAGAGAGAGAGAGAGAATATGAGGAGCGCTCCTATGAAAACCCCGGAAAATAATAATAGATTATTTTGCATATTATTTCCTTATCTTTACTGCCCGCTAGATCTGGGACAGGTGCCTATGACTGAATGGATATGCCGCAAGGGAAGCTAGATCTAACAGTGGCGGAATTTTTGTACATCATTCTCGAGTCTCCATTTGATAATAGGCACATAGTTCCTTGCTTAACTTACAACATCAACCACAGGTCTGTTCCGCAGTTGACGCAATCTAGCAAGATTTCTTGGCCCTTTTACTAATGTCTAAACTATTACATACATTTTTGAAGATCAAATATCAATAATGCTCAATCGTCTTGCTCAGAGAGCAGAATAGATAATGGAAAGCCACGAAAGATTTAGTCTGACCCATCTGCATAATCATTCGGGACCTATTATAGCCTAACGCCCCGTTAGATTTCCTGCAATAGAAATTGAGAGCACCCAGTAAAGTCAGTGCGTCACCTTCCTCCCACTATTTCTCTTAAGCTTCTGCGTCATTTCCTGAAATGGTGAGACCTCGCTCTGTCTTTCTGTAAAATTTCCAACGCCCAAGGTCTCAATGACCCAGAGAATCAATCAAATGACCGTTGCGGATTCCCTGGTCCACCAGTGAAGTCCAGACAATCTGTCCTCACGGCAACACCGTTGCACCCAGCAGAGGAGAGGGACGTCCCGAACCATGGGGGTGTAATGAAACGTCTCCAGAGGTCCATTCACTGGCCAGACTAAGCAACGGGCTAGGCACGAGACGCAGGGCTTGAGTTTCTTCCCATACCCCAATCCTATCATTAACACACTTTTTCTCCTCTTTGTCCCATGCGATATTTACCTCGATTCCATACACTGAAGTCACCAACTACACTTGCTTGCTCACTGGGAGGCGTGAAGAAAGTATTGTGCCTTTTATCTTTGGGAACTTTCAGCGGTTCGGAGTGTATGCTTATGCACATCAAACTGATTGAGGTGACCCAGAAGGAACGAGGCTTATACTTCTATTGGCCTTCACCTTTGAATTAAGTGAAGAAAAAAAAAGAATAAATAAATGAAGGAAGTATTTCTCTTTAGAAGAGTACTTACCCCTCCCCCCCCCCCCACAAAACCTCCTACCACCCCCACCCCCAAGTTCACAAAGTCGTACACTGAAGTGGTATGTCTACCATCCCGTTACTCGCTCCAAAAGTCTTTCGTTTTATTGTGTCTGGGTCTAACGCTGGCCTTGGACTGCGGTTTTTCACGCGTTCTTTTGACAGATCTCCTACTCTTCTCATTTTGCATGCCCATTTGTTCAATGGAGACTTTGAAATCGTGGCAATATTGAGTTTCACGGACGATGTAGTTGTCGATTATTATCGGATTATAGTGTTTTAGCTCCGTGTCTCTACTGACAATCTTTTTTTTTTTTTTAACCTCTTTCTTTCCTAATTCTCACAAAATTGTCTGCGATGCAGACTTTTCATTAATGGTCTTTTGGAATCGAAGGTTGTCTTTTTTCAAGTTTTCTTTAAATTTTCGCAATGAATTGTAGTAGATTCCATATTTGTATTTTAAATTTAAAACGGTCATAAGATGACTTAGTTATTTCTGCCACGGCTTGAATGATTAAAGTATTCCGTGAATGTGAATCACCACGTTCGACACTTGTTGATCACGGAGCAAGTGGATGTGCAATGAATACAGCTTTCGATTTTGTTATTTTTTTATTTTTACTATTATTAAGCCAGCCCATCCCATTTTAACCTTGTTATTAATATTATTGATGTCCATAGTAAACAACTTTATACTCAAACTTTTTAATTACTCAGTTATTAATCTTACAATCAAATCCTCGCTCTTGCTGTGTAGATTGCTATCAGATTACTCAAGTTTTTATTGATAGTGCCGTATCTACCTGTTCGTTACACTTAACAAATTCAAATTGTGGAGAAAAAAAATGAAGTGGGGAAAATAGAAAAGAAAAGAGAAGACTGAGAAGAAGTCAGTACGTTCCGTTTTTGATAGAAATTGCGCTGCACATTTGAACAATCTCTTCAACCAGATAATAAATTATATTGTGATATAACCACTCACCGTTTTTCCCCTATCTCTTAGCTGAATTTAGTCGCTCTTCTACTTATCCAACATCTTGCGCATGTGCAAAAGCTAAGAGCAGCACTTCAATTTATTTTTAAGATGACTCGGTCACGTTTATTTGTCGGATTTGCTACAGATGTACAAATTACCCTGCAACGAAACAATAAAACGGAAACCCGGCTCTTTTTTGTGCACGGTTTAATAATTATTATATTACCATGAGAGAGGTTTTCAATGGCGCTGCTATCACGATTATTGCAGTGACTAATGCAACATAATCCGTTAAGCTTTCTATACAGTTAATTTGTTTTGTAATCGTGATTTTGGTTGTTGTTGTTGTTGTTGTTGTTGTTGCTGTTGTAGTTGTTTGTTTTTCTTCTTTTTTTTGTGTGTGTGAGGAACAATTTATATTGGTTGTTTGTTAAATAGCCTAAAAGAGAGAGCAGCAGTTTATCGTGTAAAATTTTCCATAACGCCATATTATACGTTTGAAAGATTTTCAATTTCGGCATGCATTATAATCAGAGAAGTGAGAAAAGTGCGGTTATTAATTTTATGGAGGAGAAAGGGCGATGGGATAGAGCAGGCGTTTTGTGTAGGAAATGAGTCACTTAATATTTCGTTTCAAGCATGACATAATTATAATATTCTGAATTAGCAAGGTCCCCTATTTGGAAGAAGACGTAATTTGTTTTTCCTTGCCTCGGTTCTTACCGAGAAATCGCAAAACTAAGTAAATGGAAATTGATTTCTACTGGAAAATTGGTTGTATAGAGCGTAAAATATTATACAACTATGAAATTTATACCGCAAAACTTCTCCACGGTTGACTCATATTTTTAAATCAGTTTTCATTTCATTAACAAGCTTTCGCTTGATGATATCGTCAGTGAAATGTCATATCTTTAAGGGAATCTTTTTCTTTTCTTTTGGGCTATCATAAATAACCAACAAAAAAAAAAACAAACAAAAAAAAAAAACAAACAAACAAAAAAAAAACCCCAGAAATAAACATTGAGATCTTGTAGTTTTTCTTTCTTTCTTTTATTTTCTTTGACATAATATAATACGTGTACACGTAGTTTGTGAGTTAACGTTAATTAGACCGGATCTGTCTTTTAAATTTGAAAAAGTCATAAAATGAATCACGCAACATGTCCCGCTGCTTGATTCTTTAAAGTATCCCATGAATGTGAATCACTGCACCACGCTCAGTATGTCCCAGATGAAGACCTGTGATATAAAAATTTAATGCACTAGTGGCTTGTGGATTTGCTTTTTTTAAACTAGCTCAGCTCAGTTTTACCTTTGATTGGAGCACTAAAGGTAATAATTATCTTTTTTTTTTCAAATAAAGACAGCGAAAAAAAATAGTTATTTTTTTTTCTATTGACGTTATATCGTCATACCTCTTTGTAATATGAGGTGTTTTTTGTGCTCTGTTAAAATTGCCTAAGTCTTTCATTCGAAGAGAAAGGTTTTCATTATCTTTGGCAGTCCTCACTTTTTGATAATTCGGTTTTTACCCATAGGTTTACCGAATGTGGCGATATACTAGGTTAATCTTCCATTTGCTCGCATATTTTCAAAATCGAATTTTTACCATCAGTGATTAAAGCGTGCCATCCATCTTCTTTTCCTTTTTTTAAGGTTGGGAAACAAGAATAGGTACTTGCTTCTATAGAAGCACAATTTATTTATAAATTCTTTTAAAGCCACTTTATTGTCATGTGAGTACGAATAAAACTGTAATGGACAGCAATGAATTCCTGCAAATCTTAGCAATTTTTCTTCCTGTATCTGTCTAGGACGCTTTATAATACGCGGATAGAAGTTTCTATCCACTAACCTGACGTGACTACCGTAAACTGGGCATTCATGATGAAAGAAAGGAATATCATAATCTAGCAGTAAGGCCCAGCACTTCCGCATTCGCATATTACAATCAGCTTAAACAAAATGACCTTGTTTTTCTTTTTTCAACATAAAAATACTGTGCTAATATTCTGAAAAGTTTTTGTGAAAATCGTCATCGATAGGTTCAAGTGTCTTATGGTTACATGTATTTCTATTTTTGCGACAAAATCCAGAATCTAGATCTAGAACTAACTTTGAGTATTGGTTAAGGCTCTTCTCTTTGATCTAGCTACCGGCAGATCTGCAGAACATGAGGCAGAAAAATATCATTCTGTGGAATTATGAGGTCGGATCGGCCAATAAATAGAGGAGAGTGAACAATTATCAATTTCAAAAATTACAGTTAAAGCGTTTCATCCATGACTTTCGGGGGAAAAAATACAAAAAATAAAATGCGATTTAGCATGCAGACAATCTTACCCTTTCTCTTTACAAAGGTGAGTAGAAAATTTGTTTTCAATCATACTGACTCTTTGAAAAAGGATGTGCGGAGCAAAATTAATTGTCGAAGCACAACTGTTTTTTTTTTTCTTTATGCACATTATGTAACTGAGAAATGTTTTCAGTGACAGTTGTGTGCAGTGATATGAGCAAAACTTCACAGTAGTGTAGACGAAGACGCAAACAAATCTGACTTATAAATAGCACGTTTATGTTTTTCCCCCCATAAATTGCTGTCATTGCATCCTGCTTGATCATGATGTTGGCATGTCCGCCGTTTCGGCGAGCCCGTCGGTGTGAATTGGTACTGGTTCCCTGGAGAGTTATGCCCCTGCACTGCGCCATTTTGCCATTAGAGGGTGTAAATGATCACTGCCTGTGGCCACTCAAAGGCGGCCTCCAAGGAACAGACGACATTGGACGCACGGCCTGCCCAAAGTGTAGTCTTGTACCTGATACGGGACAACGCAAGAGTATTAGCATTCTTTTCCGACGTGTTTGGCAACAGGTAGCGACAGAAAACACATGACACAAAAACGTTGTCCAGTTAGTTTCAGATTTTGAAATAATAGAGAAAAAAAAAACACTTGTCCATCAACACGAAATCATTCCCTGAGTATTAGAACCACCCTTTTCTAGTTCAGTTTACAATATTTGGATTTTTCTCTGAATATGCGCTTATTACCCCTCTTAAGATCTCTTACCTTGGTAAGTGCATGGACATAAGATATTACTAACCAAGCTTTAATATCTTTAATCTTGAGAGATATAAAACCCTTACTCACAACAAAAATTGGCGTTGTTGTCCTCATAATTTTGAATCGGTCTGTTTTTCGTGTTTTATTTCATTTTGGTTTGTTCTTATGTAAACCTTTCCCTATCCATGTGTTTGAGACACATTTGTGGTTTTCGAAATTTCTTTTATCTTGGAATTGAATGATTCAAATTGTTTTAATCGTAACCACGATTTACAAACTGCAATCTTTTCAAACCTCTTTCAAGCAATCTTTATTTGAAGGGGGAAAAAAGGCCCTCTCTTTTAAGTAAGGCCCAACGTACCTATCACCTTGCATTAAGCAGTGTGTTGTGACAGCCTCCTAATGTTTGTTCTGGGGATATTTTGAGCCTTCATCTTCCCGGGCTGGTGATATCCGGACAGACATAGCAGAGCAATGACATCGGTTTGTGTGCGGGTTGCCAGCCTCGCTCGTAATAGGATTACCGATCAGCGCGTTATCCTGCAGGCCCAGACCGCTCCAAAGCGGGCTCTCGGTATCTCGGTCACAGTTGAAAAAAATGTAGAAAAGTGAATGGAATTTTTTACCGTTAAAACAAGACCTCAACAAGATAAATTCCGTGTAAGGCATAGATCTAGTCGTCTGAAATAATCTTCACCTACCATCAGAATCTCGTTAGATATTGTTTGTTTGCTCGCATTCACGGATAAGATCCAGTTACTCATATGTATGCCCATTTCGCTTCCTTATTTTTCCTTGCCTTTTTCCTTTAAGGTTTGTCTTTTCCTCCCTGCCTCTCATCAATGGCAACTTCGAGCCCTTCATAGTTGTATAGCTGCAAATCGTGTCAATTCTATTCTGCTTTGCTTGAACGGAAGGGATTAATAGTTTATGAACAAGCTATTATATACTGGAAAACTGATCAGTTATGCCTGTCTTCTGAATGATGAGAAAAAAGGACTTCAAACATGTTGGAAGCGAGCAAAAAAAAAAAAAATAATCCATGCAATAATGTATTTTGAAAATTATTCAAAAACATTTTTAATTCATCGAGATTTCACCTTCATTCTCATTCTCAGAAATCGCCGTCTCGTCCCACCAACGGTATCCTGAGGTCCGCAAGTCCCCACGGTACGCCGAAGAAGCGCTCCAACAACCACGTCCGTATCTCGCCCACTACTCCCACCAAAGAGTTCGACAAAGACGACCCTGTGACCCCATCTACGACACCGCCGCCCCTTGCCCTCAGCGACGATGAGTTCAGGTCAAGGTTCATCCCAAGGACACCCCAAGATGTGTCTTAGAGCGATCATGGAGCTATGGAACAGAAGTCTTAACTATCTCCTGTTGTTAGCTTTATGGTAAATAGTGTTTTTGAAGGTTCGTTGTTTGTTTGTTTTTTCTCTTACATGGCAATCCATTGGATGTAAGGAAACCTCGACTGCATCTTGCTTTTTGTATTCCGTAGTGATATAAAACGAGTGTTTTATGACTATGTATCCAAATATCTATGTTCGTCAACTTCAGTGCTATTTTATTACTGCATTGCCCTTAGGGCATTCTTTTTTTGATGCTATTCTTTGTTAGGTTTTTTTTTTCAAAACTGACCAATACATAACCTTCAGCATCACTTCTTAATTAGTTCATCCGAGAAATCAACAGTTCTTTTCATAAAACGTGGACCGAATAATGAATGCGGCGTGACTACAAGCAAACGTGCGTGGATGTTTTAAGTGGACAATAAGGAGATGGTTTGGACAGGTTGATGAGCGCAGGAGAGGGGGTGATTCAATTATGTCAACACCGTATTCAACCCTAATCAGTTTGGATCAAGATATTAAGGCAACGTAATCGGTGTTTTTCAGAGAGATCAGGAAGATCCAGAAAGAGCTAAACTAGACTCGAGCGGATGAGGTTTCCAACGTCAACTTGTTTTCAGTAAAAATAATTTCCGGTTGTTGTTTGGGATAAGCGTGTCTGGGCTTTTCTTCTGCTACGTCAAAGAATGCTGCATTATGAAATCTGAATTGGGTAATAATTTTGCTTTTTATGCTGAAACTAATTCGCATCGTGTGAGGTTGTCAAAACAGATATGCTGAGATATTGACCCTCGAAAAGTATCTATCAAGTTGGATGATCAGAATAAATAATTGAAATGTTTATAGTTAGACTTTGGCAGTGAAAATCGAAAATGACTCGTGAAAAATTTTTACGTGGTCTAGGTCGCTAAAGAATGGCTCATAAAATTCTTTACGTAGTCTAAGTCGTTAAAAAAAAACTCTTCCTAATTATCTAAATACATTTTTGTTAAAAAATGGAATTCTTCAATTTTGTTCAAGTTTGCGATCTCATGATTAAAAGAAAAAAAAACTATCTGGATTGTCTTTTGATCGTTTTAGTCCGTTTCATCTCTCATTTGATACTTTATCACCGTTTCTTGGCATGTCGAACAAGGTTTGGAACTGTATGTATATAGAACAAACAGGTTCAGGTTTTATATCCTTATGAGTCTCGAAATAACTTGTTCTCAACGGCTTTTGGCTGTACATAACCTGAGGAGCCCGTCGAACAACCTGCTTCAGTTGAAAGTATTGTTTTTACTTTACTAAAGTTCCGTAGTTCTTACTATGGATTACCACTTTGGTTTTTCTTCCACATCCATTGCCCTCAGTCTGTGTGGGACAGTTCATTGTGATAATAGTTCTGGAAGTATAAGCATGTGTACATGTGTCAATATTGTTTTGTTCAGTTCAACGTTATAAGCGTAATTGTCGTGCATGATGTAAAAGGCCGATTAAAAAAAATGAAACTAAAAAGCAGAAAACATTTTTAAGTTTGCGTTTCTTAAAAGAGTATTTGCTATTTTTTTACATTCATTTATCAAAGATATAAAGGTACCTCATTTTTCACCTTTTATACTGACATAATGCCTGTAAAAAGGCTTTAACTTGTATTTACCATAAGAATTTATTTTACTTCTTGTTACTGTTGTAGATTTTCATTAATGCAAATTTTAGCTCAGGTAGTTAGAATTCGTGCAAGTCTACTTTTCGTTTTTGTATTTGTTTTGTTTTGTATTGTGTGCGTGTAGGGTTTTTATGGTGAAGTTGGTTTTGTTTTGTTTTGTTTCCTTTTTTGCTTTCGGCTTATACCTTCAAAATGTTTTTTTTTTTTTTGGAAAATCCAAACATTTTATTGATAAAAAAATCACTCAAGCTGCAACTGTGATGTAATTGTTTTCCTAAATATCTTGCATAAAGCGTATACTTTTTATTCTTCTTTTTACAACTGTCTATTATAAGAATGTTGTAAAAGTTCGTAGCAGTGTAAACTCAAAAATTCACGCTTTACTTTTTAGCCCCTGGCTCTTTTATATTTTTATCGTTTGTAAGTATCAAACAAAGCCTTTGTATATTAAACATTTCTTTTCATAAAGAATTAAGCTTTATTATTAGACAAAAAAAATTTGTACGTACTTTTTGAATATTGCTGAATAAATTGATAAGGTTTCTGTAATATTAGTTATAGATTTAATTAGTATGTTCATTGGTTTTGTTATTATTATTATTTTTATTATTATTATTATTATTATTATTATTATTATTATTATTATTATTATTATTATTATTATTATTATTATTATTATTATTATTTTATTGTTGTTTAAATAAATTTTGTTGTTGAGCTTTATGTTGTTATCATTTCCATTTAAAGTTAACCGTAGATCTTATCCTTGAGTACTTTTTGAACCTTCCCAAAAATTTGTTTGTTTTCTCTGCTATTTTTTGTATTGCAATTACCATTACAATTATAATGGCTGTAACTGTTTTGTTTTGTTTTTTGTATTAATCTCACTTATATTTGCAAGTGCAGGGAAACAGACAGCGGTCACAATTCAGACATTACTTTCTGAAATGAATTTGACAACTCAAACATAAAATTTACCAGTATTGAAGCATTGGCAGAGTTTTAAGAAATGAATGGAAAAATTTGTCCCAGAACTAAATCTGTATATTTTTTATCCCTTTGAATACAACTCGAAAGACAAATTTTTCTACCCTTTTTCTTTGTACTCTTCATATACATATATTATTTTTAACATCCATCTTATGCATAGAAGATAGTTCTATCAAGATGCTGTTTACATGTTGTTATTTTAATGTATTCAAGATTTTTTTTTTTGTATTTTGAGTTTTCTAATTAATTTTGGTAAAGCTGAAAGTGGAGAGGGAATTTAATCGACTTTACTTTAAATTTTAAATCTTTGGGTCCAGTTTATTTGTCCCTTTTTGTTTAAGTAGCTCTTCTACAAAAAAATACAGATTTTAAACATAACTTAAATTTTTCTTTAGAGTCAACAAATTCACAGCGGAAATAAGTTGGGAAACTAAAATATCGCTGTGAATAATAATTTTGACTGAACTTCGTCAGTAGTATCCATAGAAAGCTTGAAAATTTCTTTTTTAGAAAACTACCTCCCTGACTAATGCAGAGGTTCAAATTGTGAAGAAAATATAAAAATGTATATTAGTTTTTGGTTTTTTTTTTTTGGTTTATGTTTTTTGGGTTTTTTTTTTTTTTTCGGGGGGGGGGGGGGGGGGGGGGGGGGGGGAGAGAAATTCGGTCGTGTTGAGCATATTGAAAACAGGTTCATGCTCGTATAATCTTGATTGATATCAACTCGTTTGTTGAATATGTATGCAACTCTAAAATAGATAAACTTTTGTATTAAAGATCCCGATAAGTGATATGAAAGAGGAGTTGTATGGTTTGTTATCTGTGTATTACCTCTAGATTAATCAATGTTAAAGACGGGGTTTGCTGATATATGTATTTATTTGTAATTTAAAAAGAAATTATTTGAAAACATTACAATTATTATGTTTTAAGCATTTTGGTCCATAAGAAGTTGGGCTGAACAAATTCCATTTTTGTGCCTTTTTTCTTAGCTCTTTATCTCCACTATTTCTATGCTGATATTTATACAACATATTTCTTATTACAAACGAATTGTAATATATTATTGGAATAGACTGAGTTTAAAAAAAGGAGTTGTTTGCAATCTAAGTAGTCATGAGATATCGTTATCCTAATAATATCCTGTACATATGTTTTATAGAATAAATCCGACTTATCTATAATTCTTTTTTCATATCTTTCAGACTTATTTATTTTGGCCTTCTTGATTTAAGCTTTATTTTTTGGTTCTTTTTAGTCCCTGAGGCTGGTTCTAAATAATACAATCGTCTAATGGTGAGGATGATGATGTAAATGATACTGATGATGATGATGATGATTGTAATAATGTTTATACTCATGGTGATGATAATGATGGTGATAATGAAAATGATCATGATGTTTGTTGTGATAATAATAAATTTAATGGTAATAATGTTAATAATGATCATAGTGACAACAATGATTATGATTATTATAGAGATTATATTGAGGATTATCATGATAATGATGGAGAAAGTGTTTATGGTGATGATAATAATTATCTTAATGATAATTATAATGATGATGAGGATGATCATAAACCTAGTGATCATGATGATGATCAAGATGGGGATGATCATAATGATGATGATGCAAAATATACTACTAAAAAAAACTGCCATTTAAATTTGGATAGCTTTGAGTTATCGCTAAACTAGCGCTATTCAAATAAATCTTTTCATAATCAGCTGCTTGAAAATTTCGTCAGCTAAGGTTACTGGTTATAAAGAATTTTAATCCTTTGCCCACTTTGTAAAAAGCAGAATCGGTGATATTGAAACTGTCGTCATTATTTATTCCATTAAAAAAAGACAAGTGAAGCTTTCTTGAAGGGGCCAAATGAATTATTTTCTATGACCGAAAAAGAAATTTGTTACATTTACAGAATCAAACTCCATTTACAAATTCTAAGATCAATTTGTACAAAGAATGCGTAAAATATTTTTTGTACATCAACACAAGCTTTTATAAGGAATCGTTGTTGAATAAAAGATTTGTTTCGTGAAATCTCATATCCTCTCAATGACACATAGGATTAAAAAAAAAAATAACGTTTCCCTTGTCGCCTTAATGTCGGAATTCGTCAATTTAAAGTCTCATTACTCAGAGAAGAATAATTGTCTCAAAAGCTAAAACGCATTGACCTTTTCTGTATATTCTAAATTTTGCTTACTGCTTGGATGGACTACAGGTTAGAATATGTTATTTTATATTGTGATGATTAACAGGATAATATTTCTTCGTTTCCGTTTACGTCTTGAAAAGTGTATTTTAAAACTTACTATACTCCGTCAGATTGAAATAGACTTAAATGTGTGGTATAATTATTTTAAGCAAGCTATTTTTGTTAATCTACAGCTTTAAAAGTTATTTCTTTAAATTGAATCATTTCAAGGTTTTTCAAGGTCTCAAGCACCTCGTATTCCTGTTCTTCTGACCAAATTGTTTATTTGTTTGAGAGAGAAAAAGAGAATACCTACTTCAGCCCTAAAAACAGATGTTAAGGTTTTCTTAATTTTTCTAGTAGAAAAAGAAGTAAATCATTCGCATACGGTTTTTTGTTATAGCTGTAACATTTTGTGCACTTGTATGAGAGACATTTTGAGAAATGTGTTAACTGCCTTCAATACAAGAAAAGACCTTGAAGGTCCTTAGAACATAAGAAAATAAAAAAAGATGTCAGGAACAAGAAATCGCGAATTTGCAAAAGTAATCATTCTAAAGATCAGATAAAGGGAGAGGGAAAATATGTGTTGTAAGAAAGTGAAGAGAAGGAGATTGTGCAAAAAATGTATATTATGTAGGAATTGAAGAGAAATAAGGAAAATTTTGAGTTTAAATTGTCGTACTTAACCCGTGGCAGCATTTAAGCAGCTTTCTCTCACACGCTTTGCAGAAATGAAATTCCTACTCGAAAACTTTGTTGAATTTTGATGCTCGGTTATTTTCCAATTTCTGTTGAAACTGATAGAACACGTCACATCAGTAGAAGAATTGAACCACATCGTTTTTATTTTCTGTCTCTATGAAGAGAAGATGAAATAGGAAAAAAATGGAGAGAGCGGAGGAAAAAATGAAGAAAGAGAAGCAGAAGCAGAAGGAGCCGGAGGAAAGTCAAATTAAAATGAATGCTGAGAGGACGAAAATGAAGATGTCTAGATGTAGTAATGGAGACGAGGGAAAAGCTTTAGGAAGGTAAGTAAGAAATCGAAAAGAATGAGAAAAATGAAGTATGGTGATGGATTATGGGATATTGAGCAGTATTCATTACAGAATTATACGATTGTGCAAAATTTTAAAAAGTAGCGTGTCAGTTTTTATTGTTGTTGTTGTTTTGTTTTTGTTTTGTTTTTGTTTTTTTTTTCTTTGATTTAAATTGAACCAAGGTAGTCGTTTAAATTTGTACGATTTTTTTTTTTACTTTAATATTTTTTTTGATTTCTTGCTTTGTTTTAAAAAAATTATTTTAGCAAACTATGTTATTCTAGAATTAAGATGAAATTACATCTCATTGGCATTGATAAGGATGTCTTCAGCCTGAAGTTTATCAGCAACGTTATCAAGGTCCGGAAGAATGGAACTTTGTGACGTAATGACGGGTGCGTCCTGCCATTAGATCTTTCCGTAGTGACGTCAACAATTGATAGCGACTTATCGCTTCATGTAATAATGGACTCGTGTTTCTTGTTTATTATTATTATTATTATTATTATTATTATTATTATTATTATTATTATTATTATTATTATTATTATTATTATTATTATTTGTAATCTGCAGATTTATGAGTGCATGTACATTATGTAGCACATCTGTTGAGGATAATGATCTCAAGTCAGGATAACGACTTGAATTATTGTAACGTTTGAAAATGATGTTGCATGGATATATTATAAATTTATCGAAAACAAACCTATTGGTGGCTGTCAAATACGTAATAGAGCAAAAAATTAATTTTAGCCCTTCTTTCCGAATTTCCTGCCCTTAATACAGATAAGAAATTAAAATAGACATGATACGAACAAACACATTGATATCGATCGTCTTAGATATTTGTGCGTCCAATAGCAAGTGATGGTCCTTCCGAATTCACTCGTTGCCTTATTTGTCCGTTTCCGAACTACTTCCCGTTCAAGCTAGCGAGTCAGCAAGTCACTCAGAGCGGTTTACGAAATACAGTCACTGTATAAACCTGTGTTAATGGAGCTTAGGGTGGCCATTTTATAGAAGCCATGCTCTCAGTTGCAGGATGTGGGATTCCGACACTACCGTAAACCGAGGGTTTGTGCCCACAAAGGGCAAGCATTATTTTCTCTGCCCTTTTTAATTTAACCCTATCCCTAATGGGTCATATTGGTTCAAGGGTGTCTGCAAATGCTTTTTTTCGCTTTAAATTAAGGCTTTTGTATTGAGCTTTTAGATATGTCATCTACACCAGTCCTAACAAACCAAATTTGGAACTAGTTTTCGAAAGTTGTATGTTTTATCTGTCTGACAGTGTGGCATTCATTTTCACTAGACCTAGAGTCCTAGACATACAGGGTGGGTCAATATGTTCCATATAATAAATAGTAGGATCTCTACTCACCCAGCTCCTATTTTCATGACATCCCCATGCAGCAGCAATCATGCACAAACTGCTGAGTTATCTCATGCTCAGAGATTTCTTAGTAGCTTCCATTTGTTCAATTTAAATCAACTAATACGCTGCAATAAGTGATATTGGGTCATTCTGACCCACCTTGTAGGTTTTTTTAGCAGTAAAAAATACGGGTCATAATGACCCACATAATGACCCACCTTGTAGGCGACTGCAATTTAAAAGCCTTGTAGGGAAAGAGTTAAATTTTAATAACTGCATTACCTAAAACTTATTATTATTGTAGTGGTTTTCCTCCTCCGAATCTACTTTGTTTTCTAGACTTCTTTTAACGCATCAGTTTCTATGCTGAGTGTGAATTCTGTCTTGCTCAAAACAATTGTATTCCTTTCAAATTTCTTACCCCTGTAAAAATAAAGGTTGTTGAATTGTAAAATCTAGATTAGTAAAATCAGTCATTTCAATAAAAGTTTCGCGGGGTGAAATTTCCTGACACCAAACTTTGAACAGCAATTGCGGAATATGGAGCATTTAATTTTGGACGTGGATAACAAACGCATATATTTTTATATAGGAAAACACGACAAATCATCGGGATAATTTGACAAACCAAACTTTATTTTCCTAGAGGATTCAAATACCCTCTATTAGCATCTAATAGCTTCCTTATTTCAACTTTGTATAGAAGACACACCAAAATTACAAGATCAAGTTATAAGTCCCCGAACAAAGACAGATGAGGGACAAATAGTGAGAGAGAGAAAGAGAGAGAGAGAGAGAGAGAGAGAGAGAGAGAGAGAGAGAGAGAGAGAGAGAGAAATCGATTGACGAGAATTGATACTTCAAGCGAGAGCATTTTCGTGGTAAAATTTGATTCCAAAAGGACAATCCGTTGAGGAAAGAAAGAGAAAAAGAGAGAGGGAAAGAGAGAGAGAGAGAGAGAGAGAGAGAGAGAGAGAGAGAGAGAGAGAGAAAGTTGAGGAGGAGGGAGAGGAGAAGAAGTAACAAAATATTTTGTATGACATGCGAATGTTAAAGAGCATTATTTACATCAAAACAATTATTTGCCAATAATTTCAAAGCAAACCTTATAATAACAACAAAAGAAAGTCTTCTAAGTATTTTCTGTAACAATCTGCGCTTAAATAGGAAAAATAGTCGATTTATTATTTCAATATCTTTTAATTGTGTATCAACAGAACAAGACTGTGTTTGCTACTGCCATAAAGACTATAAAGCAGAGTAATTAAGATCAACTAGCCGAAAACAACTGATCTATATAGGCATCGAAGCATTTATATAAATTTACACAGTTGAGAGAAGCAAGAACAAAAGGAGGTGCATGCCCCCAAAAACAGAGGACACTGAGAGAAGATTTAACATCCAGATGTTTGTTGGTTTTTTTTGTTTTTTGTTGTTTTTTTAAATCAGTGTTTAAGTGTATAATTATTTGCCTGCCCTAACATAATCTTTAAGGAGTAAGTTAGACGAAAAGTATAGATCTTAAATCTCCGGAATCGGAGAGCTGAGTAAAGCAACACTTCTTTTAAAGAGCATAGAAAGCGTGAAAAAGGAGGAATAGAACCTAAGAGTAGATAGATAAATGGAAAGAGAGAGAGAGAGAGAGAGAGAGAGAGAGAGAGAGAGAGAGAGAGGAGGAATGGGCATGGACAATGGAGAGAAAATGGGAAAAGAGAGGGAGGGACAAAAGAGGGAAAAGATCCTCTTTAAACTATTGGATAATTTAACAACTTTTTTTAGTTTTCATCATAGAGGAAATAAAAAAAACTCTCATCTTGAGAAACTAAGTTTGTTATGTTCCAATGCATAAAATTGTTTAAATAACTGTACTAAAGTGTTGCAGGGAACAGAAAAAGATAACAGCACACGGAGACAACAAAACGTGCCAAAGAATATAATTATATACAGACTCTTGCCCCAATTAATTTCGAAAAATCTCATGCATCGCAAAATTTTGAAAGTTGGTAAAAAGTTTCAAAATTTTGGACTGCATTTACGTAATCCTCTTTTTGACATTTTGCAACCATTTTCATGATTTTCTATATACCCTCATTCTCTTTCATCATATAATTTAAATAGGTTTGGCTTTTCGTATTTTTTTTTGTTTTGTTTCAATAACTGTTTTAAAAACTTCTTTAAATATTGATTCAATTATAGGTTCGAGAGCGTTTTTAATTAAATTAATCATGTATGTACAACATATACCTCGCGTTGTGTTAATTTTTGCACACGCGCAGTTTGCAAAGTGATTAAGTTCTGTGATCATTAAGCGAATAAATAAGTCAAAAGTAAAAACATATTCTGGGGTTAGAAAAGATGCCACAGCGCAGTGCAAGTAAGCTGCGAAAAGGACTTGCGTGCTCGCAAAAGTCGCTCAAATTCCTTAATGATAGAATCTATAAAAGTAAGCCAATAGAATGATTATATTTCCTTCGTGTATGTGGTGAATAAAGATTTCATAATGCTTTTCGTATTGTGAAAGAAAGGAACCGGTTCGAATGTATACCTTTAGTAGAAAGAATTTAAAAGATACGTTCAAAACTACAATTCATTTCATTGAAAACGGAAAAAAGAAGTATTTCCTTTTTTTACACTCAAAGTCAGCTCAAACTGTTTTAAGCTATATTATTCTTGATATGTTGATCAAAGCAAAGAAAATTCATCACTTTTTTTATATCATAGCATAAAAATATTAGAAGAAAATGTATGAAATCTCTAAGCCTTTCTCTTCAACATACACAAGCGTTTTTCAAGTGAGACAATATATATTAAAAATTCTAACGGCTGGTACAACAGGCAAGATTCCACTAACTTGTTTAATTTTTTTTGTTCAATTTTGATAACTGTGATAGAATGATTACCTTTAACTACTGAATCGTTTAAAAATGGAAATCCCAACGTTTGTAAAGTATAATACTTACAACAAATATAATATCATCAGATTTCAGAGCTACTTGCAACACGAATTGTGTTAATTATAAAGTTAATTACTGTACAAAAAACAAAGTCACGTGATCAATACATCATCATTTCAATCAACACAGGCGTGTCCGCCTCTGGACGAAGTTATGCAACAATCAACAATATTTTTTTTTTCGCAGACCAACATAATAAGGACAGTCTACAATATCAGATAAATCTAGTAGGCAGATATAGTAAGACCTACACATCATCACAGACAGCAGTAAGAAGTCCCAGGATTATGCCCATCACCAAATATATGATAATATTAACCACCCACCGGAAATGATCCACCTCCCCCCCCCCCCTCCAAATTGTACGGCTTTCCAAGAACCCTAGCAACTCTCTTTAACATTTTTTTTTTTTTTTGATTTAAACTTACACAAAGAGCAGGAGTGAGATTCTCCACATCACAATTTATTCTCTGTTTCTTCCTTTCCTCCCTCCCTCTCGCTTTCTTGTTTCGTTTTTTGTAAACAGAAGAAGAGCTCGTGAAGTAGCCTACATCTAGGGCAAAACAAACTGGAGTAAAGAATGAAAAATGAACTTCTGATCTCTTTCGTTCTGACCGGCCTTCATGAAAACGGCCACCTCTTCAGTTCTTTCCATAGTCAATACACGCCAAATGTAATATTTTCCAAAGTTCTTTGGACATAATCTCCATGGAGATCTACCCAAATCCTATAGAGCATCAGTTTTCAGAAAGCGGAGTTTTGGTGACTGATCCTTGCCCTAACAGCGCTGAGCCAGCGCAGCGTTAAAATGTCTAGTTATTATGTATACGACAATCCGCTTGAACAGCGTGGAGATACCATCTACGTCTACGTCATTTGTGGCCGCAGCGTCATCCAGCAGAGTGGCATTGCGGTAGTAGCTCAGGCCAGTTACTTCCTCCAGGGTGAGTGGCAAACCTTCAGCGTTCTGCCGTTGCGGTTCCAGTAGTTGAAGTCCTTCAGTGAGACCTTGACCTTTCTACGAGAGCATTTCCCAATGAAGGAACCTATTCTGAGCAGGTTGGAGGCGCTGGCGGAGTTGACGATTGTCATAATGAGGCCCTGGGCCACATAAGGCACGTAGTTGTACGTCACATCGTTGAACGAGCCCAAACAGCACAGGTAGGTGAGCACGGCCGGGTCTCTGCTGCCGATGTTGAAGCCCCTGGGTTTGAGGAGGCACTGCGTGGCGTCGTACTTGGACTGGCCTAGAGCGTTAACGCAGAACCTGCGAGCTGTGGTTTCATATGCTTGGGCGGTGACTAGGCCGGGAGCGACTGTCACGAGCAAGAGGACAAGTGTGAAGAGTGCCGTGTGCATTACCTGCAAGGGACAAATAAACAAAGAGTATGCTGATCATATTCTTGTTGGAAACTATGTTTTGATATAATAAGTATATACTATTTCATTCTTTTTTTTTTTTTTTTTTTTTTTTTGAGGGGGGGGGGGGTGTTTGCAAACATGAATTTGAGAAAGATGTTAGATACTAAATATTTATAAGGTGGAAGCGGGTCTTTTATTTTATAGTGATGAAAGTGAGGTAGGCGATAATAGAGGAATTATTCATATTAAACAAGAGTCATAAATAAGGAGAGAGCGTTAGTATAATTATGTTAAAGGAGAAATAAAAATATTATTAGATTATCCGCCTACGGAAGAATTTGAAATGATGATGTTATTTCGGCCTTCAAATAACAAAGTGGTTTTATATAAATTTCAAATTGGAAAAGTGCAAAAATGTGTTATGACTAAAAGAGAATTTGTATTCTTGTATTTATTTGGTTAAGAGTTAAGTAGTCAATATTCAAGTATTTCAAGCGACTAAATGTAGGACAGAGACGAAGAGAGAGAGAGAGAGAGAGAGAGAGAGAGAGAGAGAGAGAGAGAGAGAGAGAGAGAGAGAGAGAACGGAGGTGAATGACCGTCGTTGGCTTTTAACGAGTAAAACAAAATGTAATCTAATATAATAATATGAACACGGCGAAAATCAAGTGCAAAAAGAAACAATGAGAGATATGGCAGAGGGCAGTTAAGGAGAGAGAGAGAGAGAGAGAGAGAGAGAGAGAGAGAGAGAGAGAGAGAGAGAGAGAGAGAGAGCGACAGACGGACAGGCAGACAAGTAAAAGTGAAAGATAAGCGGTGAAGGAGCGACAGACAACTATACAGACAGGAAAACAGAGACAGAGGGAAATGGAAAGGGACAGAGAGAGAGAGAGAGAGAGAGAGAGAGAGAGAGAGAGAGAGAGAGAGAGAGGGAGAGAGAGAGAATGAAGTAGGTGAAAGGGAAATTGGAGAGACACGTGCATTTGAACATAATTATGAAGTGTGATAGAACTTAATGATATTTGACGAGAAAAACGATTTTAATCTGTTGAAAGAAAGTAAGAAAAAAAACGATTTATAAAAAAAAAAAAAAAAATCAATTTGAGTTTCCCGGTGAGTTTTATAAGCAGAATGAGAGGATTATAATAAATCAAAAAGGAACCGAAGAGGTCTGTAATAATGTTAGGGCTGATTTCACTATGAGCTGATGACGTACGGTAGGCATAAGAATTATAATGAGGGAAAACCCTGAATAAATCAGACTTTTTTTATTATTACCGCATATTGTGGCAATAAGTCATCGCTTTAAACCAGATGTCTAAGAACTCATGTCACATAAAGACAGTATAAGCGATAAATAATTATGCAAAACACTTTACTGACATTGTGCTTTCAGTGGGCTGGTAGCTAAAATAATCCATAATTATTCGACAGCTCGGCCGGTTAGTGGAATCAAGCAAGCACGGCTGTGGGTTCCGCCTCGGTTTCTTATCTCAATCGACACTTTTATATCGTTCAAGTGCACTATCGTGATTTTTCTAACAACATCATAAAGCTGTAAAGGGACATTAGCATTGTTATTACTCATAAAGACACGTTCCTCTTATGCTATCGGGCGATATTTAGGTCATCAGCTGACAAACTCGTAACGGCTATGATTTGTTCACGCGGTTGTCTGACTAGTACATGATGACAAGAGACGTATATCAAAGAGAAACTCAATGAAGCGTAGGAACTTCGCCTGGACCCAAGGCACTTTATTATTATTATTATTATTATTATTATTATTATTATTATAATTCACGTTCGTTTGTCACTGTTTTACGGAGCACGAATGTTGCTGTTTCAAAAGTAAGATCAGAAAAAAAAAAAGTTAGAGACGGATTTCCCACCGGAAACAGGTTTCCTGCTGATGATCCAAGGTTGTCTAGGCTTTGTTAAACAGGGCAATATTATCGCAGTAGTAAAGCGAGTAACTCTACCGTTTAACGTTAATATTCAGCGCGCAGTGGACAGGAACTTAACAAAAACTCAAGAGGTTAAATTCATTCGCAACCTGTGGCAAGGTGTCTAGAAGCATTAAAATTTAAAAGAAAAAAAAAAGAAAAGAAAAAAGAGGAATGGAGTGGGGGGGGGGGGGGGACGCTGATTAGTTTTGTTGAATTTGTTGTTACTATACCAGGCTTCTACACCTACGTTCTTTTCTCTTTGTGTACTTTATAGTCATGTGTGGGAGAGATGGAGAAGAGAGTGCTAGTTATATTCAGAGTATGAAAGATATGGCTGATAAAGCCTGGCCGGTTGCATAATTCTGGTTACGTAAGGCTGTATTATTATTCCTCCTCTTGTGTTTAGCGGCCAAATCTTAAAATCAACAAGTAAATAGGCAACAGAGCTTCAAAGCGCATTTGAAACCAAGTTTAGCGATATAAAAAAAAGAAGAAGACCAAGGAAAAACCGGGCATAGTAAAAAAGAAACATGAAACTAAATAACACAGAGGAAGGAAATTCTTTTTCATAGCTCTTTCTCTTTGGCTTTGTTAAAAATAACTAAAGAATAATTAAGCAAAGAAAAAACTATGCCACGACGCCAATTAATTTCCTACAGATCCTAAGATTAATGTGTCCTATGGCTTTGGTTTTCTTATTTTTTTTTATAACTATTTCGAATTTCTAATTACTATGCCAGAGTTTCTCAAGTGACCTTAAATATCAATAAGATTTCTTGTTGCCCATCTTAAACTTTCATAACATAGTTTGACACCAGTAAACTTATTCTTTAGCTATCACGAGAAAGAGCAGAGCTTAGTGACCAAATATTACAATATAATGGCTTTTTGTCTGGTCAGATTTCAAAATTATTCTTCTCCGTGGTGTTTCTGGTAATAAAGTGATATCTGTTGATCTGTAAACGAATATAGACACACGAGTCATTTTTTAAACTTACTATAACTCCACATTGCAGGCGAACCATTCCAAATGGAGAATTGATTATATTTACCGACATCATGTTTTACAAACCACCAATCAAAACACTAAAATGAGGGTTAATAAAACTATTATACGGCACAGCAGACACGGTTGCTGTTACTGTTTTTTAAACAGAAATTAAATTATTAAAAACATCAGCACATTAAACGGTATCCGATTGGAACTTTTCACTTTACTCCGATAACATTTCGTATCGTGAAACATGTAGAACGTAGTGCAGCTATATCGGCCGACATTAATTGGGGACAAACTGAGCCTGATTCGTTTTTTCCCCCTTCCCTTTTTTCGTGTTTGTTTCCTTTGTATACGTTTAGAAATGTAATTTATTCTGTGCTGAACGTAAACGATTTAAATGTTAATGTGATTTTTCAAAACATCTAATTTTTTTTTTATAAAAATATTACTGTTAGAAGAGAGTTTCTACGGGCCTCGTTACCGCCTACACAAAATCTTATGCAGCAAACTGGCATAATTTCCTCTCACAGCCGAGTGTAGATCTCGGTTAATCAACGACCGCTCATCTAAAGGGGAAGAACAATGTCAGACCAGTAGTTACGCACGGCAACACTGTTCCTGGCAAAAGGCTTGTGAGGAATCACAAGTTTTTATTACTGAGTCGGTTAGGTAACATAAAGGACAATGTGGCAACCTTTATTGGAATTGGCCAGAAAAAGTTTCGTAACAGATTCGGGTCAGTAGAGGTATCTTTTGTTCCTTGTTGTAACTGCGCTTCGAAATGCTTTTCTTTTTTTTGTGTTTTAGTGTTCTTGCGGTTAAAATATGCTTGTATTATTCCTTTGGAAAACACTCTCCTACCCTCATTTTCTCATTATGAATTCTTGTGCCCTTGGATATTGTCAGTTTGTATAGAGTGAGCCTTTTCTTTAATAACGGCCAGTTCTTATAAAACTGCTCAAAGGTCCTATGACATAATAATGGTATCGCAGAATATTTCCTTCAAAAAAAAAGTGAAATACTTATGAATGTTTAAAAGGGAGGATAACACGGTCATAATGTTAAAAAATTTTCACCGTAAATAGCTTTGCGTTTTTCTCGATGCTTTTTTTGTGATTGGACAGGAGTCGAAGTGCGCCGAATATATTCATCCGCGAGACTTAATTAATCAAGATTTTTTAGACAGGCATAGCTGAAATTGAAGTCTTCCATTAATTCTCTACTTCTTTTGATATGCAAACAGTCATGATAAAAAGTGGGATAAAAAACCCAGGCGAGAGTGCGGCTATTGCTATATTTTTATTAGTCTGTACCATTCCAACGTGGCGGCTCCTCATGCTAGCCATGACCTTCCGCAACACCAATCACTCGTTTTAGTTACAACCGGTCTTCAATTATCACAGAATTATAACATTTTGACAAAAACGAGCCGGATTACTAATAAACATTTCCATAGTAACACAGTCATGTACATTGATTTTTCACCTCTGTTAAACACTCTTTCTCTCTCTCTCTCTCTCTCTCTCTCTCTCTCTCTCTCTCTCTCTCTCTCTCTCTCTCTCTCTCTCTCTCTCTTTCTTTCTCTCTTTCTCATTTTCTCTCTATTAACCTATCTCGCTTTTTTTTTTTTGCCTCACTTTGTCTTTTTGTATCCCTTCTTTCTCTTCCTTTCTGATCTCTCCCTTATGTCTTTATCAGTGTCACTCTCCATCTATCTCTTTCTCTATCGCGCTCTCTTTTTTCCATCTTCCTACTGTCCTCTTTTTCTTTATTTTTGTTTATATTCTCTTACTTTTGCTGGCTATATCTATCTATCTGTTTATCCCTCCCCTCTTCCTAATCTCTCTGTCTTTGTCTTTCTGTTCATTCGTTTTCCTCAAAAATCCCCAACTAAAACTGTTTTCTTCGAAGTCAAATCGACCCGGAGTAGGAAGAACATACATGACTGTTACATTGTTTCGATGTCATTCGCACGCCAGCTTAGAGGAAAGGACTGCCCGATACGTTATTTATGAAATGTAGGACATTGTTACTATTCCCTTTATCTCACTTCCTGTTTTGTTTTTGTTTGTTTTTTGTTTTTTTTTGTAAAAAAACTTTTACTTTATTATTAAAATGCTGTGAATACTAAAATTACGAAAACTACAACAAACATTTGATTTTCAAAGATATGGAAAATTTTAAAATTGAATACCCCTCTTTTCAACTATACTTTGGTAACATCTATTTCGAAGACTTGCATACACAAAAACATCTCTTGATATAACATTATGAATATGGTTTTGTCTCCTCTCTTTAGGCTTGTGTCTATAGCAGGGGAATGCGTAGAGGCCGTTATATTGAATTCGGACATAAACAATGGATAAAATGCTCTGAAGCCAGAACTCGTCAAAGAATTGAAATTCACATTTGGGTACAAATATTTCATATACTCAAAGGAATTTACAACAGTCAAAAAGTATTGGTCAACACGTCATAGATATCTAGATAAGTAAGGTATTATTTTATCCATACAAATTATCACGGTCTCTCTCTTTCTCTCACACTCCATAACTCTCTGTCTGCCTGTCTGTTTGCCGCCCCCACCCTCTCTCTCTCTCTCTGTCTCTCTGTCTCTCTCTCTCTCTCTCTCTCTCTCTCTCTCTCTCTCTCTTTCTCTCTCTCTCTCTCTCTGTGCGTCCCAGAACCACCCCAGCGATCTTTATTTATCCAAAAAAGGATAAAAGGATAGGAAAGAGCGTGTAGTGAGGCAAAAAGCGGCCTGGGTATCGTCGTCAAAGGAGAGAGGCAATGACATTGACGTGGACAACCTAAATACTGGAATTAGACCAGAGAATAATAAACACTGGTTCTCCAGGCATGCGGTTGGAGAGCATAAGAGCGAAGCGTTCAGGCCAAACTACAAATTAAAACATATTCGTTTGGTGCCACCAATAAGCATACATAATGGATATTTTCTCCTACT
>JAWDGP010000301.1:187500-192500 GCA_033675545.1 Elysia crispata
AAATTGGCATTTTTTGCCAAAAGGAAAAAGAAAAAATGTAAAAGTGTCACAATGTAAAATCAAGATTTAAGTAAGAAAAGCGAAGTCAAAGATGTTTTAATGGAAGAGGCTTTAATCTCATGTTACAGACATTCGAACGCCTTTATTTGACCAATATCAGTTTGATGTTTTATAAATCTTTAACTCGATCTATTCATCTTTTTGCAGATCAGGGCATGTTTTGATATTATATGTACTTTGTCGACGTCCAAAAAATCTTACCGAAATTGCCCGTCAGTCTCACGTTACTGACTTTCTTCTTATATTTGTGTGTTTGTTTGACAATCCCTCTATCTGCCTCTTTTTCTGGTTAAGTATCTATCAGCTTTCTCTCTAGCAACACATCATTTTATTTATAATTTTATTTATTCATACATACATATATATATATATATATATATATATATATATATATATTCTTATTATATACGGTTCACCTGATTATCTATCAATCCATATTTCTTTTTTCTTTTACATTTCCTATTTTTCTAAACCTTTCTACCTTCCCATATTTCTATTTATTCATCTATCTTTCTACACCCCTCTCTAAATCTGTCTTTGTATTTCTTCTCCAGCATTTACCACAATCTTTTTTTTTTTTTTTTTTTTTTTTTTGCTTTCGACCTTTGCTATTTAAGTTTTTTTTAACCTTACTCCTCACGCCCTATTTAAGTTTTTTTTAACATTAGTCCTCACGCCCTATTTAAGTTTTTTTTAACATTAGTCCTCACGCCCTATTTAAGTTTTTTTTAACCTTACTCCTCACGCCCTATTTAAGTTTTTTTTAACATTAGTCCTCACGCCCTATTTAAGTTTTTTTAACATTAGTCCTCACGCCCTATTTAAGTTTTTTTTAACCTTACTCCTCACGCCCTATTTAAGTTTTTTTTAACATTAGTCCTCACGCCCTATTTAAGTTTTTTTTAACATTAGTCCTCACGCCCTATTTAAGTTTTTTTAATGAAACAAACTCTCCTTAGTCTTTTCTTTTTTTTCGTCTCATTCAGTTTCTCCTCGTCTTCCTCTAAAATTTTCCTTGTCTGTCTTGATGTCCATCTTTCTTTCTCTTCATCTATCTTTCTCTCGGATCCGTATTCTTCCATTAATAATCTCATTTTTTTTCTTTTGTTTCGTTTTCATGTTCTTTTTTTTTTCTCAATGTCCCTATTGAGAACTGAGTTTTGACACATTAGTGTCAGTTAATTTGCAATGTGAACCAACTAAATTGAAAGGTATATAACTAAACCAGATATAGTCAGTGATGCGTTATTCAAGAGAGAGAAACTGACAGACAGACAGATATATAGAGAGAAAGAGAGAAACTGACAGACAGACAGATATAGAGAGAAAGAGAGAAAGAGAGATAGAGAGAGAGAATGAGAGAGAGAGAGAAAGAGAGAGAGAAAGAGAAAGAGAGAGAGAGAGAAACAAGGTTTAAAAAGAGACAGGCACACCACTTTATAACTACGGGACTAAAAAAAGGAACAACACAAGTATAGATTAAACATAAAAATCAGTGATGAAGCCACAATAAAGGCGAAACGTTTTTATGTTTAATCTATACTTGTGTTGTTCCTTTTTTTAGTCCCGTAGTTATAAAGTGGTGTGCCTGTCTCTTTTTAAACCTTGTTTCACACTATTTACAGACACACACGCGTCCTTTTTGGATCCTTTATAATTACCAAGTTGTCCTCCAAGTGTGGTGTTTTTGCTTTTCTATTTAGAATGAGAGAGAGTGAGAGAGAGAAAGAGAGAGAGAGAGAGAAAGAGAGAGAGAAAGAGAGAGAGAGAGGCAGAGAAAGAGAGAAAGAAAGAGAGAGAGAGAGAGAGAGAGAGAGAGAGAGAGAGAGAGAGAGAGAGAGAGAGAGAGAGAGAGAACGTAAACTATTTTAAAGAGTATGGAAGTTAGGCCATGTTGTTGAATCGACGTTGGACGGACCAGAAATGAGATGGATTGACGGAGAAACTGGCAGGTGCATTGAACTACACACAAATAATAATTTTTATAGATCATGAAAACAGGTTTAATTTGAGATCACCTTGGAAAAGAGAAAAAAAATTATCCCTTATTATAATAAGAAAGCATTGGATTTCTTTCAACCTAATCTCCTTCAAAACTAACCCATGGGAGTAAAGATTGCAGGATCTCAACTGCTCTTATCATCCCAAATACGATTAATGAAAGCAAAAGCAGTTACGGATTTAGTCAATAAATTGCCCTTAAAACATGCTTGTTACATTTAAGGTGTTCTTCGCTTGTTTATTAATTGTGGAATTATGATTATCTGCAAAATAAATGTAATGAATACAAAATATTTTATTCTATATTTTCAACTTTTATTTTTTCCAATGATTGGGACATTAGAAGAATTTTCAAAGAGTAAATTAGTAACACAGGTCACAGTTCATTAACTGTAGTGGTCAACAGTATATTAAATACTTGGGTGCAAGTAGTGAGTTTCGTCTTTTAGGCTAGGAGAGAGGTAATAACAGTTGCCCTGATACCCAGTAACAATAATAATGACCATATGCCATTATTATTATTATTATTATTATTATTATTATTATTATTATTATTATTATTATTATTATTATTATTATTATTATTATTATTATTATTATTATTATTATTATTATTATTATTATTATTATTATTATTATTATTATTATTATTATTATTATTATTATTATTATTATTATTATTATTATTACCGGTATCATTATTATTATTATTATTATTATTATCATCATCATCATCAATAAAAACATTTTCATCATTCTAATTACTATTTTTATTATTTATGATCATTTTTATTCTTTCTTTCTTTCTTTCTTTTTTCTTCTTCTTCTTCTTCTTCTTCTTCTTCTTCTTCTTCTTCTTCTTCTTCTTCTTCTTCTTCTTCTTCTTCTTCTTCTTCTTCTTCTTCTTCTTCTTCTTCTTCTTCTTCTTCTTCTTCTTCTTCTTCTTCTTCTTCTTCTTCTTCTTCTTATTATTATTATTATTATTATTATTATTATTATTATTATTATTATTATTATTATTATTATTATTATTATTATTATTATTATTATTATTATTATTATTATTATCATTATTAGTATAGTTATTGATGTTGTTGTTGTTGTTGTTGTTCATATTACTACCACTACTACTACTACTACTACTACTACTACTACTACTACTACTACTACTACTACTACTACTACTACTACTACTACTACTAATACTACTACTACTACTACTACTACTACTACTACTACTACTACTACTACTACTACTACTACTACTACTACTACTACTACTACTACTACTACTACTACTACTACTACTACTACTACTACTACTTCTACTACTACGACTACTACTCCCACAATTTCTACTGCTGCTGCTTATGATGATGATGATAATTATCGTGCTACTTCTACTACGACTATTATCACTGCTTATACTTCTGGTATAATCAATGCATTATTTTGGCTTGTTTTGTTTTGATTTGGTTTTTTTTTCTAAGAGCAAAGTCAGGAAAAACTCTAAAAAAAAAAAATAATGAAGCATGCGTGGCCTTGTTTGCCCATTAAGTGGCGGTTCTAAGTTACGACCAAGTGGATAGTATTGTAATTATACTTCTAAAAAATAAATTGCCGTCGCTTAAATTACAAAACTAATGTTCTGAAATCTGACTCCGCGACTTAATAGAGTCTGGATTATTTTGTATTTTGAAAAGTTAATTTGACTTTTTGACCTTTTTTAGCCTTCATAAATGGAAAAATATGCCCAAAGCAACCAATGAGTGAGTGAGTGTGTGAGTGAGTGAGTGAGTGAGTGAGTGAGTGAGTGAGTGAGTGAGTGCGTGAGTGAGTGAGTGAGTGAGTGAGTGAGTGAGTGAGTGAGTGAGTGCGTGAGTGAGTGAGTGAGTGAGTGAGTGAGTGAGTGAGTGAGTGAGTGGCAATAAAGATCAAACTCATACGGAAAGAGAGGAAGGGAGAAACTTGATAACTACAATGTACTGTGCAGCATAGTCGTTTGAACTGCATGCTTCGGCGACTGGCGACTTGTGAATATAGTCTATAAAGACAGGCAAAAAGGGTAAGAATATCCAATATTTCATATTTTAGAGATAGAAAGATGATGACAAGATGAAGAGAGTGATAGACGAAGATGTTATTTTGTTATTTTTGGATTAACAAGACCAAATATTTTTTCAATATTTTTTTTAATCTTAAAAAAAAACAAAACTTATTTTTCTAACAATTAGTAACATTTGTTTTGGTTTGGTTTTTTTTTTTTTTTTTTTTTTTTTTTTTTTACTTCATTTATATTTTGATTTCGTAGTATCATCTCATAATAATAATTTTAAATACTCACCATTTTGTCCATTGTAGCTGTCCACAAATCGTGGCTGTGTTTAGTATAAATTTGTAGTAAGTTCTCCTTGCGGCGAGTCAAGCGTCCAAGAGGATCCAAAATAATTCCTTCAGGCCTCTAAATTGGCCTTGTTTTTACAGTGTGGCCTCAAGTTCACTTGCAGTGCACTTGTTTAGAAAATTCATGTATAGGACATGCGTTTAGATTGTCCAAATTGAGAATTGTTTGTCAATCTACGTGATGAAATCAGAAAATTATAAGGCACTGCGGCTAAATTGTCTCCGGGCTTTAGAAGTTCCGTACAACTTTGATGGCTGGAAATTAATTTGTGAGAGTCCTGACTCATATATTTTTTTACTCTGAGAGAAGTTTCTCTTGGGCAGTTTATGGTTATTTTCTCTCTCTCGGTAAATCTATATCCAGAAACAAGCACGCGCGTCGAGGGGTTAATTTAGAGCGGTAATTATGCAAAAGAGAAAAGAGAAGTAAGCTGGACGTTCAGATACTTCTAGCGTCTGGCGAGCGTTGCGCGCGCATCTCCCTTTTATACGCCAGGCGCGGGAATCGGCGAGGCTGTCCTTGCTTGGCATAAACG
>JAWDGP010000301.1:197500-216618 GCA_033675545.1 Elysia crispata
AGTTCCAAGTCACTAGAAACCAGAGATCGTTTGAGAACAGCTGATAATCATTGTGCGGTATTCATTTTTATTTTTTTTTTTTTTTCGGTTTGTTTGTTATTTCTAGTAAAGGAAATTGCAACGCGCTGCAAAAACTTCCAGCTGATTGCCCACTGTAGTCATGGTTTTTCATCCAAGCATAAAATTAAAACGTTTAAAGCCTTTCATTTAAAGCAAACGCCCTTAATGACATCTACGCTTTTTGTTGGTTTACCAGAGCTTGAAGCTGTTTAGTACAATCGGAGAAACCATTTGACATTCCTTATCGGGAGAGACCAAGGAAAATTCCTAAAAACTATTATCTTATGATTGTTATTCTAGGATAAACAGTGCGAAATTCTAACCAAAATTATGTCTGTAATGTAGGTTTCGTGTTTAGGCTTAAGTTGTACCAATTTTAAAAACTGTTTTCTTATATTATGTCGATCAAATCTTTGTGCTTGTTTGGATGATGTGATGACATTATGGTTCTAGTCTTTAGAATTCCAAACGGTGTCTCCAAATTCCAGCGGTATAATGTATATCCTCAAAATTAATAAGTTAGAGTCAGTTTGGTGCTTTATACAGTTTCAGTGGACTCGTATTTCAATAACCAAGAAAAATCTTCTCAAGTTCTAAACAACCTTTAAAATGTATGAAGTATTAATCTAAATCATGTAAATGCTGTAGAATTATAAAAATAATACTTTCAAGGTTAGAGTTATCGCACCAGTCCACATTATAGCAAGGCCTTAAACTTTGTTCGTTGTGAGATAATAATTAGAATTCATCTTCTTTGTTATGAGAAAAGAAACAGTATTTGATATCTTTAAATTACAATAAGTTCGGCTTAAAATCTCAAACGCAAGATTCGTTTTAAGGAAATTAAACTTTGTAAAAGGGCTGAGACGAGAGAGAGAGAGAGAGAGAGAGAGAGAGAGAGAGAGAGAGAGAGAGAGAGAGAGAGAAGGAGAAAGAGGATAGGGGGAGGGGGGCAGAGCAATCAGTCTTATAACTTGTTTTTTTAACATATTATGTATACTGTTAAAAGATTGAAAAGACTGGCAAAAAAATATTTAAAAATTCGATTGCTAAATATCTGTGATTTTGATATAACATAGCCCTGACAAAGTGATCCCAGAAAGCAACGGATTTCTATCATGAAGGTAACGAGATCCAAAGCTCTGAAGATGAGCTTTACACGTAAACTTATGCTCGCACTTGTTCAAAGGTCGCATAATAAAGCTAGAATTCATAGAGTCCAGTGTGCTTTTCAAGTCCTTGCTCATAACCAGTAACTATTGTACGGAGCGGGAATCAAAACATGGCCTTTTTGAACCCTATGCAGAACCTTTATCATTAAATCTGAAGCATGATCAGTCTATTTGAGAAAGGAAAAGAAAATATGTAATGAAATATTCCGCTCATTCGGATTGATATGGAGGTTTCATAAAATTATTTATTTCAAAGTTGTAGTTTATCTTAGCTGATGCTGTCATCACTAATGACAGGTCTCAAGCCGCTTGCAGAAAAGAGAAAGTAAGTATACATATATATATATATATATATATATATATATATATATATATATATAATATATTGAGAGAGAGAGAGAGATAGAGAGAGAGAGACAGAGAGACAGAGAGAGAGAGAGAGAGCAAAGAAAATGAAACCAGGATGCTTGTATTCACACATTTATTTAGACATAAATTTACATATTGAAGATTATTTTTATTCAGCTCTGGATTTTTTTAAATTGGGTTTGTAAAATGAAATCCTTCATGGCGATGATTCAAAGCGTTTTTTCTTCTTTCCTTTCTCTAGTTCATGTTTAGCTTTTTGAATTGAACATTATTTGATCCAACCAAAATTCATTACAGCAAAATTTTTTTTATCTCTTCTTTTCCTTTGTAGCCAGACATAAGGGATTTGAACCTTAGCAACTGCCTGACCTGACCTGACCTGACCTGACCTGAAGCATCTTCAACTAATAACATTGTTTTGTGGATTGGGAATTCCAGCTAAATTTCTACGCGTCAACAGGCTATTAACTTCTGTCACCTATGTCGTTGTGAACCTATGCGCAAAAACTTTTTGATTTTTGAACTTATCCCATCTTTTCGTAGGTCACCGTACGCGCACGATTCGCTACATAGTCATAAAGCACAAGTAAATTCTATAAGCTACCGAGTATATTAAATAGAGCATCTTTAACCGCTCTTACGATGATCCCCGTGGAAATTCCACTCAGATTTCTACGCATCTTAATATGCCTCAGTGTAAGAAAGACATCTATAGGGAATGCTAACGTCCCCTGCCAGGACCCGTTCTAGTTGAGTGACTTTGTAGTAGGGCCCATCCTCTGTCACGTCCCAGGCCCACTTCTTCTCTCCATACCACCCTCTCCCCTTTTCCCCCTCCGCTCTACGCGCACAGAAATGTAACAGATTTTTCATATAAGAAAGTCGTTTAAAAATTCCGCCACGACCACAAGAGTGTTTGTATTTTACACCCGAATAAGCAATCGTAGGCGGAGCAAATGTAAATAATAAAATTATGTCAAGAAAAGGTAGTGCTGACCTTGGTGGCCTCCAAGTTTTCCTTCCAAATAATTGGCCTTATCTCGGTTTATTTTCCTTTCAATAAAGTAAATAATTGGATTGCATTCCTCTTTGTCTTCTCATTTGTTCTAAGATATGTGTTTAAATAGACATAAGTTTTCATGTATGGGGTCCACTAAGGAAATAAAACTAAAATGTCATGTCGTAATGATTTTTACTTGTCCCAGCGCTCTAACTAGATTTGCAGTTTTGGCGACCTGTTATGCTCTTTAAAAAAACAAAGAATAGAATATATTTTTCATTCTTTTATATATAACTGGCTTGATTTAGCTCGTCGAAAAGAAAGTGGCGTCTAAACTATTGTTCGCTTCAGGCAAGAGCGCTGCGAGGACTGAGAGAAAACAAGGAAATCGAATCCAGCAGATCACAGGGTGAGAATTCTACCTCTACTGCCACCGGGGCCTAGCAACGTTGCAAGTTTTTACTTAAAGGCTTATTACATGAAGATAGTTGTGTGGTAAACAATTGGATGGCGACATTGCTAATGTCAAACCAGTTCTTGCAAAATAGATTCGAAAGAAGAAAAAAAAGAAAAGCAAAGACACAATCATGTTTAAAATGGCATTATGAATTGATTTCAATTACATTGCCCTCATAGCTTTAAATTTAAAGCTTTGGAATAGTAATTAATGATAATTACGAACACACTTTAAGGGCCAAACAATCAATATTATCGTCTTATCAGACTGTCTTTTTTCCAATAAACAGTATGGAAGGGCAAGATAATAAGGAGCGAGTTCAAACCCTGGCTTAATCATTTGGTGTTAAGGACGGATCTCATCTAATCAGACCACTCCATGCCAGATTAATACACCGTCTCTTAGAGGAAACAGAGGTTCTTCAAGCTAACGGAAAAAAATTATTATTTTTCTAAATGACTTTGTAGGTGAGAAATTCTTTCAGTCATCCGGCTCATTTTTTTTTTTTTTTTTTTGCCTTTGATAAATTCATTCCTCTGAGTTTTCCATATATCCAAATCTTTGAGTGATTTAATGTATTTCACTGGCTTTTTCAGTTTGGTAATTATTGCCTGCTTTACTGGAGAATAAGACTGCTTTCTGGCGATAAAAAGCTACTGATCCCTGTATAATCATATTTCAATAATTACAATAAAGATAAAGTTATTGTTGAAAGTGTGCAAGCTGTTGATCTGATTCTCTTCTTTTAATTTTTTTTAATCTTAATTTAATTTTGTAAATGACTTACATTTGGTCATATCTTTTTTTTTAGTTCGGGAGATGGGGGGGGGGGGGGGCGCAACAAAATAAAAAGATAAAAATATAGACAAAGGACGCATCTCACTTAAGACAGGTGACTGGAATCTCAATAAAGATTAATTCATTGCTTTGTTTCTAAAGAACAAGACAGTTTTTAACTTTTTATGAGAGCAAAGTATAATTATAAATATTATGCATAATACATATATGCAAGTGTATTCGCAGTATCTTGAATAAGATCTAAGACCACAGAATAAAAGTTATAAGTAACGCGTCATTTTTTTTTTCTTTTGACTGGTTATTTATGAATTCTACCAAGTGTAAATAAGCTTATTATAAAAGCATACCCCCAGAATATTTTAATTGTATGAAGGTATAGAAAGATATATATATATATATATATATATATATATATATATATATATATATATATATATATATATATATATATAAAGTACCAAACAACGCGTGATATCAACTATTAAAAAAGGATCTAGAGAGTGAAAGAACTAAAACAGGCACCAAGCACAAAAAAATGACATTTTGTAAAAGCCAAACATTAAAACTGTCAAATATAATTCACAACTATTTTTCTTCCTTATAACTGTTTTGTAGTCAGTAACTATTTACTTTGAAATCCTGTAAATATTTTTTAAAAGAATTCGGTTACACGGAAATCAACTGTAAGAAAGCTGAAGCCTACGTTACTACGAAGTTCGGAATGTCTTTGAAAAGGTTTTGTATTCAACAATGTCACGGTATGAAAAATCGCCATGAAGCGTTTGTAAAAGTATAGAACCGAAGCGAGTTTCTATTAGCGACGTGGGAAGTCTTGAAATTTGCAGAGGTTTTTGCTAGAATTCTTTCTGATGCTTGCAGCGTACAGTTTGCTTTATTAATTCTACCTTATTGTTTCTTTCATCATAAACATCAATTCAGAAATTGATTGGGACATGTACATACTTGGATCTTCGTTTGGTCTTCGAAACAAGCCACAGTGTAAAATGGTGACCTAGATTAAAAATTAAAAGAGAATGTATTTGCGAAAAATATCTTTGTGAATAAGGTGCGGGTTAAACTTGCTTTTAAAATTTCATATATAATTTTATATGCGAACTTGAAACAAAGCTTTAGTCAGAATTCTATAAATTGATATTGCTACAAACTGAGGCTTCATGTTGCTCATGTGAAAAAATCTTTGGCGCTACTTCAAATTTAAAAGGTGAATATTCCTGCAAGAGTTATGCTTCAGATTATTTTTCATAATAAGGGAGCGGTAGCGAACCATAAAAAAAAATAACTAATACTTACCCTTATATATAAAAAAAAAATATAGGTGGAATGCTTCATGTTTTCCGGGCAAATTAAAAAAAAAAAAACAGAGAGAGAGAGAGAGAGAGAGAGAGAGAGAGAGAGAGAGAGAGAGAGAGCTTCTGGCTTTCTTTTTAACATAAAATATCTATTAGAAAAGCAAATTTACAACTGTAACAGTGGTGTAAGAAGATTATACATGCCCTTTTCACACTTGTACAGTAAATGTGTGTAACGGTATGATAATTATATTATCTTCTTAGCATGGCATGGATTGTGTTTCCTATGTCTAATGTACCTGATTAGCATGGCATGGATTATGTTTCCTACGTCTAATGTACCTGATTAGCATGGCATGGATTGTGTTTCCTATGTCTAATGTACCTGATTAGGCTGAGTAGAAGATGAAGGGGAAGGGTGAAGAGGATAATGATGATTACGGTGATTGTGTTGAGGTAGAGGTTGATATTAAGGATAACAGTATCATATTATTGGTTGAGGCAAGTTGTGGTGCGGAGGTCACCAAATAATAACTTTCCAATATTCTCCAACATAAGCAATTCCTTTTAGATGCCCTAATTGATCCAGTGTATTATTATACTTAAATCAGAAATATGCATATATTAATCACAAATAACCACACTGAGAATATCATACTTGTGATCATGCCATCATGCTTACATTCACAATGACGCTTATCAGGACAATAATAAAAGAAGTCGAGAAATGTATGCACAAAGTAGAGAAAATTTCTTTGTGTCGCTACAGATAATAATTCTTCGAAGCATGTAATCTTTACTCGTTAACCCAGCGTCAATATCTAAATAGGTGTTCCCTAATGGATCCTTTTTTTTCTTCCTGACGTTTCGATATAATCAGCTAATGGATGAACCTTTGAGATGTTATGATCGACTTGGTTTAACGTGGGTATAACACAACTGATAAAGACAAGAAAAATGATAATATTGGGGGAAAAATTACACGATGACAGGAAACTAGGAAATGGTGAATTTTGTGTGCCGTGAGTATAATTTTAGTTTCTCAGCTTAAGAACTGGATAGAATTCTTTTCAGTATTTAATATTCCGAATAGCTCGCACTGTTCGCGTATTTCATCCATCTACGTAATAGGTACATGTACCACTAGCTTCTCTATTGTGTTCGCGAGAGCACTGATATGTCAAGAGAACACCACAATGTATGAATTGATAAAATAACCACGTGAACTAAAACTATAAACCATTGAAGGTATGTGAGCTGTCAGGACATCTAATTGATTTCTCATGGGAGAATGAATGGAATATGACTCTCACCATAATTATTATCATTCTCTACTCGTAAGATTTATTGTAAAGTGTTTATGCGTTATTTTGGAGAGCTTGGGTTTGTTTTTTTGTTTTTGTTTTTTTGTTGCTTTTTTTTTGTTTTTGTTTTAAAAATATCTTTTATCTTATTATGGCTTCTTTGCTTTCTTTTATTCAGATAGTTTCTGAGTTAATAACGACTTGAGTTTGTTCAACCTTAGACAACTCAAGGCAGATATTTATATAAAAGTTCAACCAAGCGACTTGAGTTAAATCAAGTTACGAGATCAATAACTCGTTACATTTAATGATAAACTAATTACTTTCTTTTTCACTCTTCGCTACCGATAATTCTAGTGCCTCCTTTACAAAAAAAAAGTTTAAAAAAACCGGAAAATATGCAAGCAATTTTGTAAATTTAACAGAGCATAATGCCCTGGGTTCTCTCAAAAACTTATTTTCAAATACAATGAATTATTCAATAGCAAAGGCCCATTAAATAAGTTAAGATATTTCCCTCGTCTCTTGGACTGAGGATTGTCGAAGAATCAAATTCAAAGTTGTAATAAACTGAGCCATTTTCTCGGCGTTTTTCTTTTCTTTTTTTTTTTTTTACATAGTTAAAAAGTCAAACTATGAAGTTGATTCTTTACATTATCAATTTAAAAAATCTTAGTCTACGAAGGTGTTAAAATTGATAATCATATTTAGAAAAGTATTTTTCGACTTCTCTTCCTGAGCAGCCCAATGCAATGGTAAAATATCCTTATACAATGTAGATGGAAACAACAAGAAAGAAATAGTATAAGGTTGTCCATAAAACAACGGAACCAGTAGACCAAGAAAAAAAAAAGAAAAAAAGTTAAGTATAGGTGGAGGTGTGATACTGTTGATTACACCAGAATAAACTTAAAGATAAATATTTGAAATCTACATCTAGATTAACTTTTACGAAAGAATTTTTCGAGTGTTATAGATAGCTAGCAAATAAAATGTTCTGTGCTATCACAATACTAACACCGGTATGAAAAGCTTTAGTCAATCACTTCTACATCGCGAATTTTGTTTAAGCTATAATCAATACCACTTGGCAATTTCATTAACCAAGAGGAAAAAAGTATATAATTTTTTATGTTGATGGGAGTGTAGAGTTAACATTAGGCTGATTAAAGTATGAAATGAATATGACTAATCTTTTACTTTTTATTTTTTTGGAATAGTGTAACTATCTCGGGCGTTATTCTCGCTGGCAGTCGTGCGGTCAAAAGATGGGAAGAAATTAATCACATATTACAAAGAAAAAATAAACAATGCATGGTGCACCGTTATTCAAAGTTTCGAATTTCTTCAATTGGTGATTCGAGAAAAAAAGCCCTGGATTCATTTTCAGTGTCAGGAGAATAACAATGGAATTTAGTTTTTAAAAACACCTTTTGTAAAGAAAATATCGTTGGCCTGAGCCTCATTAGAATATTGTGAAGAAAATCAATGTGGCCATTCCATTCGTTTATTTAAAAAAAAATGCAGTGAACGCAATACATAGAAGTTGCGAAACATAAATGCAACTGATCTTGGGAAACGGAGCCATGCCTGAAGCTTATTAGTTTAAAATAAACGTTTTCTTTTTCCCTTATTAAAATATTTATCATACGAAGAAGGTCAAGGTGTCCGATTCATTTAAACAAAACATAGAATTTTTTTCTTCACTAATTCATTCAGAGTAGGATGTATTTCGTTTGGATGTAATGGTAAGCCGATCAGGGAAAATTATTACCATTTTTTTTTTTTTAATTAAAAGACTAAAGAGATACAAAAAAAGAAACAAAAAAGTTCACATTGCTTTACAATATCCATCATAATACTGAGTTTTTTCCCACTGAAACATGTTTGCCTCCATCATAATGGCTTTGTCTACAATACACGAGATTCCTGTAAATCTCTTTTTCTCGCATTACGTTTTTTGGAAAACTTTATAGTCATACACTGAAGAAAAAAAAAATCCAAGAAAATGAGTTTTCGATTAGTCTGTTTATAATGAACACCAGCTTCAATAACTTTACCTTGAGATTCTCTTTCTTAATGAGCCTTAGGTTGTGTTAGAATCTCAAAAAGGAGTCGGTATCGAAGGTCGGTCGGTAGGGATAGATCACAGCTTTCTCAGATCCGGAACTATCGGGATCTTTAAGTGATGAATAATCCGATTTTCAACCCCCACAATTTGAATTATTCATTTTCATATAAGACTCTAAAATATGCTTATGGAATGTTCATTATATGGGAGATACATTTTTTTTTTTTTTTTTTTTTGTAAATCAACATATTACATTGGTTATTGGCGTACCTGGTTCAGTCTTGTGGCGCAGCCCACTGCGTTAAGAGAAATGGAGATTCGATCGCTCACTTTCTGAAATGCGATTTCAGAAGCGAATTACAGATAGTCCCTTAAGTGTAAATAAATCTAGAAACTTTCATGAAGCCTTTATGTTCCTAGTCTGCGATAGTATTCACAGGCTTAAAAATGAATGAAAAAAGTTGTAATTGCCTACACATACTTTCACATGAAAAATAAAACTTCCTCTTTATAGCATAAAAATCATATTTACAAAGGAAAAAATGAACTATCTTCTTTTTGATAATCCTGACATGAATTAGTGTGTCATATTTATATTCATTATTGACACAAAATTCAATGGACATCCTCTTTGTCTAAATCTGGATTAAATCTAGATGGAATATCTAGCTTAATTCACATGTTATCTCCACTTGGCACAGTAACTTGAAGTCAATCTAGATATTTGGCAACACAAAACTAGATTAAATAAGAATGAATATTTTCTGTATTTAGACGTAAGAAGCTGAAAATAGTTTATAGATTATCCATAATACACAAACATTTGTGAAAATATCGAGAGCAAACTCTTAGATCATTTGTTTGCTATTGAAAAGTGACATCTGCTTTTTTATTTGCTTTTCCCTCACCGCTTTAGTTTGCTTCGATACGTTCTTACATTTGCAATGAGAGAAAAAAAATAATTCGCCGATTTCATAATTTGAATGATCTGGGTTGTACTGACATCCTAAAGTATAAAGAATGATAGATCTTTACTGCTATTTTTTGTTTTGTTTTGTTTTGTTTTTGTTTATTTGTTTGTTTCCAGCGTAAAACTCTTTGTCAGATTCGTGTGCTTGCAGCAAAGGGAACTAAATATTGCATTCCTGCTAATCGCAGCCTCAACTTTGCTTGTCTTTTCCCGTCATTCATCCGATTTCTTTTTGTCTGCGTAGATCTAGGTGCTGCTCCTGTTATTCATTCACTTTTGTTCTCAATTACTCCACTGCGCATCTTCATCAGGTGCCTAGTTTAATGAAATGATGTAAAATACGTGTCAAAATGTCCACAATGTGCATTTTATGTAATTTTTTTTGGCCTCGGCTTTTAAATTAGCCTGAATTATTGAAATAAGGTCTGTCTTGATTTTCATAATAATAATAATTGTTTGTTCTTTCGTTATTGATGGTTTTATTATTATTATTAGTAGTAGTAGTAGTAGTAGTAGTAGTAGTAGTAGTAGTAGTAGTAGTAGTAGTAGTAGTAGTAGTAGTAGTAGTAGTAGTAGCAGCAGCAGCAGCAGCAGCAGCAGCAGAACTAGTAGTAGTAGTAGTAGTAGTAGTAGTAGTAGTAGTAGTAGTAGTAGTAGTAGTAGTAGTAGTAGTAGTAGTAGTAGTAGTAGTAGTAGTAGTAGTATGATTATTATTATTATTATTATTATTATTATTATTATTACTACTACTACTACTACTACTACTACTACTACTACTACTACTACTACTACTACTACTACTACTACTACTACTACTACTACTACTACTACTACTACTACTACTACTACCACTATTATGGACAAGCAAAACATGCGCATAAAGTTAATTTTGTGTTATATACGCTTTGAAATCAAAACATTCCTGTTTTCATCAGTCAGACTAGAATCTTCATGTTGGTGTCTTTTTGAAAATCAGGTTCTAATAAATTTAACACTATTTGAATGAAAAACTTGATGGGCTTAAGCTAAAACAATACGCGATCTTATTCAATCGGTCGTGCGTGAACATGTAAAATCTATGTACGGAAATGACCTATACGAAAGCGTTATATCCATAGAGATGCTTCATTAAGAACGCATAACCGCCATTCTAGAATTCAAGGGGACGCAATATACGTTAGACTAAATTCCTGAGGTAATTGAGTTTTTTACGCATCATGACTTCCCAAAACTTCTTTTCTCCTCATTTAGAATCGATGTTTACTCTGGAAGACTCAGAGTCAGATGTAAAGGTTTAGCTGGAAAACTCATCGGCTGGAGAAAGAAATGGAGGAAAAAACGAAGAAAAAGGACGAAACAAAATTATAGGTTTGTGAAAAAAATATATTTTCATGCTATTTTTATGCCATAAAAAGATTTGCGAATGTACAAAGTGAATTCAATTGCAACTTTGATAATGTTTGTATTTCTTCTCATTTAGAGTCAATGTTACTTCTGGAAGACTCAGGTGTATATAGTTAATTCGAAAATCATCTGTTGGGGAAAGAAACGGAGCAGCAAATAAAGAAAAACGAAGACCCAAAATTAAAGATTTGAGAAAAGAAATGATTTTATGCCATTCTCATGCCAAAGATTTACGAATGAACGAAGTTTGCACTTTTTTTTCGAAGTTTCCAAGCTTTGTCTAAAAAGCTTGTAACTAGAGTGTGGGTCGTTTTTGTTTTAAATTTTCATTCATAATTTTAAAAACGTTCAAGGGCTGAAAGTTGAAAATTTTCAATGAACCTTGAATACATTCTGAAATTTAATATTCTGTCTTTATTTATGCTTGTTGTTGTTCATTTTGTTCATTTTGTTACAGTTTTTATTATTATTATTATTATTATTATTATTATTACTACTACTACTACTACTACTACTACTACTACTACTACTACTACTACTACTACTACTACTACTACTACTACTGCTGCTGCTGCTGCTGCTGCTGCTGTTACTGCTGCTACTACTTCTCTACTACTACTACTACTACTACTACTACTACTACTACTGCTTCTACTGCTGCTGCTGCTGCTGCTGCTGCTGCTGCTGCTGCTGCTGCTACTACTACTACTACTACTACTACTACTATTATTATTACTATTGCCATTAATCTTGCTGCAAACTCTACTGACACTAACTTAACCGTGAGGAACAATGTCGCCTTATTGCAAGTTGTATTTCCTGAAAGCCTAGCATCTATTAAATCAACCTCCCACCACCATTTCACATCTAAATCCTACCTCTTTTTTTTCCATTATTTTACTGCTACTTCTTGTCTTTTGGGCTTAGGTGACAGCAACTTTTGATTCACTATCATTCAGAGCAATTTAGATCACGTTAGCAATTTGGTTTGTCGCGTTAGAAAGTTGAACCACATAAAAGAGATTTTTTTCGGCTGGGTTTTAAGAAACGAATGGAATGGTTAATCGTGAAATTTAGAATGAATATTATATTAACAACAAGGATCCTAAAAATAAAATAAAGTGGATCCAAAGCTGACTTTGAACTTTAGTATCACTTTATCGATATTAAGGCTCTCAGTCCAATACCACGAGATGTGGAGTTCTTGAAAGGAAGAGAATTTTTTTCTCTCTTTGAACAATAATTTATAAGAATGCTTTGTTGCCTAAAAATTAAACGCGTGCACTAAACATAGACACCCAAAACAGTTAAAATATCAGTATCAATAGATCAACAAAATATGTTTTTCGAAACTCATGAAAGGAAATTAAAACTATTTTGAAGGATTTAAATGATCAGGAAGTCCAGATAAAAGCACTGTTATTGACTTGTGCCTTAGCCACAGCCACGACGTTTGCTTAAGCTTTTACGTTGTTATTACTAACCTTTAATTCTGTTTCTCTGTCTCCTTTTGTGTGGATGTTTTCTTTTGCATAGAAGAGATCTATAAAATCAGTTGGTCAAACCTGATACAACTCTTCCATCTGTGTTCTGTAACTCAATCAGAAAATTGGTTTCAAAGTTGCTTGAGTTGAACCCACGATCACCTTTTTTCTTTTTTTTTTTTTTTTTTGTTTTTTTCACGGTGCGAATCGCTCATTTAGAAAATAATTTTTTTTCAGTTCATTCTGACTCTTATAGTATCTAATCTGGTGTTACAGATCTAATTTTTTGCTTTGCTTCTTAAAAAAAAAACTATTTTGAAAAATATAATACAATTTTACTAATGGTGGTGCAATATTATAATGTAGAGATAAGCGATTTGGCTACGAGTAATTTCAGAGAAACCTATTTTTAGAGTCGAGGAGCTAAGAATCTGTCATGCATCTTGCTTGTCTCTATGAAATTCTCTTGTCCTTTCACTAAAATGAACAAAATTAATCTTAACTCGAACCAATTTTTTTTTTTTCATGTTCTCTTTCGCTCCATGTCTCTCTGTCTATATCTCTCTTTTTATCTCCCTTTCTCTCTTTTTCTGCCTATCTGTTCGTCTGTATGACTGACTGTCTTCTCTATCTTCCTATCTAACCATCCATATATTTATTTTTCTTTCTTCCTCTCTCTCCCTCTCTCTTTCTCTTCCTGTCTCACTTTGTCTCTTTCTTTCTATCTCTGGCTTTATTTATTGTAAATGAAGAAGGGTTTTACTTATCTCACATGCTCAACAACTTCTTCGTGGATGTACAAAGAATGACCCTTCTTGCATAAACCGTGTCCAATTTTTTTTTTCAATTTGTTGATTCTTTTTTTTTTTTTTTTTTTTTTTTTGTCGTTTATTGAATTTTTTAAGACCGATTAACAAAAAAAAAAAGACAGAATTATGAAAATAGAACCATGTGCTAAGAATGAGTTTTAAAAGTTTCAATTTAATTCAATGAATGTGCATGAATTCTATATCTTACTCAATGAACACGTTTTTTTTTTTTCTTCATGGTGCACAGACACTGCTATCCTCCAAGCAGAGATATATCTTCATTAAAAATGCATATTGTTTTGAATGGCACTACTTTGTGTTATAAGTAAAAGGCGATTCATGAAGTTTAGACGATATCTGATTCATATGTTACCAAGCCTCGTCCCTTCATTGTGAACTGTGGTCGTTAACAATTACTACTTTAAAGATGATTTTTTTCCCTCCACGATGCTAATTGCTCATTTCGAAAATTTGTCGGTATCAAGTTCATTCTGACCCTTATGGAATCTAACCTGGTGTTATTTTGCTTTTATTTCCTTTGCTTTGTTAAAAAAAAATTAACGGTTCCGAAAAATATGATACAACTTTACTAATGGTGGTGCTTTTCTATGAATGAAGAGATAAGTCATTCGGCTACGAGCGTTTCCAAACAAAACATTCTTTGTGATGAGGAACTAAGGATCCGTCATTTATCTTGCCTGCACATTGTATGACATTCTCTTGTCCTCTCACTAAAATGAACAAAATGAATCTTAAAACGTTTCAACTTTTTGAATTATGTTCTCCTTCGCCCTTTCTCTGAATGCATTTACTTTCTATCTACATGTCTCGCAGTATCTCTGTCTCTGTCTGTCTCTCTGTCTGTCTGTCTCTCTATCTGTCTCTCTGTCTATCTCTCTGTCTATCTCTCTGCCTATCTGTGTGTCTCTCGCTTTCTTTTTCTCTATCTGTCTGTCTGCATGTCTGTCTGTATGTCTCTCTCTCTCTTCTATCTATCTATATATCTTTCCATCTATCTATTTTTTTTCCTTTCGCTTTCTCTTTCTCTCTCTTCCTCTCACCTAATCTCTTTCTTTCTATCTCTGACTTTCTTTCTTTGATGATGCTTTTACTTATCTCACATGCTTAACAACTTCTTTGCAGATCTATAAAAGGTCACCCTTTCTGCGTAAAACGTGTCAATTTTTCTCGTTTTCATTTTGTTTTCCAGAAGTTCCATTTTTTAAAACCGTTTAAGAAAAAGTAAGACGGTACTATAAGAATAAAAACCATTTTCTGAGAATAAGCTCAAAACTTATAAATTAATTCAGTCACAGCGTATGTGCGTGAATTCTATTTCTTACTCAATGACCACGGTAAAGAAAAATCTTCTGCACTGACACTGTTTCCTCCAAGCAAAAAGATTTCCTTTCATTAAAAATTCACGTTATTTTGAATGACCCTCGCTTTGTTTGAAAAGTAAAAGAAGATTCATTTGAGATTTTTACTTGAGCCTTTTTTTTTTTTTTACTAAGCCTAGTGTTTGATGTGTACTGTCTTTGATTAATAAAGTGTCGGTAATAATAATTGTTGCTGCAGAGCTGAGGTGGGTGTTATATACAGTCCCTCCCCTTCCCCTCAGTGGGTGCAATGATGTGAAGCCATGTTTTTTTTTTTTAAATTGACATAGGATGAAATACCTTACCCAGAATTATTATCATCTTTACTGTTGGTTTCTATGCAATGATAAAAAATGTGTACCCTAAGTTTGTCACAGCGTTGAATATTCCGCGTCCGATGTATGCTATAATTATATTGAACGAATAAAAGTATGAAGGTATTAGTAACGTTGATTCAGGTGGGAATGAGGGTTGGGCGTCAGTGACTAGACAATCTTTTTTTTATATTTTTCAAGATTTCAATAATTGATCAAATACTGTAGGAATTTCATTGTGTGGCCTCGTTGTCTAGTGAAAAACACTCGGCTTTCGGACCAGAAGGTCTTTGATTCAAATCTTAGCTTGGCTGGAAGCGGCGATGAGTCATTAGGAAAGGTATTTATCTAGGTCTAAAATGAAAACTAACCATTTTAGGCAGAAAATATCTTGTGTGAAAGTTAGCGATGTGTGGTGAGTTCTTTCTTATGGCAGTTTCGTTATGAGTTAAGACAGACATGTTGGTTTCTCTTTGCCTTTAGGAAAGGCTTTAAGTACTTATCAAGTGTTAGAAATAAAATATGCTTTTTGATAGATATATAAACAGAGAAAATACGCGAAAGAAAACAGTAGTATTTTTTCTCATGTCTTAGTTTCCTTAATGTCATATTCACTCCTTTGCTTAGATATTTTTTTTTAATTTCAAATTATGATTTCAGCGCTTCCAGCGATAAAATTAATATTTCCTTTTTAAGATCTCTCAATTATTTACTTTCCTGGCCAAATGTATTCGGAGACGCAAGCTATCTGTCTAAATCTAGTTGGGTGAGATTTTAACAGCATTGCCAGATAATCAGACAGGGATCGAATGCGGACCTTATGGTCAACCCAGCGCTCTTTATACTGTGCAGCTGATGGTTTGAGCCTTTGAAGATAGAGAAAACTGCTAGAGCCATAAAAGTCCATAGAGATTGTTACTAAATATTTTTTTTCAAATGTTTCCACGGTTTTTTTTTTTCAAAATATTATAACGCCAAGACATTTCACGCATTTTATTCATTTTTACTGGGACTGTAAACACTTATCTTTACCCAAACTTGTATCAAAATTTGGTTACACCCTACCATTAACTGACTACGTCCACAAACGAGAGGAGAGATATAGAGAGCGCACAAACGAAGGACATTCAGAGGGAAGGGGAAAAAGGTGGGGGGGGGGGGGGGGGGGTTGCACGTGACAGAAAAATATAGAGGCAAAAAATGAACAGAGGGAGATGGAGATGAACAGTTGCATTTAAAAAATATATGGATGAGAGAAAAAGAGATAGAAAGTAGAACAGACAGACAGAGAGACAGATTTGGAAGGAAGACATGTAGAGGGTTTTACACAAATAATAGAGAAAATATCATAGCTAAGCAGATTAATTTACTGCACAGCAAGACAGAGACAGAATGAGATTAGTAATCCAGAGTTAGAGAGGGAGACAGAGAAAAAAGGGCTGGAAGATAGAGGAGATAGGAAGGGAGAGAGAGGGAGGGGGTTGGGGTGGAGGGGGCAGAGAGGCAAAAAAAATGAGATGAACAAGCTTAAAAACAATTTAACTTTAATGCATTTCAATAACTTGAGACAGACATTAAGACCGAGAGAGATAAGTTGTGACTAGAAAACTTAAAATGTCCGGTGTTCCAGTGGTGCCTATATCAATTATCAATGACGAGAGAGAGACAGCACTAACTTTTTGAGGTAGGCAGAAAGAGGCGCCAAATGGCTCAGTAAGTATAGCGTTCAGATGTCAATTAGGAGCTTCAGGTTCGATCCTTAGTATTGTCATCTAGGAGTTGTCATCGAGACTCGTTCATTCTAGACTTTCTGATTTCTTGGCTTGATGAAAGCCGCCGATTATGTATCAGATTCTTCGGGAAATGTAATAGATGGCAAATTAACTTTATCTTTCTAGGTCTGAGAGAAAGAGATTGGGAGTGGGGGAGGGGGGGATATAAGAAACAGAGAGATTGGAAAGAGGAGAAACAGAAAGGCGAGCGAGAATCTTCTATTGTATTTATTTCTTTATCAGTCACTCGTATCTTTCGATGCTTAGGTCAACGTCCGTCTTTCTACACCTTTTTCGTTGTTTCGCTACTTTCTTGCTATAAAATGAGAATCAGAGAAATAGTGGGAGAAAGAAGTTTGAAAAAAAAAAAAGGAAGGAGCACAAAAGAGGAAAAGGTAGAGAGAGTAAGAGAGGGAAAGAGGGATCACACAGAGACATAGAGAACTGGACAAATAGAGGGAGAGAGAGAGAGAGAGAGAGAGAGAGAGAGAGAGAGAGAGAGAGAGAGAGAGAGAGAGAGAGAGAGAGAGAGAGAGAGAGAGAGAGAGAGAGAGAGAGAGACATAATGTTGTGTTATTGAAATAGTTCGTTTTGAGCAAAAGGAAAGAAATGATTAAGAGGGGGGGGCAAACGCAGTTTAAGAAAACCTTGAGAAAATAATTATGCGAAAGACAGGAAGGACTGATAGATAAGCAAAGCCCGGAACCATTAATACCTACATTATTGTGCAAGGCATCACTCAATTCGCCTCGCAAGTCAACAGTTTGTTACGCGCAACCACATTTTAGCGTTAGTTATGAAGGACACGGCAGGGTTATCTTTATGGCTCTTCGTAGACAAATTTGGTCCCGGTACCTCTAAAAGCTTGACTGACCTGCCTAAGACATGCTAATCTAAAGCCTAGAATGCGCCAACGCAAATCATAATCAGGCCCTTGCGACACTATCGATCGTCATAATGCCTGGCAACTGGCCATACCACGACAATCCCAGACCCACAGACTGACCTCCATCTAGAATCTAGTCGACGGCCCATTCAAGGCCACAGCTCGCTCAGTGTCAAGTATGTTTGTGTGTGTGTGTTTGTGAGGAGGGCAAGGAGAGACCGCTAGGGGTAAGTCTTAGGGACCACTAAGAATCTAAAAATACACGTTCCTCTCCCGCAAAGAAAGTAGATGTTTTGTATTGTCATATTTTATCATTGTTAAATACTTCTGGTTTAATTTTAGACCGATAGTATAAAGAAAAATGATAAGGGCTGAACGACTAAAATTTATTTCTCGTTTAAAAAAGATAAGGCAGAATTTGGTATATTATAAGACTTATAACTAAGAAAAGTGAAAATTGAATAGGATTTAATCGAAAAAAAAAAATTAAAAAATTCTATTAGATACCACCATAGGGTTCCAGACAAATAATTACGATCTTTAAAGTACATTGTAGTAGAAAAATCGTGGTGGTGCTTTTAGGAGGACTGTAAACAAAAACAAAGGAAAAGAGGGAACAACTATGTTCCTGAACAATCAGAATCAATAAAAGTCCATTTCCCTAATTTTTTTTTTATTTTCTGACACGTTTATGATTTCACAGCCTAGATAATTTTATTATTTTTTTTTTTTTAATTTTGTTTTACCGACGAATTTTGGGTTTTTCAACTTTTCAGAATTTGGTCTCATCTGGTATCCATACAAGACTGGTGGTATTTTCTTTAAGATCAGTCATTTTTTTCCCTTTTTTTTTTTCGTTCAAAGAAAGACAGTCCGATAGTTTTCAATCTAGGCAAAGAACATTAATACCTGTGCAAGGAAAATTATTATTATTGATTTCTCTCTGCTTTCCACTCACTCACTCCCCTATCTCTTTCTTTTCCAAATTGTTCTCTCCTATCTCAATCTCACGCTCTCTCTCTCTCTCTCTCTCTCTCTCTCTCTCTCTCTCTCTCTCTCTCTCTCTCTCTCTCTCTCTCTCTCTCTCTCTCTCTCTCTCTCTCTCTCTCTCTCTATCTGGGTCTAAAAAGAGACAAGCACACAATTTTGTAACTACAGGACTAAAAAAAAGAAAAGAAACAACACAACTATAGATTTCACATATAAACGTTTCGCCTTTAATGTCCTCCAAGTGTGGTGTTTTTGCTTTTCTATTTGGGTTTATCTCTCTCTCTCTCTCTCTCTCTCTCTCTCTCTCTCTCTCTCTCTCTCTCTCTCTCTCTCTCTCTCTCTCTCTCCCTCTCTCTGCGTGCACCTCCTCCTTTTTGTTTCTCTCTACTTTTCTCATTTTTTTCTCTCTTATTTCACTCATTTTCACTCTTACTTTTTATGAATTGGTAAAAATGGTTATCTTTTGTCCCTTCTATCTCTTTAAAAATGGACGATCAATCGTTTAACAATTCAGAACAAAAAAGCTTCCCATTAAGTTTGCTGGGTTCTCTGCCTTTCGGTTTGTCCTT
>JAWDGP010000302.1:0-60000 GCA_033675545.1 Elysia crispata
TGAAACTTTTGTCGTCAGATGCCTCGGAGCATGACGACGGAACACGCGATCCACGCAAACAACGTACGTTGTGTAACGTCTCCAAACCTCGCCTGTGTTAAAATGGTGTGATGTCATGAGGTGCTTCAGATCTGTATGGTCTGATGCGGATTTAGCAGGTGTTTTTTTTTTTTTTTGTTTTGTTTTGCTAAACACGTCACTCTTTGAATTGTACTTCTGAAGACTCTAGAGCTATAAAATCGTATCTGTGATAAAAACCGGCGTAGCCTACTTGTTTTTGATTCCCGTGAATATTACTGAACCGTTTCTTACTGCGTGAGTATCGGACTTTAACCTTTCTGAAGTGCAGCTTCAAAAGGTAAAAAAAAACAAAAAAACAAAAACAAAACAAAAGAAAAAAACAACAAAAAACAAACAAAAAACAAAACAAAAACAAATATTACTGACTAACAAGCTCGGTGAAAGGAACAAATTAATTTTTGTGTCAATGAGGCAAGTTGTGGATGATACCAAGATAGATAACAGTTCATGTATTTATTCCTTTCCATTGTTTGTAACAAATATAGACGTATAGCATAGAACATTTCTTAAAGTTCTTTCGTCTTCCTTGTACAACTTAGTCCTAGATCTAGATTGCTCTGTGACAAAACAGCTGTGCGTGAGGTTACTCCAGTTGTAGAATGGAACCAATCTACAGCGTTTTTTTGTTTTTTAATTGGAGTATCTCTATGACCTACACTTGTAATGTCATTCTTGGCTGTTTCACAAACACTGCCGCTAAAGTGGAAAAAATGGAAAGAAAAGAAGTTTGACCTTCTGCTAAAAGTAAACATCACCTGATTCACATAAAAACGTGGTTTGTGGTCTAAAAATAGAAACATCGCAATAAAATCTTCAACAAAAATTTAGAATGCCAAATTAGATTCTCTCATTTTCTAAGTCTGCTCCCATGTCCTGTCATGTTTTTTTTTTTTTTTCAGAATGTTCCTATACTTCTCACTTGGCATTGAAATTCAATTGTTGTTGACTTATATAGATATCAAAGATTATAAATCTAGATCAGAGTAGGCGTATTGTCTTGTTTTAATTAACAATGATTTGACCCACTTCTTCTCGTCAATCTAGTGATGATGAGCCGAAAAAAAATGAAGATTTAATCTTAGAGTTTATCTTAAAAAATAAATAAATAAATAACAGATGATCTATGCTTTAATGCAAGTTGAAGTCAGATTAGGTGTACAGCGCTACAGATCGATTGCGAGATTATATGGGTATGTGCCAAGTATTGATCAGATGCAGAGGCCAAAGGTCAAGCATCACCAGCCGCTCAGTTTCTCCTTTATACGCACAATCTGCCGTTGCCAACCGGACTAAGTAACGTGTGATGATCAGTGACCAATTCTAGATTCTAGATTATCTACACTGGCTTTGTGTTGGTTTCTATTTATAATCAGTTTCAACATCTGAAGTGAACTCCTTGAAAAGATTTAAAACTTTTGTATAGGTTTTGCCACTCTCCAAAACCTCGTAGACAAATCTCTCTAGGTAGATCTAGATTTAGAAATAGTTTGTACAGTCCTATCTAGAATCTAGAAATCTAGATCTATATACTAACATTAGACTAGATCTAGAATCTAGATCCAGGCCTAATCAAGATCAAATTTATTCGCAATTAATCTAGTTCCAGATCTACATAGAATCCAAAGAGATTTTCTTAAGAGATCTAGATATGTATATTAGATCTAGGTAAGTTTTCTAGAATTTGATTCTTACAATATACAGAAATCTAGATCTAAATAGAGAGTCCATATAGATCTAGAGATCTAGATTCTAGGCCAATATTTCATTGGATTGTAAGGTTTGTAGATCCATGTTCGAGTAACCTTATTGGTAATATGTAAAAAAAATCTAGGTTAGTCCCGTTTCATATTAAAAAAAAACAACTTTAAGAAATTGTTAACAAAAATAGACTCAATCCCTCCTAAAGAGTAGCTTTCAAAAACGCAGAAAAAGTCTACCCCTAAAAGTATTCCTCTGCAAAGAATTATTAAACTTCGTTTTCAGTCTAGTGAAAGCCATAAAAAACCTAGATCTAGCATATTAGGGAGTTAAGTGATTTAAATCAGAATCTAGTCCAGATCTAGGATTTATATTAGTATAGTTTTATACTATCCTCATGAGCCCGATTATACTGTTTTTGTACCTCCTTGAAAATTTTAATTTTAAGTAATTTTTAATCTTTACCCCAGGAATTTTGATTAATGCAATGAAGGAAGCAGTTGAGTTACACATTTTTCATTCAATACTAAGCAAAGGATTGTGTTAAAACGTCAATGTTAACAGAAAAAGATTTAAAATAGATTTAATCCACATTTTCTTTTTTGGCACAAAATGGTCTGTGTAAATGCACCTCTTTAAGTCTTAAATGTTATTGATGGTAGAGATATAAAGCACTTTTCATTTCAAGGAAGAAATTAAGATTATAAAGGAGAGTATCCATGATTTTTGGGAAAATGAAGAAAAATTTTCAATCTCAGTAAGATACAGTGTGCTGCAAACAAAATTCATCTTACATTAAGGTTGAATCTTACAGGACACAAAGTGCTTGATTTTTGCCCTTAGTTCATTCAACCATTGACAGTAAAACATACTCTGTAATCAGACTAATCAGGCTTACTCCAAACTTTGTTTCTCCCTGAGACAGGACAATTGAAGTAACTAAAAGAATCAATTCTATTAAGTATTGGGAGATACGTAATGGTAAAATCTTCTCTATCTTTCCTGAAAACAATATGCTGTGATTTAATTAAGTAGCTTTCAATTTTATGAATATTTCTGATAGCCATGCTGACATTAAAATGTTTCTAAATGTTATCAAAATATTTGTTTTTATTGAGCAGCTCCATTGTCATGTTAGACTGATTCCTTTCATCTACCTTTAACTTACGGGTAAAATATAATTTAAGACATATACACTGACTTACATATATTAAAAACACTATTAAATCATGGCCACCAGGCGAGTTAGCTCTCGAGCAGAACTCAGCAACATGACATCTGAGAATGGTGTCCACCATGACCACCAATCTGATTCTACCAACACAAACAATTGTAAAGCGGAGCCAGCCTTACACCCTTCGGCAGCAAAACTACGCCGACTCTCGACGACTGATGACTCTCAGGATCACTGCAATGAGACAGACCGTCCCATTGATCCTCCTAACAGTGAACGCAGCAAGGATGTTGTCACTGATGACATGGTGCGTCGTAAAGCATTCCGCTGGTGCCAGGATTCAATTGGTGGAGCCTGGCTTGATATAGCAACTGAGAATGAACTGATAATTACACACATCAGGTAAGCAATTCATTTGATTTTATGATCACCACACACAGAAAATCAGCAATTCATTTCACTTTATGATCATCACACACATTTGATATGGAATTCATTTTGATTTTATTATCATCACCATACACATCAAGTAAGCAATTCATTTGATTTTATAATCATTACACACATTCAATAAGGAATCCATTTGATTGTATGATCATCTCATATATTAATTAAGGAATCCATTTGATTGTATGATCATCACACACATTAAATTAGGAATCCATTTGATTGTATGATCATCACATCTGTTAATGAAGGAATCCATTTGAATATATATATTGATTCTATGATCATCATACATGTTGATAGGAATCCATTTGATTGTATGATCATCACACAAATGAAGTAAGGAATCCATTTGCATTGTATGATTATCACACACGTTTGATAAGAAATTCATTTGAGTGTGTGATCATCACATACATTTGAGAAGGAATTCGTTTGATTGTGTGATCATCACACACATTAATTAAGGAATTCAATTGATTTTATTATCATCACACACATTGAGGAAGTAATCCATTTAATTCTATGATCACTATTCATGTTGATACTAATGATAGGGAATACATTTGATCGTATGATCACCACACACGTTAAGGAAGGAATCCGTTTTGATTCTATGATCATTACACACATTAAGTAAGGAATCCATTTTCATTGTATGATCATCACACTTATTAGGTAAGGAATCCATTTGATTCTATGATCATCACACATGTTTATAGGGAATCTAATTGCTTGTATGATCATCACACACGTTAAGGAAGGTCTGCATACTATTGTTTGATCATCACATGTTAAGGCAGGAATCCACTTTATTGTATGATCATCACAAACATTAAAGAAGGAATCTATACCACGGTATGATCATCGCACACATCAAAATACCACGGTATGATCATCGTACCCATTAAAGAAGGAATCCACTCCATTGTATGATCATCACACACATTAAAGAAGGAATCCATTCCACTGTAATTTCATCACACTCATTAAAGAAGGAATCCATACCACGGTATGATCATCACACACATTAAAGAAGGAATCCACTCCATTGTATGGTCATCACACACATTAAAGAAGGAATCCACTCCACTGTATGATCATCACACACATTAAAGAAGGTATGATCATCGCACACATTAAAGAAGGAATCCACTACATTGTAGGTTCATCACACACATTAAAGAAGGAATCCACTCCATTGTATGATCATCACACACATTAAAGAAGGAATCCACTCCATTGTATGATCATCACACACATTAAGGAAGGAATCCACTCCACTGTATGATCATCACACACATTAAAGAAGGAATCCACTCCATTGTATGATCATCACACACATTAAAGAAGGAATCCACTCCACTGTATGATCATCACACACATTAAAGAAGGAATCCACTCCATTGTATGATCATCACACACATTAAAGAAGGAATCCACTCCATTGTATGATCATCACACACATTAAAGAAGGAATCCACTCCATTGTATGATCATCACACACATTAAAGAAGGAATCCACTCCATTGTATGATCATCACACACATTAAAGAAGGAATCCACTCCACTGTATGATAATCACACACATTAAGGAAGGAAACCACTCCACTGTATGATCATCACACACATTAAGGAAGGAATCCACTCCATTGTATGATCATCACACACATTAAGTAAGGAATCTATTTGATGGTATGATCATGATACATGTAAGGAATCCTTTTGATTGTATGAAAAAATCATCGAAGTATAAAAGATCCATTCTCAAAAAGAAGAAGTTGCATTTTATAATAAGGTGGAATGACAGAATCTATAACGAAGTGGAATAATAAATTGAATTAAAAGTGAGTTAGTTGTTAACAAAACACAGATTGATTTTAGAGTTGAAGGTAATTTTTATCATTCAATATATGAATCTATGACATCCAACTGGTTTGAATTAGTCTTAAAACAAGAGATTTTCATAATCATGTTTGTAGTTTGAGAAAGCAGTGTTCTTATTGGAATTTTTAAAAAGTTTAGATATAGATTTTCTGAAGATTTTAAGTTATAAAAGCTTTTCCCTATTTACACTTTTTTTCATTCAGTATATAACTAGAATTGGGTATTTCGAGTCATATACATTTGATAGTTTCATCATTTTTTCTTGTTCTATTAATCTTTACAGCTTACAGTGTTATGTATATCTATGTTATGATTACACCATACAAGTTTTTTTTTGTCTGTCCAGAAGAAAGAAATTAAAATTTTTCAAGATGCCAAATCAATGCATTCCATCAAAATCTCATCCATATTTGATCCAAGATAAAGTTAAAAAATTTTGAGTCTGCAATTTTTTTTTTAGTTACTTGGTAATTCTTCTTGGCTACAAATGCTCATTTTTGTCTATAAATTATAAAAGTAAGCTATTGTTTTTGCAAACTGTCACTGTAATGAAATTTAGACACAAAAAGACCTTTCTGTTTAATGACAAATAATTTTTAGGCATAGTCTGGTTTATGAAGGCAATTGTATTTTGACCAAAGTTAATAATGTTTTTTTTTTCTTTCTTTGTCCAATTTAGTGGGGGTATGTCAAATTATCTTTACCTCATTGCCCTCCCTCCTGGCACAAAACCTGTGAAGGGGGAGCCAATGGATGTTCTTCTCCGAATATACGGTCAGATCAGCAAGTCAACGCTGGATTTCCTAGTGCACAACTCAGTTGTATTCGCTCTGCTGGCAGAGCGTAACTTGGGCCCCAAACCCTTTGGGATGTACCACGATGGTCGGGTAGAAGAATTTATCAAGGTGAGAGGTCAAACCAGGATTTCACTCATGATTTTGTATATAATATATTATCTTAATTTGTTATCAAAATAATTACTGTCAAACAAGCCATGTTTGCAGAAAGTATTATGATGCTATTATGATTATTTAGTCTTATTTTTTCTTTTAGCATTGGCCAAGGCCTCAGAGTATGAGATTAAATATGTAAAATAACCCTGTTGGTTTTGGTTCTCAATCACTCAATGCAGATCTCGGTATCAAATATTGTTGATTTTAGATTACAGGCAACAAACCAATGACTTATACACTTTCTTTCTCATATTGCATGACTTGATCCTTAACGAGAAAAAATACGATAAATTTGGAGTTTATTTATACTGAACCTTTCTCTTGCAATTCTGTATGCTAAGATAAAATGTAGTGTTCGAGCAATAATTTTGCTGTTCAATACAACAGCTAATTAAGAAGGACTTATTTTTTGGATGAAAATGAAAAATATAAAGGAGGAAAATCAACCTGTAAAAACAAAAAAAGTAATGTGAATTTTTTAAACTAAATTGATTACTAGTAAGAGAGAGGAGAGAAACTTAATGCTCAACTTTTCAATTTTAAGATAAATGTTCATGAAAGGGCGAAAATTAAATCCTTATCAGTGAAATAAGATTTGGACTGCATCAGGCATTGTGACTATTGTTAAGGCACGTTTGTTCATTTTGCAGTTTATTTTTTTCCAAACCATGGCAAGAGTGTCTGTTATTGACATCACATACAAAAAATCTGCTCCCCTGCTCCAAATGTTTTGTTTTAAATTTTTAACAGATTTTGATATATTTTGAGAGGATTCTTGTCCTTAACATATCCTTATGTTCACAACCAGCAATTTTGTATCTATCTTTTAGGGACGTCCTCTTGTACCTACTGATCTTAGTAAACCTAATGTGATGAATCTGGTGGCAGAGAAACTGGCCAGATTTCATAGCTTGGACATGCCTCTTTGTAAGAAACCGAGGTGGTTTAAAAGCATGGTGCGAGGGTAAGCCTGAACACTTAAGATCTTTTTATTTATTTTTTTTGTAAACGCTTTTATTGATCCTCTATACCTTTTTTCCCTTTTCAATGTAGCAATGCCAGTGGAAGGTGACAAATTTGTGTCTTAAAAAACGAGGGATGGGAAAAATTCCAATGCATTTCTAAAAATTAAAACTCAAGGTTGAATTTGTTTTCTCCCTGAAAAGAAACACTAAAATTATATTACTACCTCTAGATTTGGCGATTTTATGGACACTTCAAGTGCAGCCTTTTATTTAAATTTTATATGAATTTTTTTTGTGAAGGTTGCAAGGGTGTCAAGAGTCTTAACAACTTTTACATAACAGCTTCTCGCAACAATTTCCCACACAAGGTTCTTCCATAACTTTACTATGTAGAGCATCACTTAAAAATATTAATTTTTTAGGTTTATTTTGCGAGCAGGGTGGGGAACTTTAAAATTGAGCCATAGGAAAAATACAGAAAAGAACACACCCAATGAAAGTTGAAGCACAACACTAACATAATCATTAATGCAATGAAACTCCTCTTTCTTCATACATCTCAGCTTAACATTTTAAAACACTTACTCTGGAGAAGAGAAGAAGGCAGAGAGAGAGAGAGAGAGAGAGAGAGAGAGAGAGAGAGAGAGAGAGAGAGAGAGAGAGAGAGAGAGAGAGAGAGAGAGAGAGAGAGAGAGAGAGAGAGAGAGAGAGAGAGAGAGGGAGGGAGGGAGGGAGGGAGGGAGGGAGGGAGGGACGGACGGACGGATGGACGGACAGACAGACGGACAGAGTGTGTGTGTGTTTTTTTTTTTAAAGCTGCTGTCTCATTTTAAGGATGTGATTTATCACTGACTTCCTGGGAATTGATTGAAGTTAGCATGTAATACTGATTGAATGAACCACTTTACATAGTTAAATCACCATGACTTTAAAAGACTATAATAACTTACTTGACTTCAAGAATCAAGACTATGATAGTTGACTGTTTTGATATAAGAATGTATGGAAGTCATTGATACCCTTTGATCAGATATCAACTTATCGATACCTCTTACTTTTACCTATCTTATGGGTTTTGATGGAAGTTCAAACTGCAAGTAGTTTAGTCAAACTGACAGATTAATTACAGCTTTATTAAAATGGCTTTTAAGCATGGCAGGACCCGTCTGAGGCTTAGCCGTGTACTGGGTCATGGGTCACTGCGTACAGGACACAACAGATAGACCTGCGATCAGATTTCCTATCAACATCATGTTCTTGCACATTTTTTTCTGGCCAGATGGATCAAAGATGTCAAGAATAACTTAGACAAACACAGAGAGGCAAGAGATGCTCTAGAAAAGATGTCTCCAAACTTTGATTTAGAAACTGAATTCAAGGAACTTCTGTATGTACCTTAATTATGTTTCATTCTGCTTCTCTTCCTTGTAGTTTGAGTGTTTCTCATTTACTGACTTTTCTCTGGTGAAATATGGCAGCTAACTTTAATGCATGTGATCAAGTATCGTCTTTCCCCCTTTCAAAGCCAGCCTTGGACACAAATTGTGAGACCTATTATTTATTGATTTGATTCTGGATCAAACAGTTTAAATTGTCTTTTATCGCTTGAGTCTTTTTGGAGAGCAGATTGGAAGAAAAATATCAATTAAATTACTCTAACCAAAATTTTGACTTGCCATGAAATACATCTTGATTTTCATTTGCTTTTTCCTTCCTTCACTAGGATATTAAAGTTTCTCTCAATTATATCAGGACTGTGATATATCTGGTTTTATGACTAAAATATGCTAAACAAATGCTTCATTTTGAAAGTATCCAAACAACTTTTATCTTCTTATCTCTCAGATGAGGGGTGTCTATCTCTCTACATATTTTTTTAATTAAACAAACTAATTCATACATTCTGTTTCAAATCAAACCTATTTAACAACAAACTAAAATTTCTGTTTGTTTTTTTTTTCATTAGGTGCCATTATTCCTTTGATCCTCTGTACACACTAACAACAGTTATATCATTGCTTGAAATCCTGGAAGATTTTAATGATTTTAGTCCGTTCATCTCCTTATGAAAAATGATACTGAAGCCATGCAAATTTTAACAATGATTCAGCATTTAAGCAAAGAGATAATTAACTCTAAAAACACTGTACAAGATTTTTAAGGAACTCAAAGATTCTTTAAAAAATGTATAAGGTTCTGGAGGAGTAAGACAAAAAAATCACAATCGTTTATTAATTAATGAAATATTTTGCATCAGTGGAAATATCAAATTAGACTTTGAAACTTCCCTCAAAGCTGAAAATACTTCTACATTTGGAGCTTTGCCAAAATTTATAAAATGGTACTTGTAGTCATCATAAAGCAGTGCCAAAGTCCAACTTCTGACCTTTACTAATGTATGGGAAAGAGCTACATAAAAAAAAATTGTATGTCAAACAACTTGTATCAAGTATTAATATTTTTTTAGCTACATGATAAAGTCATCGAGCTGATAAAACTGAAATATCTTAGATGGTGTATTTAATACTGGATTGATTACAGGAAAAAACATGACTGTTGGCATGGAATGCTGAGCAATATATATACATAATATAATATACTATAGATAGATGGCCATATCATTGTTCATGATCAGATCTCAAACACAACTCATTCTTTGCCATATATCATGGAAAGAGTTTCAAGCAAAATATGGAAGAAACTAATTGAAGAGAAATACATTAATAATATAATAAGGCATTCTTTGCCCACATTATGTGATGTTTCAAACATGAAAGCCATGAATTTACCTTCTTAGTTTTTCCAAAATATTTTATTCAACTCCTGTCACTGCTGCTAGTGGTGGTTGGGGGGGGTAGAGCTCATGGCTTCTACCAGCAAGTCAGATTAGAGGAGAGGAGAGGAAGGAAGTAAAGGGGTATTACTCAGTCAAATAATGTATTGCCTCTCTTGATATCAAGATGATTCGCTTGACCAAGTGATCTACTCGAGCTTGTACAATCTAAGATGAATTAATTATCTTTGACCCTTTAATAAAGAAAGCATTTGATAAAAAAAACAAACAACAACTTACTTTCTTAATTTCACCTCTGCCTTGGTCACTGGTGTTGGATGGGTTATTTTCCAAATCAGCATTGCTGCCAGACTGAGCATAAAGGTTACCTTCCTTATATCTTATCCAACAGGAGAACAGCAAGCAACCTTAATTGTCCCGTTGTTTTTTGTCACAACGATTTGCAAGGAGGTAAATATCTCATCAAATGTTTTTTTAAAACCGGTTGGTATGTCATAGTAACTGGAAAAGTTTAACACTGCTGCATGGTATTTTTTAAAATTTTTCTGCAGAAAGCAGTGTGGATAGCTTTCTAAAGAGGTATTTATGGCTTCCAATTCTATAACATTTGTAAAAAAAAAAATCAGTGTGTTATATATGATAGGCATTGAGATTAAGTACTCAAATATATTATAGTCAGTGAGATTGAGCACTTTAAGAAATAACTTTGGGTGCGAAGACTCTTAGCCTTATCACTTGTGGTTTTTAGGCATCTCTAATAGCTGAAATATATATCTCAGCAACTAACGACGCTAATTTCAAAGTTTTCATTTCAATAATTTATTATGCAAAATAACAGCTTAATTTGTAATATGCTTTAATTTTTTTACTCCTTTTTTATTTTTATTTTTCTTCTTCTTCGCTATACAATTATTGATTATTATTGTCTTTGTAATTCTTGCGGCTATTCTTATTAACGTTATTTTTGTTTCTGGTGTTTCTACCATCTTGCACATTTTGTAAGTAAAATGAAAATCACAAACATTTAAAAAAAGGGTTTTTACATCATAGTAAAGATCAAATGACAAATTAAATATGTCTTCTGTGAAAATCCTAGCAGAGATCTGCTTCAATTTTTTTTCATATTGAAATTCAATGATAAAAGTCTCATAACAATGTTTCACTAGTTTTGGCACAGTTGTGGACAAATTCCATATGTTTGCCACAAATTAGATTGCAAAATGAATTCAACTGTAAAAAAAACTGCGGGTTGAAGATCATTTTGTCTTTCAACCCTCTCATGTATAGCTCGTAATCAATGAACAGCTTGTCACAATAACTTATGCCTTTAAATAGTGGACTAGGATTTTCACTCTATTTTATACTTCAGTGCTCAACTCAAGTTACCAAATCACTTTGTTTAAAAGTTTTTAAACTGTTGACCTCCACAGGCAACGTCCTTTTAGCTGACCAAGCGTCAGATACAGTTCCAGCACGGATTACCATTATTGACTGGGAGTATGCACATTATAACTTCAGGTTAGTCTAAACATTGACTGGGGGAATGAACATTATAACTTGATAACCTCAGGTTAGTCTAGACATTGACTGGGGGAATGAACATTATAACTTGATAACCTCAGGTTAGTCTAAAATTGACTGGGAGATTGCACTAAGTAAAAATAACTTTCAGATAGTTTAGACAATGACAGGGAGAATGTGCTTTATACATTGAGGGTAATCTAGACATTGACTGAGAGAATGCACATTATAACTCCTGATTAGTCTTGACACTTCATAGGAAAATGTCAGCTCCGCTTATTTAGTTTTCTTTGGTATATACAGGTTTCATTGAACATTTTCTCTTTGGATGGTGATGATTTAGATTTGTTTCTCTCTTGACAGTTGTCAATGAAAGGAAGAGTCTCAAACCAGAAGTTCTCATAGCTTCTATGAGTGAGAGTTTAGTTGAGCCAGGCTGAGGGGCGAGTGTGGCGGTGAGCGCCTTATCTTAATAGGTGTCACCAAAGGTCGTTTTACCTGAATGAAACCTGATGCAATGTGAGCCTGTGTCTTTGATTTAGGTGCCTTGTAATAAATGCTCCAAATTAACATAAGTTTCCTATGCATTATTCATCATTTGAAAGTAAGTAGATAAACGGTAAATCTGGGTTTTGGAAAGAGAACAATGTCTTTAGAATGAATGGTTCAAAAGGTAAACTTTTCAAACTGGGCCCAAAAAGGAATTGTGAATTTAAAAAGAATTAATTTTGTTAAAGGCAGATGAAGTTTAAAAGTATTGATTTTGATAAATTTTACTTTAAATTATTTGTTAAAGTTTCATGTTTACTCCACATCAAATATCTCATCCATTTATCTATCCATTCTGAAGTTATTAGGAGAAAAGTTTGTTGTTAACGGATTTGGAAGCTACACTCACACTGACACTCTGTATGGTCATGCTTCAAGCCATAATTTAAATACAAAAAATTTTTTTTACTATCAAGTAAAATTCATCAAGATGCCAACGCTTTTAAATGTACTTAACAGACAAGGAATTTGATAGAGAAATTATTACCATAATCATTATAATATGTTCATAATGCATGCCTTTTCTGACCAGTAGTCTTGATCCCTTTTTGTCCAACATGGAAGCCAGGGGTAATCTGAAGATAAGGTTTTTCAAACCGATGAAAATCAGCCATTCCAGTTAATTATATTAAGCTTTTTTTCTGCAGTTTTTTAAAGCTGGTTGTGTTATTCCCTCAAGTATGCTCAGATTTAGTGTTGAGAGTGAGAGTGGAGTGGTGACCTGTAATAGTATTACCTGCATACTCTTGTCTGTTTGGGTGTTGCTTTTGAGAGAGTTCAGAAAGTCTCATAATATTCAGATGGTTCTTCATAGATTTTTTTAGCAGCAGAAAAATTGTATGCTATTGTGAAAAATCATCTAAATGACACTGCTGTGCAGACCATTCCAAGGCTAGTCCAGTTTGTTAAATTTTCTTCCTCTTCTCTTCCCACAAGCATGTCTTCACCAGCTCTGTTCTGTAAATTCATTATATCCTTGAAACGTCCACTAAGGCGGAGACAATCTTCATGTCATCTTATCTTTTCTTCATTAAAGGGAGCATTTTCAGTTGTTCTCATATTTCTTTAACATTTTCTTAACTGCAATGTTGACATCTAGTCCTCAGTTTAATTTGAGATCAAAGGTATGGTCATCTTTTCAAGTTCCTGAAATATCCCCAAATGATGGCTAGAAGAATTTACAGACAGAGAGAAGCAATGATGGTATTGTCAAAATGGAATTGAAGAGTATCTCAGCCTGTTTCTTGGTCCAGAAATTTTCCTGAATGCCTGATTTTGATTTCTCATACTCCTGAAGCTTTTTTCATCTAAAGGACCAATACATCTTCATGCACTTTTCATCATCGCATCAAACACCAAATGGTAGAAAAAGTCAAAGAAATTGACAAAATAAATTACGCTTTTGTTTTTGGAATACTTTGATCTTTTACACTTACCCTCATAGACAAGAGATATGAGGCATTCTGTCCATCTCAGCAATCTGCATGCACAGCATTAATTTTCTATTTGCTTGGTCGAGTGGCCTCAAAAGCAAAACCTATAACAGCTTTTATTTTAAGTTATTAGCCAAGTATTTTTAAATATTGCAGTGTTTAAAAAAAATCATAAGCTGAAAACTTATGCAGATGTTGATAGACTGTTTATTTATTTTTTTTTACGTCAAAAGTTTTACCTGCTTCATTTCTTTGTTTTTCAAAATAAAATTGACCGCATTCTGCAATTGGAAATATATAGGAAAGATCTTTGTTCAATGAATTTTTTCATTATGGTAAATGTGCTAATTCTGTAGTGCCTTAATGACAGTCACAAGTATGAGTTGCTTTAGAAAATCACCGCACAGCTGTGCCAACTAAACAAAAAGATGAATAAATATGAAGTTTTGTATATCACTCTTAGATGACAATCACCATTAAGTGAAGTGTAAGTCATTATAAATTCTGACTGTGCATCTAAATTAGACCGGAACTTCTGGTGCGAGTATTTCATGCTGAGCAGGTGTCCCTTTGGAATATTATTTATGATCACCCAAGCCTGCTGTTGCTGCCTAACTAAGTATAGAAAATCTTGCGATTTGAAGCATCATATACAATGGTATCCTTGCTGATATTTAAAACCCATATTTCACACATATGGGCTAAATTTACCCCGTTCTTAGAAAGGTTCAATTAAAATCACATTTTTCTAGGGTTCAGATACATTCTGTATCAACAAATTTCTGTCTTCTTCTTTTCTATTTCTTCAAAGTTTCACATGGTGTAGGAGGTTTGCTTGATCAACATGTCACACATGGATGACAATTACAAATATGGTTAACATACTAGCAAAGGATAACTGATTTCATAGATAGTTAAGTTTTTCTAAGAACTAGCCTAATTGTAAGACAATAAGAACAGGAATGAAAAGAAGTAATCATTGCTTACATCTATTGCCTCCAGTAGCTATCTTTCTTACATGAATTGTCTTTTTTATTTTTTTAGGGGATTTGACCTTGGCAATCATTTCAATGAATGGATGTTTGACTACTCCAGCACAGGGAAACCTGGATTTGAGCATAACTTTGATAATTATCCCAGCCGGGACGAGCAGGTAGATTGAAGCTTTAAATTGTGGGACTTGAAATGAAAGATTAAGAGTTGAACAGATACTGAATTTGAATTTATATGATTTTTACCTTGTCCTCTGGCAGTAGCAGATTCTTTATCTCACATACCGCAATGAATTTTCTCTAAAGTTTAACTTATTTTCTTCATGGTATCTTTTTCTATTTTTTGTCTTTCTTTTTTTAATTACGTTAATCTTTTATCAGCATGTCAGTCAAGGACTTATAAGTATACTTTTCATGGCTGTCATTTTTTTTTAAACTGTTCTTCCAGCAGTAAAAAAATTACTTTTTGTTAAATTTAATTTTCAAGCAACACTTTTATATGATGAAGAGGAATATATAGCAGTCTGTTGAATAAATTGGATTACAATATAGACTTTTGCAAAAATAATCGTATCAGAAGTTTAGAATGTTTGAAAAGTAAATATAAAATGAATTTTAATGACAAAAAAGGGCAAAAGCACAATTGTTTTTACAAAGAAAAGTATTTTCTTTTCATAATAATTTTTACCTTATGATCCTTTAAATTCTAATTAACTCTAAAAGGATCTTTCATATAACTATTTGCAGAGGAAAGACCTAGAGAATCCCTAGTTTATTTTTCTCAATCTCAACTGAGCAACTTTCATTTAAATCTGAGCTGCTCCTAATCTTATGGTAAGAGACTTTTAGTTACATCATAGACTTTCAACCATTATTGTCTAATACTTCTCTTCATGTTTGGAATTTTCTCTGAGGTGATTTTTTTTTCTTCAAAAACTTACTTACAACTTTGCTTATGTGCATATTTTTTTTTATTGCCCAGTTCCACTTCTTCAGAGCATACCTTAAGGCCTCTGAGTGTGAAGGATTTGAGAAAGAAGAGGTGAAGGAGTCAGACCTCTGGACTCTCTACAGAGAGACAAATACCCTGGCACTGCATTCACACTTTCTGTGGGGAGTCTGGGCCATCGTGCAGTCCTTGACATCCAGTATTGATTTTGACTATGTGGTGCGTTATTCTGAAAAGGATTTTATTCCTCAGTTTATTACATCTGTTAATTGAAGGTCTTTTTTATTTAAATTATAGCTTCAAACTCATTTTAAAAGGGAAACAAAAATTTCCAGATCTTGATTGGATGAATATCTAGGTCATAATTTTTGCTGCATGTTGCATGCCACACATATTAGATTTGAAAAGGTTGATATCTGAAGCAGTGCATTTCTCTTTGGTCATAATGGTTCAAATTGTATCAAGTTTTTGTTCCTGTGGATCAATGCAATTTTGTTTGGCCCTCTTTAAGTAGCAAAACAAAAAGTAATCTATACACTTTCACATGATCTTTTTCAAAATTAAAAAATCACAATAGAATCATTAAATCTATATGCAAGGCATAAGACATGCTGAGTTATTACCTCTGGCAGAAGACATGGGATTAACTCACCAGGCCCTGGTCTCGACCAATATTAAGATGCTATTTTTAGCAATTAGATCCTGGTCTCGTTGATGTTCGGGATGGTCTTTGCGAATTTTTTGAAGTACATACATAATGAAGAGAGACATCGCATGTTCTCGCTTGCTTATGTTAACTTTTCGAGCTTTTAGGGGATACCCAAACTGACGAATTCCTACTATTTTTAGTATCTTAATTAGCAGATTGAAGAGGATACCTCCAAACATTCCGATCTGCCAATCTGTGCTCGGCCCAGAGACAAAAAAAATGTGTTCGATGCTTTCAAGTTAGCAGCCCAAATATTGATAGAAGATAGCTATATTGAGCTTGATGAGGTCAAATTAGATGAGGAAAATGATAATTTCCATCCTCAATCGAATGAAGAAAGTTTGTTATCACTTCAGCAAAAATCTGCACCCAATCTCAAACTCTAGATCCAGAATCTAGAATAGACTCAGAATTGATTGTGGAAGTAATTTTTTCCTTGATTTATCTAATCTAGACCTAGGATTTTAATTAAGAGTGATAACTGTAGATCTAGACCAGGCCTAGTTCTATAAAATAAGACAAATTGTTTAACTGGGTACTGTACATGTATTATTTTATGTTGTGCATTATTATGAGTGTCTACTGGTTGGTAACATTTTCCAAAAATGAGAAATGTTTGGTATTTTAAAAACAAATTGTAAGAAATCAACCCCATGACCTAAAAGGATGAAATAACCATTGTTGTAAAGATCTAAAATAGAACAGAAAAAAAAATTATGTCTCTAACACAATTTAGTGGAACGCTACAAGTTTTTAAAATTGGCCAAAATGGGCCAGGATGGGGGGGCCAGCTGGCTACAAAATAACCAGGGCCTGGTGAGTTAAAATTCTAAAATGCTTTTTGACTAATTTTTATAAACAGCCCTATTTTTCATTGGCCAATATTTTTGCTATTAATAAAAATCCTTTTTGCATTTAATAGGGTATTTTTTGTTATTTCGCATGCTTCTTTGCACTTTGAATGATACTGATATGTAATATCTGTTGTTTTTTTTTCAGGAATACTCAATGGCAAGGTTCCAAGCCTATTTTCTAATGAAATCAAGACTCCCCCAGATGCTTGCTGGATGTGAAAGCTAAAGGTAACCTAATGCCTGGACCAACAAATCTGAAGGATTTACTAGAAGAGCATCAAACCTTTTTTTGGATCAAGCTCACTTCATACAGCAGATTTGCACCATTGTGCACAAGGTCCATTGTCTGAAGAAAAAAAAATAGTTACAAAAAATGCCTTAGGTTTTTGTTTAGCTTGAAACAAGATGAAAAAAAAAAACACCAAGTGATGGCTGATGCTGAAAATAAAAAAAAACCCTCTGTCACACTTATTCAAGGAACACAATGTTCCACAGCTTGCAAAGTGACAGTTTTAACATAAAGCTGTAGATAGTATAAAGGCCTTGGAATCAAAAGTTTTCCTGTTTTTGTTTCAAAAGCATCAGAGGCTATGTGGACTGAATATCAAGGCCTCAGAAACCAGTGTTGCTGGCCTTCTCTTTGATGTCTAAATTGTATGATTTGCATAATGAACCCACAAGTTAAAGATTTTACAGTTAAAAAGCCATATATATGTATATAAAACGTGATGACTTTTAACAAAATTTGTACTAGTCACAGTCATATTGACTTTAAGAATACAAAACAATTGTTTTATGATTTTGTAGATAGCAGATTTCCTTGAGAAGCTATCAGAGAGGACATATCATTTTAAAACATACAGTTTATAACATAAAATATTGTATCCGAATGTAATACAGTAATTCCTGTCGCTCAAGGAATCTGAAAATATTTGTCAGCATAATTAAAAATAAGAAAAGTCCACATCCAAATTGTTTATTAAAAGTCTCAAGAAAACCTATTTATTTTCAACAAAGAAAAGAAAATTTCTGCGTGAAGCTTTCTTGTGGATGAAAATCAGTCCAGTCATTACAGGACAGGGCAAAGAAATCATGTCTAATCACACCTTAAAAAGTTTGAGTAAATATTTGATTTTAGAAAATGCTGTGTGGATAAATTTTATACATTTTTCTTCATTTCAAGAATTCTGATCTCATTTGTATAGCATTTTATTTATGTCATTCTGCATATCACTGTGTTTGGACATGTTTTTTACTGTGTTCGGAATTGTTTTAAGCATTGCTTTAAAGATGTGAAAAGAACATAGCAAAATCTCTTCTGTTCATCCTAGTTTTTATTGAATATTTTTCCACTTAAGAAGGTTGTGCTCGTTCTACTTAACCCTCAGTATATTTCCTATTGAATCCCAATTCCATTGTAAAGATGCATTCCTTTTGGCGACTTGTGATCAGTTGCCATGCTCTCCAGTCCTCTAGTATTCCACAAAGCTTTAAAAATTTGAATACAAATACATATTTTGACAAACCATAATTTTTTATTTTTGATGGTAAAAATAATTTTTAGCTTTAATGCATTTGAGTTATTTTTTATATGTGAATTAATTTTCAAGCTTTATAAAATAATTTTCATACCTACCACGTGTGTATTATCTTGTGCACACCTCTCTGCACTGTCCCCTTTTCAAAATATTAACAATGATTGTCTTGTGTGAGGATCTCTTGAGATATCAGCAAGGGACAATCACTGAGACGAGTTTCATATTTATTCTTAATTAAGTAAGTGGGTCGAATGCCCCAGAAATCTTTTGCCAAAACATTCCTAACCTTTTCTTTTGCTTCCAAATTACAATCACAGTAGATAACCAGTTTTAAGTAGACCCACTCTTTTTTCTTCCACTGAAACAGTACTAAAAGAATGCAAAACTAAGGAGAAAAAAGCACCTGAAATTCACAGCCAATTAAAGTTTTCACAATTTTCTTATATTAACTGATTCAGGAATATACTTTTGATTTTAGAAATTATGTGTGATCCCTGCATACTGAAGAGAATATGATAGCTCAAACCATGACTTTTGACCATGTTGTTACCATATATTACATTAGGCTATGTTTATTTTTAATGTTTTACTTCTTTTTTTTTTTTTTTGTTCAAAGAAGTGAGGAAACTGCTAGCCATCTCATGATGAGTTGAAGAAAACTCTAATGCAGTCCTACATTTTGTGCCTTTTATGCGAAACATTTATTTGCAAGGGAAGTTTTCTTTGGCTTTTGTGCCTTTTGATTTGATCAATGTCACCATATGCTTTCCGCAAGAAATCCGAAAAACACACAGATTGGACGAAGCTTGACAGGTGATTGCAACTTCACCCTGTGAAAAGTTCTTTTGTGCTGCCAAAAGAGTTGCATGTTAATCTTTGTTGAAACCATTCTATACTTGAAATTTTTTTTGTTAGTCCAAAATTTTGTGAAAGCAATGGAAATTAATGAATGATTAGAATTTACTTCCTTTTTTTTTCTCTTACTGGTTCTAATTATTTGACATTTGGCAGGCCTCTCAAGCTCACCTATACATATTAGTTTTGTTCTTAATTGTTCATTTGTAGCGATATTTTCATATATTTTATGAATGGTGGAGAGGAAGAGAAGAGAGGGTAAGGCTTACTTTTTGGAAAAATTAAATTGCCTCTGTATTTTTTCCTTTTTTTGTAAGAAGAAATATTCCTTGACTTATACAATGGCATTGGTTTAGACAAATGATTTTCTGTTATAAGCTTTGCATGTCTTTCATACAATAATATCATATGTAATGCTCGTCTGTATCTTTAGTGTATATTTTATTTATGAGGATGTTGTATGCTTTCTAAGCCACCGCCCTGCCCTGGTTGAAGTCTGTTGAACCCGGTCTGACATAACTACACCATCTGCAATATGTACAGAAACCTTTAGTTGTCTTTGTAATGCTTTTACATTCACATGAATATTTTGAGACTTATCTTTAAATTGAAAAGGCGAGGTAACACAAGAAACAACGTAGAATTATCCTAATTAGTCAGATAAATGAAAAATAAATTCAGACTCTTGTAAAACTGGAACAGCTCTTCTGCACAAGCTCTTTATACTTTTTCTCTGAAGCTTACAGAGATGTTCATCAAACTTGCTTTAAGCTGTAAACAATTTAAAATCATTTGAGTGGATTGGATATTACCCCTTTATAGCTAAATGCTTGGCAGAATATATTTTTTAGATTGATAGTTTGAGCTATTCAGCCAATTTCTAACTGATGTTCAAGGTTTTGTTCCCCCAGCCATAATTTAATTAAAATCTTGAAACGAAAGTATACAAAGCTAAGTATACACTCTGTTTTTATTTTGAAATTTTTTTTTTTGCATTGATGAAAAAAATTGAATTTTATTAATCTAAGCCTAGAAACTATCATCCATTTACAGGTAAATGGAATTGCATAAAACATTTTTGAAGTCAAAATATCTAGTCATGCATGAGTTTACATTGAAATAAACATCTTTTTTTTAATATATACAAATAAATATATTGTACACAAAGGCTATTTTTTTTATTAAAACTTTTATTCCATGTGCAAGGGTGCTGTAGGAGTTAACTAGTTTTTTGTTTATATAATCAAAAAATTATTCTGCAAAGGTGATGTCAGCTTTTAAAACTATTCATTTAAAATCATGAATTACATGATCCCTTATTGAATCCAAGTGTCTCACTTTCTATGTATTTATTTTTTTTTGTGAGTGTATTAAATCCAAAGTGGAATTGCTACAGCTGTCTTCTGTCACTTGCTCTACCCCCAAACCCTAAGTTCTAGTTCTTCTACTTCTTTCCCAATATCAAATTAATTTCAACTAATTTTTTTACAGGGAGTTTGTACATTATGAAGATAAAATATTTTATTTTCCTTTTAAAATAATCAATCTTTTTCTTTACATCTTTTAACAATTTCAGGACTTAAGTGCCACTGTTGGTAGATATTTTACAATATTTTTTGTGCACACGCAGAACCCATTAAAGCAATTGACCAGACTTTAAATAGCAGAAGTTTTCACAAGTTCAATAGGTGAAAAAACTGCTTTGTTTTTAGTCAAGAAAAAATTCAGAATAAGGTCAGAAGTTAATTTTTTTAAATTCTGAGGTAAACATTTCAAAGTATTCCCATCTGTCATGGCTGCCTTGTTTTGTTCTTAAAATCAGGCAATAAGGATTTGAAAACAAAACCTTGAAGTACAAATTAAGAGACTTTCATTGATTGATATTGAATAATTATACAAACTAAATTTACCTGTATATAAGTACATTTTTAAACAACTTATATGAGCTTGTTGAAGATTCTTCATTTTTCATTCAAATTTATTTGCGAAAAAAAAAAAAACATATCGGTGAATTATATTGATCCTCAGTATTTAATGTGCCAATCAAATCTGAACATTTGGTTCCCACTTTTTATATCGCAGCATGTTCAACCATGTAGATTTCATTTTGATATATATATATATATATATATATATATATATATATATATATATATAGTAATTATATGTTGTAACCTTTGTGTGTATCACCACTGTGTTGGCAAGAGTGTTGATAAGTTGAGTCTAGTATACTCAGGTCGGCATTTCAAACACTTGTTTTATGTTACAACAGATTGTTGTTATGCAAAAGAAATCCATCGTATTTATAATCTATATTAGTTTTCCGCAGAAGTCTAAAGCCAAATGTAAGTCAACAGTTTTGACTGGTTCACAAAAAAGTTCATTTTTATTGTAAGTTTTTATCAAAGCATCCCAGGCTCTAAAAGTAGCAACAACAACAACAATTAAGAAAGAAACCCCAAAACCTTTTCTATGTAGCTTGACATGAGTTTGGTCAAACTTTCCATCTCTGAGTGCCTTTTTTCCCCATTTCTGTTGTCCGCTGTTCTATTCACTTGTACATTTTTTTAAATGTTTAAGTAATGGTGGCTTTCTCTGACAGTTTTTTCTTACCTTTCTAAACTGAACTTTTCACAATTTATTCTCTTTTCTAGACAAGTTCATTACTGCATGAACTGTTAAAGCAGTAGTTATCAGTATCAGCAGTATCAGAATTATTTTTTTTCTGTTGGGCTTTGATTTTTGCTCTTCAAACTTCCTGATGACTTTAAACACTTAAATTCTAAATGCAATTTTTTTCATCATTGTCATAATTATCATTGTTATTATTATTATTATTATTATTATTATTATTATTATTATTATTATTATTATTATTATTATTATTATTTTTATTACAGCCAAGCACAGATTCTTCAAATTCATTTGGGAATGTTATATGCTAGAGGAAGCCATCTTCAAACATTCTATTTCTAGCACTCTGGCTCTGACTTTGGGTTTTAGGCAGCTTTCATGAATATTTTGAAGTACTGTATGTTAACAACTTGCCTACTTCTATACAATTCTGAGCATTGTGGGGGATACCTGATTTGTCGAATGTTCCCTACTTTTAGTATTTCAAGTAGCGGAAGGAAGACAGATATGTCCAAACAACCTAATCTGTCATTCCCAACTAGTTTTATGCAAAAACTTGTCTTTTAACCCCATCGCTTATCAAGTCTTAATCTCTTGATGCTAGATCTAGATCTAGACTCTAAGTTTACATTCAGATCACGGTCACAAATTTCCTTCTAGCTGGGCGTAAATTCAGTCAAAAGTCAACGTTGAAATACACATGTACAGTGAACATTGATTGTTCCCTATTCATCTCTAACCCAGACAAGGCTGCGTGCTAGACTTAATCCCACCGGATGACCCGAGAAATGATTGAACCCGAAGTGCATTATTGTCAGTCAAAAATACAACCTTTTGAGCTATCTGGTGTCCTAACCATCAATAAAAAGATCTTACATGCCAGTTATTTTTCATGCCCATGTACTTATTGACTAGGCTAAGTTACAGTAAAATGGTGTGGGAGAGAAGGTGACTTTCTCTGTGGCGACCAGGGATCAGAGGCTAGGCTGCCTGTCGGCAAATTTATTTCGCTCGGTGAAATAGAAAGGTAGGACATGCTTGTTTGAAGAAAAACATTTGTGTATAATACTTGATTGAAATTTTAGAATTTTTTTAAAGCCACATACCGTCAAATTTCTGAAGAGGTGAACATTTTCTTTCTCTATTTGAGGATTGACTGTTCAAAGAATACATGTTATTACAAAAACGTAGACATGAGAAGGGACTAAAGAGAGAATCAGAAGGGGAAAACGGATGAGTTTGAGGAATAAGTGATTTTGAGGGATCTTTGTTTAATAGAATCATGTTCTACTGTATTGTTATTATTACCATTGTTGTTTGTTTTGTTATTATCAACATTATTGTTATTTTTGTTGTTGTTGTTGTTATTATTACATGTATTATTATTATTATTATTATTATTATTATTATTATTATTATTATTATTATTATTATTATTATTACCAACATCATTTTTATAAATTTGGTAATGGTCATGATTTCATCATCTTTATTACTGAATTCATTTGATAATTCAAATTTTTCTTCTGCGGAATATACAAGGTAAAATTTGATATGGATTGATGAATAAACTTGAACAAAAAATAGTTTTTTTCAGTTCTCGTTCTGATGTTTTGGTTTCCTTTTGTACCACAATGAATGGTTTTCTTCTAGACTAGTCACATGTGACATACTTCCATCAAGAAATAGACACATGTTGGTCATCTTTTTTTTGTTCAGAAATTGACAACAGAAAGAGAAGGCTATTATATATGATAAAAGCTATGCTTTTTCCTATTTCAATCTTTCTTCTCTTCATTCTTTTTTTTTTTTTTTGAAAGGGACAAGATATAAAAAAGAATGAGATGAGGCATGCTTTTACTATATTTGAAAACTAGTCTAATTGAAGCAGTGAACAAAATGTAAGCTTAACGTTACAATTTGTTTCAGCCAGGGGATGAAACAATGGAATCTAAAAACTTCATGTTTTCTAAAAATCTTCTTATCAACGAAGTCTGTAACAGCTGATCAGGTTGCAACATTTTTATGAAGCATTTTTTACTTTATTTTTAAATCAAACTGTCCTGTAACATTATTTTCAATTAGAAGGAAAAAAAAACATGTTCTGTGCGGCTGTTCCAACATTAAGGTGATTCTGTAAGACTAGGCTTAGGTTTTGTCATTCGCGACAAGTTTAGCAGATAGCAGAATATGTAAAATTGTCTCCAGTCCTAAAACAGCTCCTAGTCTTTTTTTTAGGCTTGTTATTTATTCAACCAGCTACAGTCAGATCATGAAGATGAATTTTGGCAGTCCATGCGTAAGTAGTTATGTATTCTGAGCTAAAAACACACACCTTTGCCCTTGTATATCATGCAGTGTCCTGTGGGTTATGTTACCCTTGTAAACCAACGTGCATCACTTTGTGGATAAGTGCCAATGATTGGTAACTTAAACTCTCACTATGCCCAATTGAGAGATGAGAAACATGTCACGAATTGCCTCTTGCAATAAATCTCGACAGCATGGATCTGCATCGAGTGAACTAAGTCTTTACAAGTTATACTCTGTAGAAAATAACATAGAGCTGCCTTCACTGTGTGAGTGTCTATCTTTTATCCAAGCTTCTAATGGAAATTGGCAAGAGACAGTTGCATTGCAGAGACAATGATAAGCGTGTGTGTGTGTAGTGAACTTCTTTGTTTCCTAGCCAAGAGATATGTTAGGGGTGAATAGTAAAGTGAGAAAAGGATGGTAGAATATTTTTTTTATTGATTCCTAAAATTTTTTTCTTTCATCACATCTTGCATTCTCATTTTTGTGCACATCAGAGTGTCAGAAATACTTGTGAGCTTTAAAAATTTAAAAATTGTCACCATGTTTTCGGCAAACTTCCGGTACACGCTTTGACTTTTTTTAACTCGCTCAGAAGGAAACTTGGAAATGAAGGCTGATGGAAGTTCAAGTTGTCCACAATTGTCTTGCAGGAGTTTCTTACTAAAACTTTACCCAGTATTTATGCTCTTTTCTGTAAAATTGTATTAAACAGCAGTATTGTGTTTTATCATCATGATCACTTCTATACCTTGACTTTGGAAAGCCTTCTAAACATTGTTTCTATTTTAACATTACAAGTGACCAAAAATGGAAGATATTTTGTTCAATAATTATCGTCTCATGGGGCTTTATTCCTGTCCAAGCAACATTATCAAGTCTATTTTCTTTGATGTTTAAACTTTAACACATATGCATGTAACAACTTATATGTATATGTATCATATATGCAACTGTCCATTCAATAATCAGCCTTGATGGTGTACTTATGTTTCTTTCTTCTTTTTTTATCAATATTTTATAATGTGCAATTTCAAGTGGCATTAATTGATTGAGTAACCTGTAACTGACAATGCTAAAAAGCTGTTGTGAAACATCCAAGGCACTTTACAGACAAGTCATTCATGTCAGATTTGAGCCTGAACATGAAAGAGAAAAATGAATCATGAATAAACTATCCTTTGAAAAACAAAAAAAAATAAAACATAAGTTTGGACATAGAAGACCAACCTCACATATCAAAGTTTCTGGCTAGATGACAACTGCACTCTAGAGAGTCGGCAAATAAATACAACACTTTTCCCTTTGCTCTTGGATGATGATGATGATGATGATACTGATGCATGCCGCAAAGGCTCAAATCAATCCTCTGCTTCAACATTTTTCACCGTAACATTTTCAGTAGCCGAAACAAATTTTTAATTTTTAAAGCTGCTTTTTTTTTATAGTTTAAACTTTTGGATCAACTCTTATCAACCACATGTCGAAAAGAGAGGATAGTCATGACAATCAGACATAGTTTTTTTGAAGATGATTATTCCTAACACTTTAATTTTCTGTCCAGCCATAATGATAGAAATGTTTTTCAATGTCAGAAGGGAGAATCAGACACAGAGCTTTTACTGCCTGTTGAGACTGTGTTCTCCTGAGACAGCAGATTCAGTAGGCCTGTGTGTGTGTTCATGTCTTTTTATAATGGCATCTCTCAAACAAGTTCTAAAGTGATTGCATTATTTATTTATTGTTTTGTATTGAATCTGACAGTCTTGTTTTCTTTATAATTTCAGGGAATGGGTTTGTAAACATTCCATTTATCCATACATCTACATGGATCTGTTTTACCTTGAGTTTGCCATGATAATTGATATTAATGTTGTGATTAAATTCCAAGGATTTTCATGGATTTGTCAAAAATGAAGCCAGACTTTCGAAAAACGCATTTCCTTTTTCAATTTGAATTTCCCAGGTTATCGTCTTTCCTCTCATACAAAACTAAAACATTTTAAGAAGTAATCGTCTGCCCAGTCTGATCTGGTCAGTTGTCATTCTGAGAGTTAAGCCCCCAGTTTGTCTGTCCAAGCTGAAAAAGTGGGATTTTATTGAAGAAATTGAGATTTCGAAAATTACTTCCAAATACATTACACATGTTTTTTTTTTAGTTTGATTCATTGGGTTGAAAAATTTATCGATGCAAAAAGAGCAGATATAGATGTAAAGATATAATTTTTTCGTGATGTCTTGATTAAAGCTTGAGGTGTGGGCATTGACTATAGCTAGTTGAGACAAATTTGCTTTAAGTACAAATGTTTAGTTCGTGATAGAATCTATCATAAGATGAGCCCAGAAAATGTATCATAATATGAGCCCAGGAATTGTTCTTTTTACTTATCTGACTTTACAGAAAAACAACTGGAAAACAAACAGACTCACCATCGCTTAGTTTCCGGAGCTTTATGAGGGTTTAAACCATATTCCCTTCTTTTCTGAATATACCAGGATCTCTTTTTTTACATAGTATACTGTAATGAGTATAAATGAAAATGTAGAGCGCCGTAGGTACAAATGTGGTTTTGTGACTTGTAGAATTTTTTATGTTTAATCGACCTTGTCTGCAAATACAAAGTTAGTGTGCTTGTAGTCGCTGCGAATGCTGTAGCACCGTCATTGCTGTCAATGTGTATAACAATTTTTGTCTTTCTTGACAGGCTCATGTTGTTTTTCGACATTGGGTATCAAAATGCAACTGTGTTTAGTTATGCTCTTTGTGGTTTAAAATAAATCAAAAACAAGAAAACATCAAGATTATGAGTGTGATCTTTAGTGCTTTATGTCATGGTGTGGGGTTATAGTTCAATGTGTTGTCTAGCCAACTCCGTGTGGAATGAGTTGTGATAGGTCAATGTTTTATGTTGGCAACTTCGTGTGGAGTGAGGTGTTATTGTTCAATGTGTTGTGTAGCCAACTCCGTGTGGAATGAGTTGTGATAGGTCAATGTTTTATGTTGGCAACTTCGTGTGGAGTGAGGTGTTATTGTTCAATGTGTTGTGTAGCCAACTCCGTGTGGAATGAGTTGTGATAGGTCAATGTTTTATGTTGGCAACTTCGTGTGGAGTGAGGTGTTATTGTTCAATGTGTTGTGTAGCCAACTCCGTGTGGAATGAGTTGTGATAGGTCAATGTTTTATGTTGGCAACTTCGTGTGGAGTGAGGTGTTATTGTTCAATGTGTTGTGTAGCCAACTCCGTGTGGAGTGAGGTGTTATAGTTCAATGAGTTGTGTAGCCAACTCCGTGTGGAGTGAGGTGTTATAGATCAATGTGTTGTGCACCCAACTCCGTGTGGAGTGAGGTGTTATAGATCAATGTGTTGTGCACCCAACTCCGTGTGGAGTGAGGTGTTATAGATCAATGTGTTGTGCACCCAACTCCGTGTGGAGTGAGGTGTTATAGATCAATGTGTTGTGTAGCCAACTCCGTGTGGAGTGAGGTGTTATAGTTCAATGTGTTGTGCACCCAACTCCGTGTGGAGTGAGGTGTTATAGATCAATGTGTTGTGCACCCAACTCCGTGTGGAGTGAGGTGTTATAGATCAATGTTTCTCCACCCAACTCCGTGTGGAGTGAGGTGTTATTGTTCAATGTGTTGTGTAGCCAACTCCGTGTGGAGTGAGGTGTTAGAGATCAATGTGTTGTGTAGCCAACTCCGTGTGGAGTGAGGTGTTATAGATCAATGTGTTGTGCACCCAACTCCGTGTGGAGTGAGGTGTTATAGATCAATGTGTTGTGCACCCAACTCCGTGTGGAGTGAGGTGTTATAGATCAATGTGTTGTGTAGCCAACTCCGTGTGGAGTGAGGTGTTATAGATCAATGTGTTGTGTAGCCAACTCCGTGTGGAGTGAGGTGTTATAGATCAATGTGTTGTGTAGCCAACTCCGTGTGGAGTGAGGTGTTATAGATCAATATGTTGTGCACCCAACTCCGTGTGGAGTGAGGTGTTATAGATCAATGTGTTGTGCACCCAACTCCGTGTGGAGTGAGGTGTTATAGATCAATGTGTTGTGTAGCCAACTCCGTGTGGAGTGAGGTGTTATAGTTCAATGTGTTGTGCACCCAACTCCGTGTGGAGTGAGGTGTTAGAGATCAATGTGTTGTGCACCCAACTCCGTGTGGAGCGAGGTGTTAGAGATCAATGTGTTGTGTAGCCAACTCCGTGTGGAGCGAGGTGTTAGAGATCAATGTGTTGTGTAGCCAACTCCGTGTGGAGCGAGGGAATGTTTTGTTGAGAGGAGCTGAAGTTCCTCAGATAATAAAAATGAAAAAAAGTAGACAAGAGGGAGAGAGAAAAAGCGGATACATGAAAGAGGCACAGAAAAACAGAAACACTCACTCACAGAGAGAGATCAATCCAAATAAAAAAGCAAAAACACCACACTTGGAGGACGCTCGCAACGTTTATATGTTAAATCTGTAGTTGTGTTATTTCTTTTTTAGTCCCGTAGTTGTGTGCCTGTCTCTTATTAGACATTCTATCAGAGAGAGAGAAAGAGAGAGAGAGGAGAGAGAGAGAGGGAGGAGAGAGAGAGGGGGAGAAAGAGAAGAGAGCGAGGAGAGAGAGTGAGAGAGTGAGTGAGTGAGTAAGAGAGAGAGAGAGAGAGAGAGAGAGAGAGAGAGAGAGAGAGAGAGAGAGAGAGAGAGAGAGAGAGAGAGAGAGAGAGAGAGAGAGAGAGAGAGAGAGAGAGAGAGAGAGAGAGAGAGAGAGAGAGAGAGAGAGCAAAGATCAGTCTCAATTGTTATATGGCACTCGTCAGACTGTTATAAAACGGAAACGCCATAGCCTGTATGGCCGCCATATATACATAGACCTACAAGTGATACCAGTTCGAGCCTGACATCGTCTGAGAAGATTTTCTACTTCATCCCCCTAAAAAAAAAGGAAGGCTTAAAGTTTCTTATGTTGACGGACTTAATCAAATACATGTAATCGTATAGACAAACGCTAGAAATCTGGAGAAACTCTCAAACGTAAGCGGTTCAATAGAGAACAAAAAGATGATCAAAACTCTCTCGAAACATTGAAACATGTTACTGAATTTTTATTTTTCTGCCCCCCCCCCCCTCCCTCCCTCCCTCTCTCTCTCTCTCTCTCTCTCTCTCTCTCTCTCTCTCCCTCTCTCTCTCTCTCTCTCTCTCTCACCAAAATAATACACACGCATCTTTTTATTTTTCACACAGACCCATCTCTCCGTGTCTCTGTGTTTCTCTCTTTCTAACTCTCTCTCTCTCTCTCTCTTTTCATCTTCTCCTCCTCTCTCTCTCTCTGTCTCCCTCTCTCTGCGTCTCTCTATTTCAACGCCAGCCAGGGTTCCAGAAACCGCCAATTAAAGATGGGTCAACATCTCTGTCTCTCTCTTTCTCTCAATTTCTCTGATTGTGTTAATACGGCTCTCTCTCTCTCTCTCTCTCTCTCTCTCTCTCTCTCTTTCCCTCTCTCTCCCGCTCTCTATCTCTGTCTCTCCTCTCTTTCAGCGCCAGCCAGGGGTCCAGAAACCGCCAAGTAAAGATGGGTCAACATTAGCATCTCTGTGTCAGCTCTCTTTTTCTCTCAATTTCTCTGTCTGTGTTAACTTGACTTTCTCTCTCTCTCTCTCTCTCTCTCTCTCTCTCTCTCTCTCTCTCTCTCTCTCTCTCTCTCTCTCTCTCTCTCTCTCTCCCTCTTTCAGCACCAGCCAGGAGTCCAGAAACCGCCATACAAGCTTGGGTCAGCCCTCGCGTCTCGGTCAGGTCGGCGTTGCGTGACCTTGGTCAGGTTCAAGGCCGTGAACCTGTCCATCAACTCCCTGACCACTTGTGGAAAATCTGCCGCGACGTTTCTTGTCTCTGAGGGATCCTCTGCGAGACAGAACAAAAACCCACTAGTTGATGATTGTGTGGCTGTTAGCACAATGTGTCAAAGCCGCGCAACGTTTTTAGACATATTATATAACGTTCAGAGAGGGAGAACAACATTGAAAAACAAACAAAATCCAAAAACATCAATGCAAAACGAACAGAATCAAAACGCGCCGGAAAAAAATTCCCTGCTTTTATTTTTAAGGTTATCAGCCTTCAGTTATGGGAAACATTGTGTTTCCGAGAACAACAAAATTAATGTAGACATATTTATATTGAAAATAATAATCTTAAGCGGTAACAGCAAGGCAAATTGCTCTTAATCTGATGACCGTTACCTAACCATAAAATTAAATATTATTATATAAGTGCCTGCTTCGAAGTGTTGCAATACGACATTAAAACGACACGACTTAAGAAACGCTTCTCAGAAAAAAAAGAATAAAAAAGAAACAAGCAAAGAATTCTCATGCCAGAATAGTGAAATGTATAAACTTCTGTAGTACTGATCTTAAAATTTCTTCTCTTTTTTATTAAACGAAAACTTCATCGCATAAGGGCCTTATGGGACGAAAAACATTTTAGAATTTACAGACAAAGCTAAAATAAAAAAAAAATACAACAAAATCATGTTATATCTATAGCAAAGACTTTTTTTTTATAACATGGAACATATTTGATAAATAAGCAGAAGAGGGAAATTAGAATGAAAGTAACAACAAAAATAGTAGCAACAACATGAAAAATCAGCAAATTTAGACCTGCAAATACAACGATAACAGCAACAACAACAGAAGAGATGACCATAAACATTAATCCTCCACCCTTTTTCTCCTAATTACAATCACCCTCTTGCTCGCTATCTTTCTTTGTTTAAAGAAGTTGAGAAGGTCCTTGTTGCTGGTGATATTATTGATGACGATATTGATGACAATAACGATGAGGATATTGATGATAAAGTTGATGATGACAATGGTGATGATAATTATTGATGATGATACTGATGATAATATTGATGATATATTAATGATTTATATAGATGATTATATTGATGATAACGTTAACGATGATACTGATGATGATATTGATGATAATTATGATAATATGGATGATATTGATGACATTGATGTTAATAAATTATACACGATGATATAGGTGATAATATTGCTGATGATATTGATGATAATATTGATGACAATATTGATGATGATATCGATGATAACATTGATGATTGCATTGATGACGATGGGTGATGCTGTTAATGGCAGAATCAAAGATAACGGTGAAGGGTAAAAATCCTCATATTATAAACTATCTTTTTAATATAACGATTGGTACTTTTAAGAAAGTCACAGTGGCTAGCAGTTAAGGGTATATATTTCACCTTTGATGTTGAAGAGCAGATGTGAGCTTCGCTCCAATTGGACACTGTCATGTCGTCCTCCCTTAAAGCGTTTCCTCTTGAACGGCTCTAATCCAGGAATCGGATACCAGTCATTATACAGACCTGAGAATGAGTGCAGAAAGAATGGGTTTGGTATAATGTAATTCTTCTTCTTCTTCTTCTTCTTCTTCTTCTTCTTCTTCTTCTTCTTCTTCTTCTTCTTCTTCTTCTTCTTCTTCTTCTTCTTCTTCTTCTTCTTCTTCGTTTTATTATTATTGTTTTTGATTTTACAAGCTGAAAACCCCGTTCTATGAAAGGGACCCTCGTGTCAATTTCCCAGGACTAGTGTGCGTTTGTGGGCTAAATAGGCTTATAAACGGTATTGATGTTTATCCTTCACTTACATGACCTCCATAAATACCTCCACCTATCTATATTTACCTAGAAATTACATATCTCTAAAGATCTAAACAAAAAATATAATCTTATTTAATTCTTTGGAAATTCTAAGCCTAAAAGTAAAATTAAAATCGTAACCTTTTGATTTGAGTCTAGCTGCTGTTAATATCTAGACCCTAGATCTAAAACCTATTCTTCACTTAGATCTTACTTTATGACATGTAGATCTGTAGTTCTCTTACACACGGCCTTAGATCTGCCGCCGCCTACTTTGTATGTCTACTTTCAGCCGTGCTTACACGAAGTAGGTCGCACATTCATATTTATCATTTAAGAAAATAATGATCACATTTTTGCCTTTAATTTTTACCAAAATACATATTGATGGAAAATAATATTACCACTACAATCTTTAGAACCATATAATTATGCCAAATTTGCGCATTTGATGTGCCTAGGTGGTCGGTTAGATGGTTCTTATTTTCGCATAACTCTATTATTAAAAGATTATTATTATTATTATTATTATTATTATTATTATTATTATTATTATTATTATTATTATTATTATTATTATTATTGTTGTTGTTGTTGTTGTTGCTGTTATTGTTGTTGTTGTTGTTGCTGCTGCTATTGTTGTTGCAGTTGCTGCAATGCTGAACACTATTTGGGACCAACTTTTTCAGGACCACATCACGTGTTGTTTGTTTCTGTTTATTAATTTTTTTTTTCGCAGACCAAGCGACAATGAATAAAATGCAATTTCAGTATTGCAATAATGCGGACTACGGCTGGTCGGATGAGACCCAACTCTATTGCCAGATGATGCAAGGCAGGATTCGATCATCGGTTCTGACTGTCTTCAGCTGGACGCTCTATAGACTGAATAATAACATGTGGCCAAATATGGCTCTGATAAATTAAGCCGGAAAAAAGGGAGGGGGAAGGGAGAATGGTTGTAAGCAGAGGTCAGAGACCAAAAAAAACAAAAAAAAAACAAAAACACAACAAACCCAAAAAAAAAAAAAAAAAAAAAATAAAGAACCAAAAAAAAATGACCAAATATGCACATACTATTTTTATCCTTTTTTTAAAATTGCAAGAAATAATGAGTTCAAAGTTCTCATCATAACAGACATGCGCACAGAAGCTTCAGATGGTTTGTTCTCATCACAACAGACATGCGCACAGAAGCTTCAGATGGTTTGTTCTCATCATAACAGACATGCGCACAGAAGCTTCAGATGGTTTGTTCTCATCACAACAGAGATGCGCACAGAAGCTTCAGATGGTTTGTTCTCATCATAACAGACATGCGCACAGAAGCTTCAGATGGTTTGTTCTCATCATAACAGACATGCGCACAGAAGCTTCAGATGGTTTGTTCTCATCATAACAGACATGCGCACAGAAGCTTCAGATGGTTTGGGCGACGGCAGGGGGAGATCGAGGAGAACAAGGGGAGATAAGCGCAAGAGAATGAAGAAATTAAAAGTCAGTTACACCCACCAGGTCTGCCGACAATGAGTTTATAGTCGCCAACTCGGATAGCGCCCTTGCCCGAAGACCAGATGTTGTAGACAAACTCGTTCCGAGGTGAGCTCTTGCCTTCAGTGAGGAACTTCCACTGGCTCACGCCGTCTATACCCTGCACTGTAAACAGCGGATACAAGCATTGGTCACTTTTGATCTTAACACGTCGAGTAGAGGAATTATAGCATGCCCTGTCAAAATGAATAAATTCACTCTTATTTACTTTCAATTGATGGTCAAGATCATAGCCGACACTTTTTATGTTTTCTCTAAGCACGAACTTCAGGCGAAGTGTTTAGAAGGAACTAATATAGCGGTCTAGACTTAGAGCGCCAGCCAATGACCAGATCACTTCTACCTCACTCTAGTGGATCAATATCTAGTAATCGCCGAATACCTCAATCGTTTATGACAGAATAAGATATGTCGGCACTGATTATTGGTATAATCAATAACACTGGTTTATATATGTCTGCAAGTATGTGTTCATATGCCAACAATATTTGTTTGCACTAAAAAAAAATCTGAAAATAAACAATTTTAATTGAGGCTGACAGCCATTAATTCACTCCTAGCTCCTAAGACATTATCCTTATCTCGCCTCATTTGCTCCCAATCTCGAAGTGGCTGTAGGTTACCTGAGGGGGCGCCGGCAGCCTCAAGAAAGGTAGGGAACCAGTCCACAGCATGGAACAGGCTGGGAACATAAAGCGAACATCACAGGAAATGGGACACCGTGTGGTAATCCAGGGATAATACCTACACAATTCTGTATGGTATATCAGACCAGATGGCTTATGGCAAAACTTTATCAAATTCCTCTTCATCACGGTATTATTTTAGGATGGTGGCTTAAAACTCAAACCTGTTTTTGTTTTAAAAAAATTTATAAAAAAACCAAACATCTGACTGTTATCGACACCAAACTCGTACACAGACCTCCACATCAGCGTCGTTTTCAAAGTAATGACACTTAACATACTATCTAAGCTTTAGGAAAAACAACACAAAGCAAAAACAATTATCTTTAAAAATGATTTAATGGATTTTACGTATGAATTATAAGACTATATAAAAAATGTCCTTTAAGAATGCTTATTTTACTGGTAGAAAACTTATATTATAAAATTGGCAAGTGGGTGGTGGGTGAATCAACCCAATAGGCGTTTTTCTCCTTTCCAAACTTACTCGTTGCTCACATGTCCTGTCGTCTGCAGGAGGCTGGGGCTGTAAACAAAGGTGGGAACCCGCGTCCCTCCCTCCCACAAGGTGTTCTTGCTCCCCCTCAGCGGCAAGTTGTTACCTCCCATGTAGGGAGAACCACCATTCTAGGATAAAAAAACAGAAGATCAGCTTTACTCGATGATGCATCTCTTTGCTTTCTTATCCACTCTGAGAAGAAAGAAAAACAGTGAGGGATATAGATGGGGGACAGATAGATAGATAGATATAGATATAGATATAGATAGATAGATAGATAGATAGATAGATAAATAGATAGATAGATAGATAGATAGATAGAGAGAGAGATAGAGAGGCAGAGAGAGAGAGAGCGAGAGAGAGAGAGAGAGAGAGAGAGAGAGAGAGAGAGAGAGAGAGAGAGAGAGAGAGAGAGAGAGAGAGAGAGAGAGAGAGAGAGAGAGAGAGAGAGAGAGAGAGAGAGAGAGAGAGAGGTAACTTGAAACTACACAGGTGTCAAACAGAAATAGACGCTTTTAGCACAGATACATCAAGTTTCTGTATAAACTGGTGTCGTTAAGAAAAAAAAGAAAAAGAAAAGAAACCTTCACGTATTGCGTGACATTAGTGACATTATAGAGAAATAAGCAAGGAAAGTCTATTTTTGGGTTTTTGCTCTGCTAACATTTTTATTACAGCATAGAATTACTAATAATTTGGAATTTTTAGGTTGCAACTTACTTAACTTCAAATGTTTATCAAAAGGGGCAAACGCGATTGATTAATCGTCTTAGTTATAGATTGATAAAGTCTTTGGATTCAGAGGTACCTTAGACCTTTTCCTTCACCGCAAACAAACCCACACCAGACAAACCAGTGCTGAAAGAGGTGAGACCTCACCATTATTTCCAACATTGAGCTTGGACTATGAAGTAGTGACAAGAGGCCAAATGCGCAATAAATAAGACTAATTAAACCAGCACAAGAAAAACCCGTGTTTCATTCAAGTTCTACTGTTTGATCTTGTGTCAAAGGTCTAGCTGCAACTCTCCAACAAAACCCCAAGTCTTTGTGTGTCTGTTTGGTTTGAAAACAGCCATCAACGTCTTAATCCCATTCTCTCATGTCACTTTAGACGATGATTATATGTAGGTCTAGTTTTTTCAACAAGCAACTGCCACTATCAACATGGCGGTGGAATCGGTCATTTTCTTTGCACCACACCATTTCCTGTTCAATCTTTATTCTGATCTCCCCTTTAGTCCCTCGTGGTTCTTTGCCTGGTGTGCAAACCTGTCTGATAACGCATAACAATGGCCAGTTGAGAGAAAACAATAATTCCCAATATTCGCATATTTACGTGCAAAAGACTTACATCACTGGTAAAAACCAAGAGTAAATTGTCGGCCAAACCGTTCCCTTCTAGAGCATCCACGATTTGACCTACAGCTTCGTCTATAGCTGTTACCATACCTAGGGCAGTTGGGAAAGAAAAACACACGAATAAAAATCATTCTCTAGATACAAAGCGACCAGAGACAGTTCATAACACATCTGATGTTGCCTAAAGAATTTCGAGCATTTCTTGAATAAAACGTCTACTATATATAGAAGAGAGATCCAGATGCACTCTAGATCTGCGTTGCTATTTCGTGAAAGGTTAGAAACCGACCACTCTGTTAAAAGTGATGAACTCTATACGACAATCAAATGTATTCAAATGTCAAAGGAGTTGTAATAGATACCGGACAAAGTGAGATACAGAAAGAGGAAGGAAGAGAAAAAAAAGAGAGAGATAGCTAGAGTGAGAGAGAGAAAGAGAGAGAGAGTGAGTGAGAGAGAGAGAAAGAGAGAGAGAGAGAGAGAGAGAGAGAGAGAGAGAGAGAGAGAGAGAGAGAGAGAGAGAGAGAGAGAGAGAGAGAGAGAGAGAGAGAGAGAGAGAGAGAGAGAGAGAGAGAGAGAGAGAGAGAGTCCTTTTGGTTCTTCTGTAAGGACTCCATTGAAAAAAGGAATTTTTATCGCGACTCTATAACATTAAAAAACAACATTTTTATCACTTGCTCACAGAATTATCTCTGAGAAATCACGAACCTGAGTAAATTCTTCTCTCTCGAGACTTGATGTGGCTGTACAGCTGCTCATAGATGCTGGGAACCTGCGATGGTCAATGGCGAAAAATACCAAGAGAAGTTGTTAATTGTTCATCTCTCAGTTCTATACAGGTTTTAAAGAATTCGTGTAACATTCTACAACAAAATCTGCATTATAATTTTTACCCTTGAAACACATAACTTCATTCTATTTGATCTTTTGGTAATCTAGATCGACATGTCCATAAGAATCACTCAAGTGTGTATGTGAAGAAAAAATCAACGGTAGCTGAGTTTGAAGATGAGGGCTGTTATAATGTTATTTCGACAAGGGGGATGGGGGGGGGGAGGGCGGGAGGAGGAAGAAATGAGGGGTTGCAAGTTAAACATGACAAGGCAAGGAACTTGTGACATTATAAAAAAAGCATCGATCGATCTATGACATTCTTTTTCTTTTTCTTAAACTCTCTGTTTAACTTGATGTTCTCTTATTAAGTTAAAAAAGAAAGATGTTTAAGACACTTTTTCATAAATTTATAATGTTCCAAGAGCTTTATTTTTTCTTCATCTTCAGTGTAAGTCACACTGCTATTGAGCTTCGCTGCCCGTTGATACCAGGACATTGATTCTAGTTCAGGAAGTAGCCGTCTGCGCGACCAGACCCCAGACATGGTCGCTGCCCGTCGATACCAGGACATTGATTCTAGTTCAGGAAATAACCGTGTGCCGCGACCAGACCCCAGATTACTGATGGTCGCTGCCCGTCGATACCAGGACATTGATTCTAGTTCAGGAAGTAGCCGTCTGCCGCGACCAGACCCCAGATTACTGATGGTCGCTGCCCGTCGATACCAGGACATTGATTCTAATTCAGGAAGTAGCCGTCTGCCGCGACCAGACCCCAGATTACTGATGGTCGCTGCCCATCGGTACCAGGACATTGATTCTAGTTCAGGAAGTAGCCGTCTGCCGCGACCAGACCCCAGATTACTGATGGTCGCTGCCCGTCGATACCAGGACATTGATTCTAATTCAGGAAGTAGCCGTGTGCCGCGACCAGACCCCAGATTACTGATGGTCGCTGCCCGTCGATACCAGGACATTGATTCTAGTTCAGGAAGTAGCCGTGTGCCGCGACCAGACCCCAGATTACTGATGGTCGCTGCCCATCGGTACCAGGACATTGATTCTAGTTCAGGAAGTAGCCGTCTGCCGCGACCAGACCCCAGATCACTGATGGTCGCTGCCCGTCAATACCAGGACATTGATTCTAAATCAGGAAGTGACCGTCTGCCGCGACCAGACCCCAGACCACTGATGGTCGCTGCCCGTCAATACCAGGACATTGATTCTAAATCAGGAAGTGACCGTCTGCCGCGACCAGACCCCAGATTACTGATGCTCACCACCTGGCCACACAACACATGCCTGCTAGCGGTGTGCTCATGTGATAGACACTCGGCTTTCCGATCTAGAGGTACGGGATTGAATCCTAGCTGGGCCAGATCAGAATTGAGTTCTTGGGAAAGGCATGCTCTGCTCTACCCTTACTCAGGTCTGAAGCGAGTTCCTGATTCTGCAGTGGACTGTCAGATGCTGCTATTCGACTGGTGTTTGAGAAGGCTTAAGGTCTCCCTGGAGGGCAAAAGCCCAGATATGGGACGAAGGGAAAGTCAGTTCCCGATAAATGAACATATTTTTTTCCTTTTCATTGATTAAAAGTAAGTGACAGTTTGGGTGGTCAGCAAGCCAGATGTAGGGTCATTGACAGTTTGGGTAGTCAGCAAGCCAGATGTAGGGTAAGTGACACTTTGGGTGGTCAGCAAGCCAGATGTAGGGTCAATGACAGTCCAGATTGTCAGCAAGCCAGATGTAGGGTCAGTGAAAGTTGGGGTGGTCAGAAAGCCAGATGTAGGGTCAGTGACAGTTTGGATGGTCAGCAAGCCAAATGTATAATCAGTGACAGTTTGGGTGGTCAGCAAGCCAGATGTAGGGGCAGTGACAGTTTGTGTGGTCAGCAAGCCAGATGTAGGACCAGTGACAGTTTGTGTGGTCAGCAAGCCAGATGTAGGACCAGTGACAGTTTGTGTAGTCAGCAAGCCAGATGTAGGGTCAGTGACAGTTTGTGTAGTCAGCAAGCCAGATGTAGGACCAGTGACAGTTTGTGTGGTCAGCAAGCCAGATGTAGGACCAGTGACAGTTTGGGTGGTCAGCAAGCCAGATGTAGGACCAGTGACAGTTTGTGTGGTCAGCAAGCCAGATGTAGGGTCAGTGACAGTTTGGGTGGTCAGCAAGCCAGATGTAGGGTCAGTGACAGTTTGGGTGGTCAGCAAGCCAGATGTAGGGTCAGTGACAGTTTGTGTGGTCAGCAAGCCAGATGTAGGACCAGTGACAGTTTGTGTGGTCAGCAAGCCAGATGTAGGGTCAGTGACAGTTTGGGTGATCAGCAAGCCAGATGTAGGACCAGTGACAGTTTGTGTGGTCAGCAAGCCAGATGTAGGGTCAGTGACAGTTTGTGTGGTCAGCAAGCCAGATGTAGGGTCAGTGACAGTTTGTGTGGTCAGCAAGCCAGATGTAGGACCAGTGACAGTTTGTGTGGTCAGCAAGCCAGATGTAGGGTCAGTGACAGTTTGTGTGGTCAGCAAGCCAGATGTAGGGTCAGTGACAGTTTGGGTGATCAGCAAGCCAGATGTAGGACCAGTGACAGTTTGTGTGGTCAGCAAGCCAGATGTAGGACCAGTGACAGTTTGGGTGATCAGCAAGCCAGATGTAGGGTCAGTGACAGTTTGGGTGGTCAGCAAGCCAGATGTAGGACCAGTGACAGTTTGGGTGGTCAGCAAGCCAGATGTAGGACCAGTGACAGTTTGGGTGGTCAGCAAGCCAGATGTAGGACCAGTGACAGTTTGGGTGGTCAGCAAGCCAGATGTAGGACCAGTGACAGTTTGGGTGGTCAGCAAGCCAGATGTAGGACCAGTGACAGTTTGTGTGGTCAGCAAGCCAGATGTAGGACCAGTGACAGTTTGGGTGGTCAGCAAGCCAGATGTAGGACCAGTGACAGTTTGGGTGGTCAGCAAGCCAGATGTAGGACCAGTGACAGTTTGTGTGGTCAGCAAGCCAGATGTAGGACCAGTGACAGTTTGGGTGGTCAGCAAGCCAGATGTAGGACCAGTGACAGTTTGGGTGGTCAGCAAGCCAGATGTAGGACCAGTGACAGTTTGGGTGGTCAGCAAGCCAGATGTAGGACCAGTGACAGTTTGGGTGGTCAGCAAGCCAGATGTAGGGTCAGTGACAGTTTGGGTGGTCAGCAAGCCAGATGTAGGACCAGTGACAGTTTGGGTGGTCAGCAAGCCAGATGTAGGACCAGTGACAGTTTGTGTGGTCAGCAAGCCAGATGTAGGACCAGTGACAGTTTGGGTGGTCAGCAAGCCAGATGTAGGGTCAGTGACAGTTTGTGTAGTCAGCAAGCCAGATGTAGGGTCAGTGACAGTTTGTGTAGTCAGCAAGCCAGATGTAGGGTCAGTGACAGTTTGTGTGGTCAGCAAGCCAGATGTAGGACCAGTGACAGTTTGGGTGGTCAGCAAGCCAGATGTAGGACCAGTGACAGTTTGGGTGGTCAGCAAGCCAGATGTAGGACCAGTGACAGTTTGGGTGGTCAGCAAGCCAGATGTAGGACCAGTGACAGTTTGGGTGGTCAGCAAGCCAGATGTAGGGTCAGTGACAGTTTGTGTGGTCAGCAAGCCAGATGTAGGGTCAGTGACAGTTTGGGTGGTCAGCAAGCCAGATGTAGGGTCAGTGACAGTTTGTGTAGTCAGCAAGCCAGATGTAGGGTCAGTGACAGTTTGTGTAGTCAGCAAGCCAGATGTAGGACCAGTGACAGTTTGTGTAGTCAGCAAGCCAGATGTAGGGTCAGTGACAGTTTGTGTAGTCAGCAAGCCAGATGTAGGGTCAGTGACAGTTTGTGTAGTCAGCAAGCCAGATGTAGGACCAGTGACAGTTTGGGTGGTCAGCAAGCCAGATGTAGGGTCAGTGACAGTTTGGGTGATCAGCAAGCCAGATGTAGGACCAGTGACAGTTTGTGTAGTCAGCAAGCCAGATGTAGGACCAGTGACAGTTTGGGTGGTCAGCAAGCCAGATGTAGGGTCATTGACAGTTTGGGTAGTCAGCAAGCCAGATGTAGGGGCAGTGACACTTTGGGTGGTCAGCAAGCCAGATGTAGGACCAGTGACAGTTTGTGTGGTCAGCAAGCCAGATGTAGGGTCAGTGACAGTTTGGGTGATCAGCAAGCCAGATGTAGGACCAGTGACAGTTTGGGTGGTCAGCAAGCCAGATGTAGGACCAGTGACAGTTTGGGTGGTCAGCAAGCCAGATGTAGGACCAGTGACAGTTTGGGTGGTCAGCAAGCCAGATGTAGGACCAGTGACAGTTTGGGTGGTCAGCAAGCCAGATGTAGGGTCAGTGACAGTTTGGGTGGTCAGCAAGCCAGATGTAGGACCAGTGACAGTTTGGGTGGTCAGCAAGCCAGATGTAGGACCAGTGACAGTTTGTGTGGTCAGCAAGCCAGATGTAGGGTCAGTGACAGTTTGGGTGATCAGCAAGCCAGATGTAGGACCAGTGACAGTTTGGGTGGTCAGCAAGCCAGATGTAGGACCAGTGACAGTTTGGGTGGTCAGCAAGCCAGATGTAGGGTCAGTGACAGTTTGGGTGGTCAGCAAGCCAGATGTAGGGTCAGTGACAGTTTGGGTGGTCAGCAAGCCAGATGTAGGACCAGTGACAGTTTGGGTGGTCAGCAAGCCAGATGTAGGACCAGTGACAGTTTGGGTGGTCAGCAAGCCAGATGTAGGGTCAGTGACAGTTTGGGTGGTCAGCAAGCCAGATGTAGGGTCAGTGACAGTTTGTGTGGTCAGCAAGCCAGATGTAGGGTCAGTGACAGTTTGTGTAGTCAGCAAGCCAGATGTAGGACCAGTGACAGTTTGGGTGGTCAGCAAGCCAGATGTAGGGTCAGTGACAGTTTGTGTGGTCAGCAAGCCAGATGTAGGGTCAGTGACAGTTTGGGTGGTCAGCAAGCCAGATGTAGGGTCAGTGACAGTTTGGGTGGTCAGCAAGCCAGATGTAGGACCAGTGACAGTTTGGGTGGTCAGCAAGCCAGATGTAGGGTCAGTGACAGTTTGGGTGATCAGCAAGCCAGATGTAGGGTCAGTGACAGTTTGGGTGATCAGCAAGCCAGATGTAGGACCAGTGACAGTTTGTGTGGTCAGCAAGCCAGATGTAGGACCAGTGACAGTTTGTGTGGTCAGCAAGCCAGATGTAGGACCAGTGACAGTTTGTGTAGTCAGCAAGCCAGATGTAGGACCAGTGACAGTTTGTGTGGTCAGCAAGCCAGATGTAGGGTCAGTGACAGTTTGGGTGGTCAGCAAGCCAGATGTAGGACCAGTGACAGTTTGGGTGGTCAGCAAGCCAGATGTAGGACCAGTGACAGTTTGGGTGGTCAGCAAGCCAGATGTAGGGTCAGTGACAGTTTGGGTGATCAGCAAGCCAGATGTAGGGTCAGTGACAGTTTGTGTAGTCAGCAAGCCAGATGTAGGGTCAGTGACAGTTTGTGTGGTCAGCAAGCCAGATGTAGGGTCAGTGACAGTTTGGGTGGTCAGCAAGCCAGATGTAGGACCAGTGACAGTTTGGGTGGTCAGCAAGCCAGACGTAGGGTCATTGACAGTTTGGGTGGTCAGCAAGCCAGATGTAGGACCAGTGACAGTTTGAGTGGTCAGCAAGCCAGATGTACGATCAGTGACAGTTTGGGTGGTCAGCAAGCCAGATGTAGGGTCAGTGACAGTTTGGGTCGTCAGCAAGCCAGATGTAGGGTCAGTGACAGTTTGGGTGGTCAGCAAGCCAGTTAAAGAGGTGTGTTTGAAACACTTACCTGGAGAGGTGAGTGCGGCGCCTGGAAGGGTATGTACAGAAATAAAGGCACATCTGGATCGTGACGTTTGATAATCTCTATGGCTCTGTTGGCGAAGGCGTGCTAGGGGAACAAAAGTCAGAGCGACCAGGAATAATTCCTTCAATATATTATGACTGTGGAGCTCTGCTATTGCTTTTAACTGATATAATTCAGCGAAAATATCTGACATTAAAACATGATTATAAGACCACTATGTTCAACAGTGATTCATAAAGAGTGTCATTAGTTGATAGACATATATTTCATTGATTATCATGTAAAAAAATCCAACTTAAAACTATTGATTTTTGAACTTCGTTTTTTAAGACATTTGAGTTTACAAATAAAAAAGAACTATTTGCACCCAATTCCTATTGCGTTTCGAATGTTAACTTTTCTCATAAATCATTAAATTTTCAGATTTGAAACTGTTGGCGCTGTAACAAACATTCTCCATATTTACCGTCGAGTATACCCCTTCCGTCTTGGTCCAGACGGTAGTGTTAAACCGGAAGTCTCGACCCTGTGTCAAGCCTTGAGTGCGCAGGCCCAGAAAACTGTTAATCAAAACATGGCCGAAGGATGAAACTTTCGTGGAGCTGGAGATCTTTTCCTCCAGTGGCGCAGCTGCCAGGGAAGGAAAGGAAACAGTACAAACATTTCAATAGACCATGCGTTAATTTCTTAGTCAAACTTCCACAATCGAGCGTAACGTCACGTGAGACAAATATTAAAACTCTACCAGCTTTCATAAACAAATTGAATTTTGTTTTTCTATGAAAAATTACCTCGAAAGATTGTTAACAAATTCTGTTCTACGAAATGATTAGTTCCTGCTCACCTAAAAGCGAGCGCGAAATATTCTTGTTAAAATTAAGATGCGCCCTAAAAAGAGATATGTATATCACCATTTTTCCGCCCCTGTTAGAATATGCACATGATTGGAATAAATCGTCTATTTTTCCCAACATATGTAAGGAAGGTTTACAACATTAAACAATGAAGCCTCCTCACTCTTATGATGAAAATAATGACACTGGCTTCCCATGTAGAAGCCCAGAAAAGAGTCGAACCCGCGGCGCACAGGAGTGTACTTCTCGTTGCAGTATCCGAGATGCCATCTGTGGAGCATCACAGTGAGAGGTAGGTAGAAAGACACCAGGGAGCTACATAACAGAGAAGTGTTCAGAGAAAAAAACAAAAACCGTTTCAGCCCTTAACTTCTGACACTCTAAGGGGGCCGGGCCACACCCAAGTCACGACTCCCAGGTGTCCTCCTGCTATCTTTTTCTTGCAAAACGACGGATTCGAACTAAAACCACCAGGCACTATACCACTTCGCCAACTGGACTCAATATAGTTAAGAACACGTCAAGAACACGACGGTAAAAGAAATTAAAAATTAAGTCTAATCAACGAGGCTTAAATCACTGCAAAAAAAACCCCAAACCAAACCAAAAAAAAAAAAAAAAAAAAACAACAACAAAGAAACAGTTTGGGGGGGCGGTTCAGGCTGTGAATTAATAATAACAAAGTCCAGGGCTTCTAAACGTGAGTCCAAATTCGTTGCCACTGTGCTATATTATCATTCCAAGAAGCAGTAATTTCCGTCCGGTCAATGTTGATAATTTCTGTCATTTCCTACAAACATTTTTAACCGTTTTACGGTAAATGCACATCATGACGTGAGAAAGCTAATAGATACCCCGAGTTCTCGACTTTGTTCATGAGATAAAACCCACTTGATATTCAAGTTAAAGAGCTGACAGTTTTAATCTTTGCCCCGAATTGATCTGTCAACCCCAATGTCAAAATATCCCAGGTTATGGGTAGTCGCAGCGATAAACACGGAAATAAAAATCAAGTAGGCGCCTATCTGATTTCAGAATAATCATGTGGTAATAAATATCTTCGATCAAAAGCAATTCTCTAACCGTGGAATAGAATTCTGAAATCTGACGGGAGACTTTTGATACACTTAGGATACAATATAGCGAATTTTGTTAAATTTAAGAATAAAAAAACCCCTTAAAACAGAGAAAACAAGTTGAAAGTATGGACGAAAAAAAGAGGATAGGGAAAATGCGAATCATGAAGAAAAATAAAAAAAACAGGTCATAATTATGTAAACTAACTAACGTACTTGCCAACCATATGTGTACTGTAGCCAAGCTGCTTTAATTTTTCAGCTATAGTCGGGTACTTCAGGGGCAAAAATGTTGGCGTAGACGGGTCCATCACTTGCTGAAATTAAACTTAAAATTAGTTACGTTTGCTGTCATAGATCTGAAAGGAAATTTGTGTACTATTTGTCATCCAGTCATCACGCTCGCTGCAGGAAAAAAAAACCCCTATGATCGCCTGCTTTTCTTGATTGGTTGGAATCAAGATTGGAGTTTGTTTTGATTAGAAGTCAATGTTTTACAACAACATTAAAGCCACAATTATAAAAATTGGAACAATTTTTTTTAGAGACAGACAGACAGAACAGATAGATAGATAGAAAGATATAGATAGATAAATAGATAGATAGTTATATAGATAAGTAGATACATAGGTAGATAGAAAGATAGATATAGATAGATAGATAGATAGATAGATAGATAGATAGAAAGAGAGAGAGAGAGAGAGAGAGAGAGAGAGAGAGAGAGAGAGAGAGAGAGAGAGAGAGAGAGAGAGAGAGAGAGAGAGAGAGAGAGAGAGAGAGAGAGAGAGAGAGAGAGAGAGAGAGAGAGAGAGAGAGAGAGAGAGAGAGAGAGAGAGAGAGAGAGAGAGAGAGAGAGAGAGAGAAAGTTAAATCATGCATGTAAAACAATTTTGATTTTTTAAAAAAGGTACTAGTTTCATCGTTTGAACATATCCTATTTACTCCACGAAACTTCTGTGAGTTGATTGTCTTGGGCGTCTGATGAGTCTGGTCGATTGAAAACATATGAAAAAAAAGTTTACAAAAAAACAACAACAATAATAATAATAAAACAAACAATAAAGAGAAAGCAAGAGAATCACCTAAACGCGTACCTAGTAACTCAGCTCGGAGCTACCGAGGTCACCAGAATCGATGACCACTCGACAAAACAACATGGAAACAGAAGCACCAAATGACACACGACATACCTGGAGTTCTGTGTGGTAGGGGAACATCCCTGTCATCAAACTGTTTCTGGATCTGAAATCAAACAGATTCATGATGATTGGAGCCACAGAAAATAAAACAACAACTTCTGGCTGAGACAGATCGGTCTATAAGTAACTGTTGTTTTTTTTACAGTTTTCTCTAAAGTTGAAACCTTTTACTTTTATTTTATAATATCACCTTTAAGACTTCTGCAATAAATATTCATTGTCGTATTAGAAGTCATAGCCCGAATTTATTAATGAACAACTAAATTCCAATCATCGCAAATTGATGCCTATTACATAGACTACAATGGATTGTTAAGTTCCCACGCACTTTATAATTAGTACCAGCCTTATTCTAAAGAGATGTGCACGGCCAATAAGAAAAAAATGTGAAAGAGTTTTATGTTTTGAAAAGTGGATTCAAAACAAAATTGCGAAGATCTGTTGCTAATCAATCGATAGAAAATCCCCAATATAGTTTGGATTAGTTTATAAAAGAAAAACCCACCGTATTAAATTACACAAAATCAAAATTGTCTGAAACTCCTTCTTTACCATCCCGCTAAAACCTACTAAAACAGTTATTGGAAACTAGCTGATTCTCTACTTTCCTTAACATTTAAAAATCCTTTTAATTAAACGCTTCATGGAGGGCTAAGAAATACTAAAAAGTGCCTAAAGATGTAATGTCTTGCGAAAATGTTTAGCCACACTCTTATTTAAACTCATATGATAATAAAAATAATGTTAGAGAGGATCTATAAAAAGATTCATGTCTAGCTTAACTAGCTGACTATTCTCGTTTCGTTCTCCTCAACCCGTGGTCCGAACTCTAGACAAAACAGCCCAGTACTGGACCTCACTCACGGGGTGCAGGTAGGCTGGACATAGGACGCTTCCAGCTTGATACCACTGGCGGCCAGAGAGTTGAGGTTTGGGGTCAGGACCTCGGGGTTGTGCCAGCCCACATCGTTCCAACCTGGGAGGGGATGAGACACGAGATAGAGCCAACCAGACCAAAATAGAACAAGTCATCACTACGGACAATAATACTCTTGAAGACTTCAGAGACGAAAAAAATCCCAAAACATAACCTTTGTATATATATATATGTATATATAAATTATCGATATAGGTAAATGGATAGATAGACAGAAAGGAGACGAATTTTTTAACTCAATAAAATTCTACTAACGTAGGGCCATGCAACCCCCCACCCCCCCCCCAAAAAAAAAAAAAGAAAAAAAAAGAAAAAAAAAAAACAAAGACAAAAACACTTATTATATAAGGAGACGGTTTTTAACTAAACAAATTCTTCTAATGCAAAAACAAAACAAAAACCAAAAAAAAAAAAAATTCTTTCCAAACTTAAAGGATACGACAATTCTGGTTAATTTTGTCCCACCTGGCCGTCCTTGCTATGTCTGTATGTCTTTACAAATTGTCTTGTGATGGTAATAATCATGATGGAAATGAGGTTTCGAGCACGTGACTGAACAAGTGCCTAAAGCTGTTCTGTAAACTTTGGGAACATAGATCTTAGATGGGAAGAACTAGATCAGCACATCAATAAAATGTCCTATTGACTAATCGATCAAAGAGATATAATGGCTTTAACTTGATAATATTTTGTTATCTTCTACAGGTAACCAATGTAGTGAAAACAGTTGAAGAGTTGTTTAGCAGTTATGTGTGTTTATGTCATTCCTAACTCAAATCATTCCTGTGTCGAATTACTCTCTAAAATCTATTGTCTTCGTTTTACCAAAACCTTCTAGCTTGATTCTTAGCTAATTGCGTTGGCTCTAAGATCTAAATTTTCTTTCGTTCTTTAAATTTGATCAACTTGATAACTGGGCTTCGTTTTGCGTTTTATCAAACAACACATGACTTTGGTCAAAATATTTTAGAAAGTGCATCCAAGTTTTGAGAGCGATAAAATTTCTGGCAACTGGCGATAGAACAAATCTGGCTGACCACTTGTACATGCTCAAGATAGTGGGTCAAGAGTCTCTGATGTTGCCGCAAACATCTGAGATGACCAGTTCAAGTAGGGCAGTCAGTAGGATATCTGACCAGAGTGAAGCTTCACTGATGTCACAGGACGATGACCTGTGCAGATGAACTCATGTGCACACTAACGTCCAGTTACTTGACCTCTCGACCTCCTAGTACTCTCCACGGACCAATGCACCCTCGCAGCCCTTAGGATTCTCCTCTCCAAAATAAGTTCATGCAAATCTTTCACGGTGCCGTGTTTGAAGAAAATGTTCTGGGAATCATGATAATTCCGCAGAACTTGATGTTGACATATAGGTTCTAGAGGTTCAAGAATAGATTATCTGCTTATCCTTTCTTACATTTTTTTTTTGTAATTATTTCAACAAAAAAAAAAACGGTAAAAAAAAAAAAAAACCCTTGTCGCAGCGGTCAGGAACTTGAAAAAGCGAGCATTTTTCTTATCATTTAAAAGTGGCATACGGTTTGAGATTAAATTACCGGAGGGTTGCAGTTTAGAAAGAAAACATTCATGTTGAGTAAAGAAGAATAAAATTATTTCTACAATTAACCTAGCAATTTGCTTGTAACAGTAATCGACAAATGGAAACAAGAAACAAGGGTAGCAAAGTGAGGTTTGAAATATGACGGGACGAAACAAGCTCTCAGACCGAGGCATTTTAAAATAAGTGAATGAGAAAAAACAACAACAAAAAAACAAAAACAAAACAAGTTCACGATGAGATATCATATTCCCCTGGGTTATACTATTTTAACGCCTGCAGCGGTATACAATAAACATCCCCCTTTGCTAGAGAGCATTAAACACGCAGTGATCTTACAGTTTGAAAAAAAAGAAAAAAAAGGGTGAAATCGGCCTGTCCCAATATAAAAGCTAAAAAAAACTGACCAGATTTATGATGATGTTTGCTAATAACATACTGGAACCTCATGGTAAAGATAGTAAGCGATGGTCTACATGTTTTTTAAAAAAAATCAAGTGATTATGACTCTATCGATAAAAAAAAAAACTTCTGCCATACAGGGTAAGATCCAAAGGTTGAGACTCCACTTTCCTCCACAGCTGACAGCGTGACTTATATTGGTAGACAAAAAGTCTCCGTGAATGTAAGAGTATAAAGGTTCATATCATGCTGACTCTCACTCATTATCTCCTTACACTATCGCCTGTGAATTTTTCGTGCAGAATAAAAGGAAGGGAAAGAAGAAGAGGAAGGAGAGGAAAAGAAGAGGAAGAAGAAGAAGAAGAAGAAGAAGAAGAAGAAGAAGAAGAAGAAGAAGAAGAAGAAGAAGAAGAAGAAGAAGAAGAAGAAGAAGAAGAAGAAGAAGAAGAAGAAGAAGAAGAAGAAGATGATGATGCGTTTGACGATGATGATAATGAATTGATGATGCTACTGATCATGTGTTAATGATAATCAAAACAACACCAATTCTCAAATAACACTCATTGTTTCTTTAGAGGACAACCTAGAGGAAAATTGTGATGACAAAGACGACAAAGATGTTTTTCTCTTGCTAGGACATCAGCTCAATGGCATCGACAACAGCGTACTTTGATTAGTTTTACATCCGCGAAGCTTCTTGACGAATCTTACACGGAGAAACCATTGATACTTGTTAAACAATCTCCTTGTTCAGATGGACTGGTCTCACACCGATAATAATCACGAATCATTCAGTGTTGACTGCACAGTGCCGCTAATCTTCTACCTACACTGACTTACTATTTTGTTTACTTACCTAGATCATCGGCTACTATGAAGACAATATGCGGCGGTTGTGTGATGCTGAGCCTCGGCTGTGCTGTGCTCAGGGGAAGTGTGTATAAAACCAACACAACAATGACTTGAGCTACAGAACACACATCCATATCAGCTGTTCGCTAACGAATGTTTTGAGACAATGGCATGTTTACTATCTATCGAACCCAATTAACAGTTAGTTATTTATAGGGGTAGAACAGTTCGAAAAAGGTAGCAACACGCCAATACACTGATTAAAAACAGATCTTTACTGCCGCGATTCCTTTTGTTCACATTTCATCTCAAAGATAAAGTTTTTAACACCTTAGAATATTACTGGTCTGAGAGGAAGAGCTCGTGTTTTATTTAAAGACGGAAAAGTATTAAATACAACACAGGTTATTCGTTTGAAGACCCAGATCTATCTTTTACTAGGTCTGATTGGGCTATGAATCTCTCCATCATTACATTACTTATCTAACGATCATTCTCCTACATCTTTATCTACATCTATCAATCTATCTTTTTTTGCTACATCTATATATATATTCATCTATCTATTATACTATATCTACCCATCAATCTATCTTTTGACCAATCTTTATCTTTCTATCCATCTATCTATCTCTCTATTTATCTTTCTTTCTCAATCATTTTATCAGTCGATCCGCCTAACGTGCGTACAGCTTATGTAATCTCTACACAAACCCATAGCTGCTCCTGAAGAATCAAATCAAATCTAGTGACAGATTACTGTACAGAGTTACCACCACAGAGAGGACTTCTGTACCCAACGAGAAGTTTGAGCCATCGGGACAAACCACCCATGCGATACTGCCACTGATAAAAAGCATGTAGACAACACTACTTCACATCCTGATACGTACAATCTGAATTAAGATCAAGGCACTTCATGCCTTAACAAAGAGAAAGCGCTGGTTTACTGTGAGTGAAGTAATTATCTTGACTAAATCACTGATATTTACACAAGCTTATTAAGATCTAGGCACTTCATGCCTTCACAAAGAGAAAGCGCTGGTTTACTGTGAGTGAAACAATTATCTTGACTAAACCACTGAAATACACAAGCCTAATTAAGATCTACGCAGAGTATGCCTTAATAAAGAGAAAGCGCTGGTTTACTGTGAGTGAAACAATTATCTTGACTAAACCACTGAAATACACAAGCCTAATTAAAATCAAAGCAGAGCAAGCCTGAACAAAGAGAAAGTGCTAGTTTACTGTAAGTGAAACAATTACCGGGTATCTTGACTAAATCACCCAGAGTGTGATATCATGCCTTTATATAGAGGCCAGAGCAGGTCTGATTTTATGTTATCCGAGAAGGGAGAACTGATACAAAACCTCGTAATCTCTTGACCAGGAATATGTAGGCCATCGAAGGGCATTAACTCTAAATGCTCCACAGACATTAATGAAGAAAGTTCTTATTTAGCTTTCTTTTTTCTTTTTTGCCTACCGTCCTATCGTTATCTCCTCAATAATTTACCAGCTAATTTTCTTATCATTAGCTCCCGGTATCTTACAGCACATTTTCCCCTCAAAATATTGATGACATTTAAATTCATCTCTTTTACATTCTCTCCTCTCGCCTCGCTCTCTCTCCCTCTGCCAAGCGTGTTATTTTTTTATTTTTTTTTAAATATATGTATATAAATATATCAATATATATAATCTAGCTGTCTTTTTTCTTTCCCCCGTTCAATACTTCTCTTCTCTCATTTATATCTTTATCAATTTCTCTTTCACTATCACCCTTTCTTTGCTTCTACATCTTTTTTTTTATCTTTTGTGTGGGAAAGTTCTACATAAAATTCTATGACAACCACACATCTCATTACGTAAAACAGAGGCCGTGGATTGTGTAGAGGTTGAGTGCCTGGCTTGCAATCAAGATCAAAGGGAAATAATTATTGAAATGTTCGTTAGTATTATACTTTTAGTAACTTCCCTTGTCAAAGTTCATTTTCTGCCACGACCAGAATCCTTTATTTATTTTTTTTCATTTTTTTTTTCATAGCTTTCTTTAATATTTATGATATTGGCTTTTAATTCATAAATCAATAACTTATTTAATGTTTCCAATGGTATTAATTTCATGTTTTAGTGTAAAGTCATGACAATATATTCTAACTTGAGAACTATACACATTTGCTGCTGGTCTGTAATCGAATTCCCACTGAAAACCTGCTAATATATATCTAAATCTATTCACTGATTCCAGTTGAGCCAAGCAATGTACCATGCTGATCCGAAAGATACTCAGGCTTAGGCTGATAAAGCAGGTCAGAGGTCAAAGGGTTATTGGGTCTATTCAGCTAGAGCAATGCTTGCACCTTACGAGTGATTCTTTAGATAACACAATAAACATGATATTGCTACAAGGGACCTATTGCTGTAATTAAAGTTCTATTGATCCATCCATTCATTCATCTATCTATTTCTCTATCTGTCTATCCATCCATCTATCTATTTACCAAGCCATTATCCCATTTATCTATACTCATCTAACTATCTATCTTTCTATCTACACACACACACACACACACACACATATATATATATATATATATATATATATATCCTCTCTATCTATCTATCCATCTTTCCATCTATCCATTTATCTATTCACATATCCATCTTACTAACTGTCTGTCTATTTATCTATGCATGCATATGTAGATGTATCAATTAAACTGTCTATTTATATCGATCCATTGACCCATATATCTACTTGTCCACCTATTTATCTATCAATCTACTCATCTATCTATATATCGACTTAGAAGATCTTACCCTAAATTCTCTTCATACGACACTGGTGTTTCAAGCGGAGGACAAGGGTGAAACACCAGTGTCGTATGAAGAGAATTTAGAGCAGAACTTCTACGAGGGCAGGCTGATAATTAAGTTCCGTTTGCTAATAACTAGGTCAATTTTCGTCACATCGACCTAAAATTTCATACATATACTCTCGAACCATTTTTCTAGACTTAACTATAACAACAAATTTGTGTGACGTCATTCGTGCTCATAATGCAGTGACGCGCAACACATGATGTGGTAGCCATGTTTATGAGACAATGGCGACTTCCAATGACCTTCTCATCAAACAGCGCTCTGTTATCGAGTTTTTGGCAGCTGAGGGATGTTCTGCTGCAAACATTCATGCAAGAATGAAGACAGTTTATGGTGAAATGTGCATTTCAGACTGTGCAGTTCGCAAATGGGTGAGAATTTTTAAAGGGGAAGACCCCAGAGAGACAATTCTGCGTGATCGAAAGCGTTCGGGTAGGCCCCTTTCCGCATCGGACACGGCTCATCGAGAGAAAGTTGACTGCATGATTAGAGCTAATCGAAGGGTCAAACAAAAGGAAATTGCAGATGAAGTAGCATTTCGAAAGAACGAGTGCACCATATCGCCACAACTGTACTGGGTTACCGAAAAGTCTCTGCCCGTTGGGTCCCAAGACAGCTCACTGTAGAGATGAAAGCGCAGAGAAAGGACATGTGTACTCAACTCTTAGAGCGTTACAATGCAGAAGGAGAAGCATTTCTGCAACGCATTGTGACTGGAGACGAATCCTGGGTCCACCACTACGATCCAGAATGTAAAGCCCAATCGATGGAGTATAGGCACAAAACTTCTCCAAGTCCAAGGAAGTTCAAGGTTGTTGCCTCTGCAAGAAAGGTCTTGTTCACCGTTTTCTGGGACATGGAGGGAGTGGTCCACATGGAATTTCTGGAGCAAGGGCAAACTGTGAACTCTGAGCGATATATTTCAATACTCCGAGCTCTCAAACTCCGACTCAGACGTATTCGGCGTGATAAGGACTCAATCCTGCAACAAGACAATGCGCGCCCGCACACCAGTCGCCAAACTCAGGACGCCTTAAGGCAGCTGGAACTTACGACCCTACCTCACCCTGCATACAGCCCCGATCTTGCCCCCTCTGACTATTATTTGTTTCCCCAACTCAAGAAGTACCTGAAGGGCCATCACTATGACAATGATGAGGAAGTTATCGCAGATGTTCGCAGATGGTGCCGTGGACAGCCGTCTGAATTCTTCGCTGACGGCGTGAGCCAACTAGTGAAACGTTGGAGGCGGTGTGTTGATCGCGACGGTGACTACATCGAAAAATAGAGTGCTAAGTATGTAGCTGAGATATTAAGCTTTCGTTTGACGTATTGTTTATGTATATGCTGAGAAAAATTAAAAAGTTATGATTAAACGGAACTTAATTATCAGCCTGCCCTCGTATATATCTATAAATGCTCCCAAGTTGAGCACTCTTATCAATTATTCCAACTTATCTATCTTCTTATCTATCTATCCATCTAATTATCTATCATATATCTAGCATCCCCCCTCTCTCTCTGTATGTATATATATATATATATATATATATATATATATATATATAGAGAGAGAGAGAGAGAGAGAGAGGGATGATATGTGTGTGTGTATATATATATATATATATATATATATATATATATATATATATATATATATATATATATGTATTTATCTATCTATATAATTATCATCTATCTATCTATCTATCTATCTATTCATCTTTCCAACTGTCTATCATCTACCCATCTATGAATCTCTCTCTCTCTCTCTCTCTCTCTCTCTCTCTCTCTCTCTCTCTTATACATATACCCATCTACACATCTGTCTTAGTATCTATCTATCTGTCTATCTATCCATCTATCTGTCTATCTATTTTTCTATCTATCTATCTATCTATTTTCTATCTATCTACCTATCTTTCTTTTTTTCTATCTATCTATCTATCTATCTATCTATCTATCTATCTATCTATCTATCTATCTATCTATCTATCTATCTGTCTATCTATCTATCTCTCTATCTATCTATGTTGAAACAGTTGCTAGGTAGCAGTTTTGGAGAAGCAGATCAAGATAAATGTTAATCTTACTTTGCCCACTTAAAGTTTTTCATTTTCGTACATGTGCCTGAAAGTAGAGTCTATTTTCGATTTTTGTAATGATTCATTTAGTTCTCAGATAATAATTCTATTAAAAAAAGAAACAAGCCTTGCACTGTTATTGATCTATAATTGTACTATTGTTATGCCCTTAGACACGCAGCGCCACGAGCTAAGTAATATTCAACGGGAAGATTTTTTAATGACGCAGGGCGGGCTCGATACTTCATGGAGTCGCAAGTAGCTTGACCCTTGGGGTAATTCTGTCCCTACCGAGAGATACATAACACTTATCGACACCGATTACAGTTTACTAACTTTTTTACTATCGATGTGAAACTTTCTTTCCCAGTGAAACGACATATTGATTTATTTTCAAGACCACTCGTTTTTTGTTTTTTTCCCAAGAGTGTCTGAGAAGGTGAGAGATGTCGGTAAAAGTTGTTATTCTTCAAGTCATTAACGTGACTTACTATTACGCCAAGCCAAACTGTTAAGTACCAGAAATATGTTTTCCAAGCGAGCGGCCTCGATGAATTGTCATTAATTTCATCAAGTCACGGCGTGAGCGTTCAAAGTGTTCAAAGTGTTCAAAGCGTTCAAAGTGTTCAAAGTGTTCAAAGCGTTCAAAGTGTTCAAAGTGTTCAAAGTGTTCAAAGTGTTCAAAGCGTTCAAAGTGTTCAAAGCGTTCAAAGCGTTCAAAGCGTTCAAAGCGTTCAAAGTGTTCAAAGCGTTCAAAGTGTTCAAAGTGTTCAAAGCGTTCAAAGCGTTCAAAGTGTTCAAAGTGTTCAAAGTGTTCAAAGTGTTCAAAGTGTGTCCATTTTTCAAAGGCTAAAGCGGAAGATATGAACTGGAAAAATTCTGATGAAATGTGAAGAAAATGAAGTGCATGAGTGTGTATGTGTGTGGTCGGGGGTGGAAGAGATATAGATAGATAGATTGATAGGATGAGAGACAGAGAGATCGAAGGAAAGAACATAAGAATTAGAGAGATAAAGACAGACAGACTTATAGAGTGAAAGAGCGAGAAGACTGTGATGTATCAATTTCCTATGAAGAGCTCTCAATAACAGCCAAACCAGGAAGAAAATAATGCTTGAGTCGTATTTCCCCGTTTTTCTACGGAAGTAATTCCAGAGAAACCCTGAACAACGGCTAAACTCTTCTCTTTACCTTATGAAGTAACGATTTGAACGATTTTAACCGCAATCACTGCCGCTTGAAAAATTGAAGGTTTAACTTCAAATCTGATATCTCTTTACCCCGAAAAGAAATTCGTAGCAATAAAAAGAAAAAGAAAACAGATTTGACACTTATAGAGAATAACTGTAACTTATTGTATTTGAAAGAGACAGGGCCAAAAAGACATTGTTATACATGAAGTTTTTCATCACTTATGTTGTGGGATCCAATAATTGCCTTAAAGAAATATGGCTGTGGGGTTAGAAAGTCCGCCATATTGCCCGCGGGGATACATTCTTAGTGGATTCGACCCCACATTATCGACTGGTGAATTTGGGGTTTTATCTGTTTAGTTTACCGTCCCTGTTATGAGAGTGAGAGAGAGACTCGGGGCACTTTGAGTAAGTTAGAACTGTTTATATATATATATATATATATATATATATATATATATATATATATATATATATATATATATATATATATATATATATATTTGCTGTAAATCTCCCAGACATAGTTACATGATTACGAAAACTATGATATTGCTCTGAGTGGTACTCACCACATCATACTTGTCTGTGTTTGTGTTTTAGGATCGTCTAGAAACCGTGTTTGTATATCGCAATGAAAAACACTTTGTGTGTGTGTAAAATTACCAATAAGGTGTGCATGTTTTAACTAGCTATAGCGCTAGAGAAAGTAATTGTGTTATGTAAAAGAGTCCGAAAAGGTGGTCGTTTGTGTTCAGTTAGAGAGAGAGGTCGTGTTAGTTGTACTAGAGAGAGTGGTCGTGTTATTTCAGTCAGAGAGAGTGGTCGTGTTAGTTCAGTTAGAGAGTGGTCGTATTAGTTCAGTCAGAGAGAGTACTCGTATTAGTTCAGTTAGAGAGAGTGGTCGTGTTAGTTCAGTTAGAGAGAGTGGTCGTGTTAGTTCAGTTAGAGAGAGTGGTCGTGTTAGTTCAGTTAGAGAGAGTGGTCGTGTTAGTTCAGTTAGAGAGAGTGGTCGTGTTAGTTCAGTTAGAGAGAGTGGTCGTGTTAGTTCAGTTAGAGAGAGTGGTCGTGTTAGTTCAGTTAGAGAGAGTGGTCGTGTTAGTTCAGTTAGAGAGAGTGGTCGTGTTAGTTCAGTTAGAGAGAGTGGTCGTGTTAGTTCAGTTAGAGAGAGTGGTCGTGTTAGTTCAGTTAGAGAGAGTGGTCGTATTAGTTCAGTTAGAGAGAGTGGTCGTATTAGTTCAGTTAGAGAGAGTGGTCGTGTTAGTTCAGTTAGAGAGAGTGGTCGTGTTAGTTCAGTTAGAGAGAGTGGTCGTGTTAGTTCAGTTAGAGAGAGTGGTCGTATTAGTTCAGTTAGAGAGAGTGGTCGTATTAGTTCAGTTAGAGAGAGTGGTCGTGTTAGTTCAGTTAGAGAGAGTGTTCGTGTTAGTTCAGTTAGAGAGAGTGGTCGTGAAGTTCAGTCAGAGAGAGTGGTCGTGTTAGTTCAGTTAGAGAGAGTGTTCGTGTTAGTTCAGTTAGAGAGAGTGGTCGTGTAAGTTCAGTTAGAGAGAGTGGTCGTGTAAGTTCAGTCAGAGAGAGTGGTCGTGTAAGTTCAGTCAGAGAGAGTGGTCGTATTAGTTCAGTTAGAGAGAGTGGTCGTGTTAATTCAGTTAGAGAGAGTGTTCGTGTTAGTTCAGTTAGAGAGAGTGGTCGTGTTAGTTCAGTTAGAGAGAGTGTTCGTGTTAGTTCAGTTAGAGAGAGTGGTCGTGTTAGTTCAGTTAGAGAGAGTGGTCGTGTTAGTTCAGTTAGAGAGAGTGGTCGTGTTAGTTCAGTTAGAGAGAGTGGTCGTGTTAGTTCAGTCAGAGAGAGAGGTCGTGTAAGTTCAGTCAGAGAGAGTGGTCGTGTTAGTTCAGTCAGAGAGAGTGGTCGTGTTAGTTCAGTCAGAGAGAGTGGTCGTGTTAGTTCAGTTAGAGAGAGTGGTCGTGTTAGTTCAGTCAGAGAGAGTGGTCGTGTTAGTTCAGTTAGAGAGAGTGGTCGTGTTAGTTCAGTCAGAGAGAGTGGTCGTGTTAGTTCAGTCAGAGAGAGTGGTCGTGTTAGTTCAGTCAGAGAGAGTGGTCGTGTTAGTTCAGTCAGAGAGAGAGGTCGTGTAAGTTCAGTCAGAGAGAGTGGTCGTGTTAGTTCAGTCAGAGAGAGTGGTCGTGTTAGTTCAGTCAGAGAGAGAGGTCGTGTTAGTTCAGTCAGAGAGAGTGGTCGTGTAAGTTCAGTCAGAGAGAGAGAGTGGTCGTGTTAGCTCAGTTAGAGAGAGTGGTCGTGTTAGCTCAGTTAGAGTGAGAGGTCGTGTTAGTTCAGTCAGAGAGAGTGGTCGTGTTAGTTCAGTCAGAGAGAGTGGTCATATTAGTTCAGTTAGAGAGAGTGGTCGTATTACTTTAGTTGGATTGAGTGTTCCGAGTTGGAAAATGTTTTCGTGATAGATTTTTGACAGTGGTTTTATTTAATCTGCACTTCTTGGACTAGTGATCTTCTATCGACGGTCATAGAGAGTGGTTGTTTTTTCTTGTCCCAAAACCGGCATGTTCTTCCTCTAGCAGGATTTGAGACCAGCAATGACATTAGTAGAGACGACATGATGTACAAGGATTTTTTTGAATGAGATTTAATTATTCTTATATCAGCAGACAACAAGTACGTGACTTTGTCTATGAACTGTGCAAGTTTATTTCGCATATAATCCGAATTTTTTTCGCCCCTTTTCAAAGTTGAAGTTGCAAAAGACGTTAAAATAATGGATGAATTAAAAAAAAGGTTATGATATATCTGACATGTACGTTTCCTTTTAAGAAATTTTCAACAAACCTAATGGCTTTGTTGGGCTATTTTGATGGCTCCATAAATTTGAGTTTTAATTGTTTCTTATCAAATTCTACAAGTGATTAATATCAATTGAGGGATTTTTTTTGTTTTAGTTTGGTTTCTTTGAAAAGCACATAATAATTCTTTGCACGGAAGAACAGTCAGTAAGCCATTCAAGCAATTAATCGACGAACGAAACAATCAATCCAAGAATCAACCAATCATGAATGTATGAATAAATACATCAATCAAACAATCATTAAATTAAAAGGATTATGAACAGAGCTGAGCGTTGATCCACCAACCATAAGCCGGGTCATTCGTATCAGAGGTCAGCGGACGGTTGGGCACTATATGGTCACTGACATGTCCTGAGTGATGACCGCTTCTACGTCATCAGTGCAGCTGATGGTCAGCGTGTAGAAACAAACCGAGGAGAAGTTGAGGGCTGAGTTCGCCAGCAACCTCAGGCAGAAGTTGGAGGAGAAGTTTGGGGAAGAGGAATGAAAAAGAGCGAGAGCAGGGGGGATGAGATGGAGGAGGGTATGGGTCATCGTGCTTTAAGAAAGTCTACAAAGGGAACTCCAGACGCGGGTGTTTTACAGTTGCTTCATACCGTCATACGATCTCCCTTACTTCCTATAATCTACGTCTTTGTCTCTCTGTTTCTCTCTTCTTTCTCTCTCTTTTTGTGCTTTCATATATATATAAATATGTGTGTGTGTTTGTGTGTGTGAGTGTGTGTAAGTGTGTGTGTGAATGTGTGTAAGTGTATGAGTGTGTGTAAGTGTGTGTAAGTGTGTGAGTGTTTGTAAGTGTGTGTGTGAGTGTGTGTGATTTTAATGCCCTTCTCATTCTCTGTCTCTCTGTCTCTCTTTGTCTCTCTTTGTCTCTCTTTGTCTCTCTTTGTCTCTCTCTGTCTCTCTCTGTCTCTCTCTGTCTCTCTGTCTCTCTTTGTCTCTCTTTGTCTCTCTCTGTCTCTCTCTGTCTCTCTTTGTCTCTCTTTGTCTCTCTTTGTCTCTCTTTGTCTCTCTTTGTCTCTCTCTGTCTCTCTCTGTCTCTCTCTGTCTCTCTTTGTCTCTCTTTGTCTCTCTGTCTCTCTGTCTCTCTTTGTCTCTCTTTGTCTCTCTGTCTCTCTCTGTCTCTCTGTCTCTCTTTGTCTCTCTTTGTCTCTCTCTGTCTCTCTCTGTCTCTCTCTGTCTCTCTCTGTCTCTCTTTGTCTCTCTTTGTCTCTCTCTGTCTCTCTGTCTCTCTCTGTCTCTCTTTGTCTCTCTCTGTCTCTCTCTGTCTCTGTCTCTCTCTGTCTCTCTCTCTGTCTCTCTCTCTGTCTCTCTCTGTCTCTCTCTCTCTGTGTCTCTCTCTCTGTCTCTCTCTGTCTCTC
>JAWDGP010000302.1:65000-75000 GCA_033675545.1 Elysia crispata
CTAACATCTTTCACAAACATCTATTTTTGCCTATCCCATCTTGATGTTTCAAATCCCAGTTACTTTGCCACTCCACACGGATAAAGAGAGTCTGCCATCCCTGTCCTTCCACACGGATATAGAGAGTCTGCCATCCCTGTCCTTCCACACGAATATAGAGAGTCTGCCATCCCTGTCATTCCACACGGATATAGAGAGTCTGCTATCCCTGTCCTTCCACACGGATAAAGAGAGTCTGCTATCCCTGTCCTTCCACACGGATATAGAGAGTCTGCCATCCCTGTCCTTCCACACGGATATAGAGAGTCTGCCATCCCTGTCCTTCCACACGGATAAAGCGAGTCTGCCATCCCTGTCCTTCCACACGGATATAGAGAGTCTGCCATCCCTGTCCTTCCACACGGATATAGAGAGTCTGCCATCCCTGTCCTTCCACACGGATATAGAGAGTCTGCCATCCCTGTCCTTCCACACGGATATAGAGAGTCTGCCATCCCTGTCCTTCCACACGGATATAGAGAGTCTGCCATCTCTGTCCCTCCACACGGATATAGAGAGTCTGCCATCCCTGTCCCTCCACACGGATATAGAGAGTCTGCCATCCCTGTCCTTCCACACGGATATAGAGAGTCTGCCATCCCTGTCCTTCCACACGGATATAGAGAGTCTGCCATCCCTGTCCCTCCACACGGATATAGAGAGTCTGCCATCCCTGTCCCTCCACACGGATATAGAGAGTCTGCCATCCCTGTCCCTCCACACGGATATAGAGAGTCTGCCATCCCTGTCCCTCCACACGGATATAGAGAGTCTGCCATCCCTGTCCTCCCACACAGATAAAGAGAGTTTGCTATCTCTGTCGCTCCACAAGGATATAGAGAGTCTGCTATCCCTGTCCTCCCACACGGATATAGAGAGTCTGCTATCCCTGTCCCTCCACACGGATATAGAGAGTCTGCTATCTCTGTCGCTCCACACGGATATAGAGAGTCTGCTATCCCTGTCCTCCCACACGGATATAGAGAGTCTGCCACCCCTGTCCCTCCACACGGATATAGAGAATCTGCGATCCCTGTCCCTCCACACGGATATAGAGAGTCTGCTATCCCTGTCCCTCCACACGGATATAGAGAGTCTGCTATCCCTGTCCCTCCACACGGATATAGAGAGTCTGCTATCCCTGTCCCTCCACACGGATATAGAGAGTCTGCCATCCCTGTCCCTCCACACGGATATAGAGAGTCTGCCATCCCTGTCCCTCCACACGGATAAAGCGAGTCTGCCATCCCTGTCCTTCCACACGGATATAGCGAGTCTGCCATCCCTGTCCTTCCACACGGATATAGAGAGTCTGCCATCCCTGTCCTTCCACACGGATATAGAGAGTCTGCCATCCCTGTCCTTCCACACGGATATAGAGAGTCTGCCATCTCTGTCCCTCCACACGGATATAGAGAGTCTACCATTTCTGTCCCTCCACACGGATATAGAGAGTCTACCATTTCTGTCCCTCCACACGGATATAGAGAGTCTGCCATCTCTGTCCCTCTACACGGATATAGAGAGTCGGACATCCCTGTCCTTCAACACGGATATAGAGAGCCGGATATCTCTCTCCCTGCGAACAGATATAGAGAGTCTACTATCTCTATCCCTCCACGCGGATATAGAGTGTCTGCCATCCCTGTCCCTCCACGCGGATATAGAGAGTCTGCCATCCCTGTCCTTCCACACGAATATAGAGAGCCGGATATCTCTCTCCCTGCGAACAGATATAAAGAGTCTACCATCTCTATCCCTCCACGCGGATATAGAATGTCTGGTATTTCTATTCCTCAAAACGGATATGAAAAGAGGTTCTGCCACTTCTTTCGTCCACACAGATATAGAGGATCTGCTGATGCCATCTATGTCATTTACACGGATATAGAACGTCTGCCATCTCTGTCTATCCACACAGATATAGAACGTCTGCCATCTCTGTCTCTCCACAAAGATATAGAACGTCTGCCATCACTGTCTATCCACACAGATATAGAGGCTCGCCATCTCTACCCATCCACACGGATATAGAAAGCTTGTCATCTCTGTCCTCATCACTGTTATAGTGCTCCTGTCCTTCCTGTCCCTTCACATAGATATAGAAGGCTTTTCATTCCTTTCCCTGTAAACGGACATAGAAGGTCTGTCATCTTTGTCCCTTCACATTGATATAAAAATCTCGCCAGCTCGGTCCCTACACACGGAGATAGAAGGCTCGCCATGTCTCTCCCTCCACAACGATACAGAAGGCTCGCCATCTCTGTCTCTCCACACTAATACAGAGGGTCTGCCATCTCTGTCGCTCCACACAGATACAGAGGGTCTACCATCTCTGTCGCTCCACACAGATACAGAGTGTCTGCCATCTCTGTCGCTCCACACTAATACAGAGGGTCTGCCATCTCTGTCGCTCCACACAGATACAGAGTGTCTGCCATCTCTGTCTCTCCACACTAATACAGAGTGTCTGCCATCTCTGTCGCTCCACACTAATACAGAGGGTCTGCCATCTCTGTCGCTCCACACAGATACAGAGTGTCTGCCATCTCTGTCGCTCCACACTAATACAGAGGGTCTGCCATCTCTGTCGCTCCACACAGATACAGAGTGTCTGCCATCTCTGTCGCTCCACACTAATACAGAGGGTCTGCCATCTCTGTCGCTCCACACTAATACAGAGGGTCTGCCATCTCTGTCGCTCCACACAGATACAGAGTGTCTGCCATCTCTGTCGCTCCACACAGATACAGAGTGTCTGCCATCTCTGTCGCTCCACACTAATACAGAGTGTCTGCCATCTCTGTCGCTCCACACTGATACAGAGTGTCTGCCATCTCTGTCGCTCCACACTAATACAGAGGGTCTGCCATCTCTGTCGCTCCACACTAATACAGAGTGTCTGCCATCTCTGTCGCTCCACACTAATACAGAGTGTCTGCCATCTCTGTCGCTCCACACAGATACAGAGTGTCTGCCATCTCTGTCGCTCCACACTGATACAGAGTGTCTGCCATCTCTGTCGCTCCACACTGATACAGAGTGTCTGCCATCTCTGTCGCTCCACACTAATACAGAGGGTCTGCCATCTCTGTCGCTCCACACTAATACAGAGGGTCTGCCATCTCTGTCGCTCCACACTAATACAGAGTGTCTGCCATCTCTGTCGCTCCACACTAATACAGAGGGTCTGCCATCTCTGTCGCTCCACACTAATACAGAGTGTCTGCCATCTCTGTCGCTCCACACTAATACAGAGTGTCTGCCATCTCTGTCGCTCCACACAGATACAGAGGGTCTGCCATCTCTGTCGCTCCACACTAATACAGAGGGTCTGCCATCTCTGTCGCTCCACACTAATACAGAGGGTCTGCCATCTCTGTCGCTCCACACTGATACAGAGTGTCTGCCATCTCTGTCGCTCCACACAGATACAGAGTGTCTGCCATCTCTGTCGCTCCACACAGATACAGAGTGTCTGCCATCTCTGTCGCTCCACACTAATACAGAGGGTCTGCCATCTCTGTCGCTCCACACTGATACAGAGTGTCTGCCATCTCTGTCGCTCCACACAGATACAGAGTGTCTGCCATCTCTGTCGCTCCACACAGATACAGAGTGTCTGCCATCTCTGTCGCTCCACACAGATACAGAGTGTCTGCCATCTCTGTCGCTCCACACAGATACAGAGGGTCTGCCGTTTTTGTCCCGCCACATGGTTATACAGGACGTGCCATTCTGATTCTGCGAACTTAAACTTCTGGATAAGAGGTTTTATGTGTAACTGTTTATTCGAAGTTTTCTTCCTTTTTCTTTGGCCAACAACCAATATCTTTTTATACGGGCTCTTTTTCTGACTATCTCTACACGTTAAGTTCCACCCAGTAACGCTCCTTTCATCACCTTCCCTACACATAGCTATCGACAACTGAACTCATGAAATGAAATGCTGCTACATGAAAGTCAAACCTGCAATTTTATATGCTCTGCCTTAATCAGAGATGCTACATATTGGTGCACTGCGGTGTAATTTCTCTTGCAGTATTCTCCCTCCTCTTTTCCATCTTTTTTCCTCTTCTCCTCTCTCTCTCTCTCCCTCTCTCTCTCTGTCTATCTGTCTGTTTGTCTGTCTGTCTCTCCCCTCTGGCACTCGAGCTGTCATGCCATTTTATTGCAATTATCCCCCCCCCCAAAAAAAAAAAACAACAACACAAAATAGAGGAGAGAGAGAAAGAGAGGGAGAGTGAGAGAGAGGGAGAGAGAGAGAGAGAGAGAGAGAGAGAGAGAGAGAGAGAGAGAGAGAGAGAGAGAGAGAGAGAGAGAGAGAGAGAGAGAGAGAGAGAGAGAGAGAGAGAGAGAGAGAGAGAAGTCCAAATACATTCCAGCACACCCACTCAGCCATATCATAATAATCATGTTGTGGCAACAGAACAGACGGGTGCTTGTCTCCCCTTCCCTCTCACTGCTCTCAGAGTCTGTGGCAGGGGAGAGCACCGTCGCCACACCAGCTAGTCATCCTACCCCCTCCCTTTCCTTCCCCTTCCACTCACTGATGTCGCCTTAGTCTGGCGTGGCGAGTACCATCGTTTCCAGCACCGGCACCGCACGGGCATCACTCCCCCTCCCCCTCCCTCCTCCCCCCCCCCCCCCCTTGCGCGTTTTATTCCCTCTGGTCGTACCTCTCATAACTCCTTGCTAAACCCCATCCCATCCATATATCCCCCCCCCCCTTTTTTTCCCCCTCACCTCGCGCCATTTTACCTCCCCCCTTTTCATTCCGGCCATTCTTCCAGGCCCCAGCGCCGATGTTGCCCACCTAGCCAACCCCAACAATGCATTGCGGGCGGAAAGGTAGAGCAGACGAGAGCTTGCGAGTCCCTGGTCGACAAACTTAGGCCAAACTGTGAGAAAACTTTCTCTGCGGCGTATCTCCACGTTTCCATGGAATACAACAGTGACAAGGTTTTGTCTACCTCCGTTTTCTGAAGAGCGGAAGAAAACAGAATTAGATAGTCTATTACAAGGTTTTGTCTACCTCCGTTTTCTGAAGAGCGGAAGAAAACAGAATTAGATAGTCTATTACATCACGGATTTTAATGTTGTGGCTTAAACCTATGATGGAAGGGGCCATTACTCAAACGGATATTTAAATGCTACAGAAGTTTTGCAAATATAACAAGAAGACGAGTTTGGACATGTCATTTTACCCTGTTGAGAATTCTGTCAAGTAAGTATATTCCCCTGGTGTTTTAATGACAGACACTGTCGGAAGTTTGATGGACAGAAACTGTAGGACTTTGTGATGCCTGTCTTATTACTTTTGCACAGGCGAGTTTTCACATTACCTTTTTATATAAATTTGACTTTATCGTTAAAAAAGGGGGAAGAAAATTTTGTCAACGGAGACTTCCAACCTTATGTCTTGTATTCTTTATCGTGTAAAAACCTTTTAGCTGACTTAGAGCATAGATCAATGGTTCATGATGGCAGATTCTTTTTATCCATATTTTTTTTCTATCCTTTAACAAAATCCGATTTGCCAATTGGTCACAATTTAAAGGATGTTGCATGTATCTTTTTTTTTTTGGTGGGGGGGGGGGGGATAACTGACATTTTGAGATTCGGCCAATTCTTGCTTTCAGTTGACAAATCCCGAGAATTTAAGAACCTCAAGCTAAATCTGAAACAAAAAATAGGAAAAAAAAAAATCGATCAGAATGGAATATGATCATCATCATCGTCATCATTTTAGCAAGATCAACGTGACCTTTTTCTCCATTCTTTGCTAAGCAATTTGTTATTCTTGTCACAGAAAATCAGCGCGAAATCAAAACAGATTGGCTTTTTTTAAGCGATGATGCCAATTAGGGGCATTCTTTGACTCCCGGCAAAACAAATCAGAGCTTGCGAACATGTCGACATTCCCAATCACCGTCTCATTGCTTAATTGCTAGGATTGTTGCTGATATTTCTAAAATAAAACGTGTGATTTCTGCCGGTCTCTAGAAATGGTTCTAACACACAACAAAGTGTGTATTGAGGCGAGTCGCTATGATTACGGATCCGATTTTTTAGCAGTTGAAAAACTTTTCTTCACGCGAATCTGAACCTCATTTTCTCCCGGTATTTTTGTCCGGTTCTGAACTCTATTGACTTGAAGTGTTGCGAAACCGGATTTTTTAGCCATTTCTCCTTCCATTTTAAGGAAGATTTATTCGCACCAATCATAGTAGTTTTATTTTAAATTAAAAGAAAAATCTCCACTTGTGACATTGACAACAGCAATTTTTGTGTTATTTTTATTATCATCATCATGTGATCGCATTCATGGCATAACTTCTTTACAAGTTAGCGAACAGTTCAGGCACAATTTTTTAAAAGCATGCTAAACATTGGACGAAGTTAAAACAGAATACTCAGTATTGGTAAAAGAAAGTCAAATTTGTACACTCAATATTGGTAAAAATAAGCTAAAATTATAATCAAAATTGACAAAAGTAAGGTAAATTTGTACTAATCATTGGAAAAACTAAGCTGTACTAATCATTGGAAAAACTAAGCTTATTCTATATACTAATCATTGGAAAAACTAAACTAATTTGTATTCTAGTCATTGGAAAAACTGAGCTTAATAAAAACATTCGAAGTATCATGATTTAAGGCACGATCAATTTCCAAAAATGCTCAATGCTAGTCAAGTAATCACTGCAAATATTCTACTTTATGAAATATTTAACAACCAAAATCTTAACAACTCAATATGTTTTTATTGTTTAAACATTCGTATGAACCAGTCCTATACTCATGTCATCACTATTGTAGTTAACCGAAGAAAAAACGATAACCGAGAATAAACTTCTGTTGATATATCAAAATTTATCCACCGCGCGACTCAAAAGAGATTTTTCAAAAATCACGAGAAACATTTGTCTGACTGCTGTATGGCGCCGCCACGGTCTGATTATCCAAGAGAATATCAGTCAAAGCCACAAAGACCCGCTAACTTCCTCACTTCCTCTCTGTTTCATATTGTCACTACTCAAACAAAATCGTGCAGATTCATACTGGGATACAAACACTTGCAACAAAACTCCCTAACCAAACAGAAGTACAAGCTTTATCACATCGATTTATCAACATGAAAGACCAACACGCTCATGTTACAAGGTTTTTTTCTTGTTTTTTTTTTCTATATCAGAAACGTTGAAGAACCTGGCTCAGATATTTTCACTGAACCAGAAACTAACAGGTTCTCTTTTTCTTTTTTTAATTCCTTACTCACTTCACTCAAAGTCAGGTTTCTTCTTGTTCTTGTTCTTGTTCTTGTTCTTCTTGTTCTCCTTGTTCTTATTCTTGTTCTTGTTCTTGTTCTTGTTCTTGTTCTTCTTGTTCTTGTTCTTGTTCTTGTTCTTGTTCTTCTTCTTCTTCTTCTTCTTCTTCTTCTTCTTCTTGTTCTTCTTCTTTTTGCTCTTCTTGTTCTTGTTCTTCTTGTTCTCCTCTCTTCTTTCATATTTCCTATTTCCTCTACCAGCTTCCCAACAACCCCCGACACATATAAACGCCTCTTTATCCCTTAGAAACAACTCGAAATCATGCGCGGGCCAAAGACTTGCCTTCAGGTAGTTGCAAAAAACACAAATGGGTGTAAATTTACTCCATGTCTCTGCCCTGAAGACTTAAAATGTGGCCAAGGCTTATCCTTTTATTGTACTACCGCACATAAATGGACTTCAAAGAGGCACAGATTTGATAACCTTTTAGCTCAAAGCAAAGTTCAGCATCAGAAATTCAAAGTTCTTGGGCCAAAACCGAAATCTTAGTGTAAGCCTAAATCCTGAGACATCACCGAGAATCTTCTAGATCTACAAACCTTAGCCCAGTTAGGACCAGATTTTTACATTTTACTTTGTTCAGTAGATTAAAACTAGGCAATTTTTGAGACCAGCACAAGAATATATTTATACTTTCAAGCCAGCTTGTCATGATGTTCATATTCCTGGATTCACACAGTGTATTCACTAGATCACTATGTAATCATGGTGTGTTTTGTGTTTCTGTAGTTTTCATTAGAAAAGTTGAAAAGTTTTTAATTCAAAATATCTGAATCGTTTCCAAAATAAGTGATACGAAAATTTCTTTTTTTTTATGTTAGCGCAATGCTATTGTGACCTCACAGTCAAACTAATATTTCAGTTCACAGAGTCAGAGACTGCTCTAAATTTCATCATTTTTTCCTGGATAAAGTTCAGCGGATCTTTACCAAAACAATTCTGACATATGCTTCATGCATTTCCTGTTTGCCTGTAGTTTCGTTACAAACCTTGCCAAATATTTTGGTCTTCCAGCGGAAGACACAGTTCACATGCGTTCTGGTCACAATTCATACCGCGTTTTAGTTGAGACTCAAAATACAATAATTAAAAAAATATGAGATTAATAGCAGATTTATATGTACAATATAGGTACATTTTCTCACTCTGAAAAACAAAACAAGTTTAAAAGCTATAAATATTCCAAACTTTTTAAAACTCCCGAAACTCTGACATTTCAACATTCTAAACTGAAACATAAATGTCATGTTGAGATCAGCGTCAAGCTAAGTTTTGTTTTTCTGTTATTTTCTTTTAATCGCCGGCGATTAATAATAATGAAAAAAATGCAACAGCAATTTTCAACCGTTTAACTTTCCCACGCAACGTTTTAAAATTGTTACTTAACAAAATCAATGCGCTTTATCGTTATTCAGCTAGTCACGTTTCCAAATATTATTTGTAAGCCAAACAATGTCTTTTTGTTTTCAACGCACAAAAATATTGAGGTAATGCAAACCCCTTCCCTCCCTCCCCCCCCCCAAAAAAAAAGATGATTGTGTTTCAACAAATAAACCGATGTATTCAATTCCTGTATAACGAACAATATTTTTTTTTTTCAAGTTTCGACCTAAAGTTGTGTATATTAGATATTTTTAGACGTTTGTGTCTCACATATAAAACTTCAGTAAAGAGCTTTTTGTCATATTGTATGAAACCAAGGAAAAAATCGTCACATATATCTAACCGCTTGTTGTCTACCCAACCATGATGAGATGATGTGTGAAGATCCAAAGTCTTGTTCTAATTCAGAGTTTAGGCTGCTGGAAATTAATTTTTTTTCCTCTAGGTCGGGTGACAAAAAATATTAGAATATAGATTTACTTAGCGTCCACTTTTATCTACAGCAAAACTACACGAAGAAAACCATTTTTCGTATAACACTGTAAACAAAATATCGTAAAGAATATCTTGAAAAGTAATGGCAAAATATACAAGTAACACTGATCAAGAGAAAGCAGCAGCAGTATACATTTGTTTTCCACAGCAAAGAAATCTAAAAATTCAATTTTCATTCCATTATTTTTTTTTACCTAAGAGTTTTAACATTGCAGGCAATTTGCTTTGAATTAAAAAATCTAGATTTGCAATCTTCTTATTTTCTTTCAGCCAATGGTCATGCCCAGTACTCTATCCTTGTCAGCACTTTTCAAAATCTTCTTTTAGATCCTTTTAACCAGTTATTTAAATGTTAGATACTCCTGGAAAAAGTGCCTAATGGTGTATTACCCTGTAGGAATTTATACTTTTGTGCATTTATTTAAATCTGCATGATAATACATTTTTAAAAGAATCTTTAAATAGATTTGAATTTTTACCGAGGAGGCTCGATTTTTTTTTCTAAATTAGCTAACTGTTCTTATTATTCAACTATCGTAAATGGTCCCCCTCCCCAACATTTCTCACTTCATCGCAAAGCAGAGTAAACAACAAATGCAATCGTAAGGGAATACTATTTTCCATGACTCTCATAATACGGTGGTTAGAAATGGCAGACAATTGAGTGCCTTATCAGGAGGTGTGACGCTCAAAAAAGAAGGGAAGTGATTTACTAATGTATGGTTAATACAACACCAAAGCTCGAATAGTTG
>JAWDGP010000302.1:77500-102500 GCA_033675545.1 Elysia crispata
ACTCATACTGCTTTATATAAAAGAAGAGAAGTGGAGAAAAAAACTTAACCCCCCCCATAAAAAAAAAACAAAATCAAAAAAGCCCCAAACAAACAAACCAAAAAACCAACAACAAAAAAAAAAAATAATAATTAAAAAAAAAAAAAAACTGCTAGAAAATAAACAAACAGAAAAACAATACCCATGAGACATGTAAAAAGGTATGATAGATATCAAAGAAATAAGGACAAGAAGAAATACCTCTACCGTTACTTAATTTTCACATAAACAATAGGACAGGAATCGCGGAATCCAGTGCTAAAAAACGTCCAGAATATCAGTGTTTGGGATCGCCGCGGCTAACGTGAAGACGACTCTCTTCATTTTGTATTTTGTTTCTATCGTTAAACAAGAAGGCGACTCTCTAATTTTGTATTTTGTTTATATTGTTAAACAAGAAGACGACTCTCTTCATTTTGTATTTTGTTTCTATCGTTAAACAAGAAGACGACTCTCTTCATTTTGTATTTTGTTTATATCGTTAAACAAGAAGACGACTCTCTTCATTTTGTATTTTGTTTCTATCGTTAAACAAGAAGACGACTCTCTTCATTTTGTATTTTGTTTATGTCGTTAAACAAGAAGACGACTCTCTTCATTTTGTATTTTGTTTATATCGTTAAACAAGAAGGAATCCGTCAGCATGTTAACCATTCTAAAATAGGCGTTCTATAGGACCTTTCTTGAACATAAAAGAAATGTGATATTTTAGTTTATATTGTTCATGACAATAGTACTGTCCATTCTTTTAAACTATCTAAAACTCTGAAATTTTTCTAGCTGCTATCGGACAACTCCACTGAGCACTCGTCAAGAATCATGGCAAACGAGAATGACCTCACAGGAGAAAATATTCTCTCAAATTCGAAACTCTCAAACGAGGTGATTCTCCATGCAAATCTCCCTAAAATTATAGTAGCGAGTTTTCTGCTAGAATCCTCAAATTGTTCAAAATTGCGCGTACTTAAGTGAAAATCACTATTCTTTGTTACTCTTCACGATAATTGCTTCGTTCCCGCATGTATATCTAAGCAGCTGTTTTATTTAAACATTTCTATTTTCCTATGAGACATCAATAAAAAACCTAACGCAGACAATTAGTGACGATTTGGTAAGTCACCGAGATGCTAGAATATGATTACAACTGTTGGTATTTTAAGAAGCATGATAGTTTGAACAGTTTTACTCCGTAGTAAAACCCTTCTAAAACATCTCTTTAGGTATGGCATGGAATTCTGCAATCTCCAATGGTTAACCGTTAAATTTTCTTCCTTTCTTTTGGTTTTCAAGAAACTTCAACATTTTTCTCCTGCTGTAACAGTCAGTAAACTTCATCAAGAAAAACCGTTTTTTTTTCTTTTTGGTGCATATTCTTCTTCTGTCTCTTCCACATCCAACATCTCAGCCTTTGTCTTCCTCTTATGTTTTCCTCATCTTTCTTTATCCTTACTACCGCCGGATTTATCTCGTTTTCCGACCTATTTTTCAAATGAACTTTAAAACGTCTCGTTAGCTATCAAAAGTTAGCGGGTGTTTTTAACTTTCCCTCTCTAACTTACTTTAACCATTCCAATAATGGGCTCAGAGCTTTGGTTCCCTGTAGTTTAGGCCGAGACAATGGAACGACAAATTGGTTCCGTCTATCCTTTCTCCTGAGAAATGGAACGGACTTTTTTCCCCTTGAAGATGTAGCTATGAGAGGGAAGTTTTCAGTCCATTAGCTAACCCAATTGTTTTCACTATGTTTATGAATATTAAATGAATGTGAAAGCCCTGTGCTGCTGTCGGTAACAATTGCTACTGACATTTTCATTCGCTCCTTATCCTTCTTCCCCCCCCCCCCCCCCTCCCCCGGCCCTTTTCCACACACATACCGACTGCCTCGCCGTCATGTCTCCACCCCCACCCCGCCCCCTCCCTCAGACTCAGCCCAGGTTTAATTAAAGGAGAAAAACAAAACAAACAAAAGACTAGCGTATTGAGGAAATAATTGTGGTTTTGAAAAATGATCAACGTAAGCAAAAATTCTAGAAGAGAAAAAGTGACGATAATATTACGAGATCGTCCATGGGAGTAAAAAAATGGTGATAAAATTACAAGTTTGTATAAGAAAAAAAGTGTTAATATATTTAGAAGATTGTCAGCGGAAGAGAAAAAGTGACGATAAGACTAAGAGATTGTCAATTGGAGCAAAAAAGTTTGAATAAAACTACGAGATTTTCCTTTGAAGTGAAAAAAGGGGTGATAAAACTAAGAGATTGTCTATGGAAGAAAAAATTATTGACAAATTTGCGAGATAGTCCATGGAAGAGAAAAAGAGGTGATAAAACTAAGAGATTGTCTATGGAAAAGAAAAAGGAATAAAACTAAGAGATTGTCTTTCGAAGAGGTTCCAGCGACATTGTGCGTTACCTCTAGGACACAAAATAAGCAGATTTATTTCCCTGCCTTGAACATCAGGCTAGACCGTGAAGGGAGGTGCAGTCCAATCATGGTTAACCGCTGTCCCATCTTACTGGTCCGCTCAGTCCTTTCACAGTTCTCCCGCGCACCAAGCAGAACTGACACAAAATTCAGCAGCAGATGCAGTGGGGTCATTGTTTCACGGCAAATTCCGCCATAATCTGAAGGTTTTTTTTTTTGGTTTTGAAGAACCACTGTATTGCCATGTATTGATTAACCTTTTCATGTAGTCTGCATTACAGTTATATAAACACAAACAAACATGTAGAATTATGTAGAATTATGTCTTTCGAGATACGTTGTATAACAATGATAAGTTTTATGTTGTTTTTTTCTGTTCGATATAATAATAATATGTGTATTATATGTATTTGAAGAACATTATCATCCTCTTATCTCTTTAAGTATTGAAGAAGTTTGCTTTGAGGTGATTATCGCTTTTTGTGTATAACCTAGTTCTGATTCATAGGAGGAAAAAACCACTACATAACTACACTAATGCCCCCAAAAGAAAAAAAAAAACAACCCAAAATGCTGAAGCAGTGCTATTAAGAAAACTCTTTTAACCATAAAGCTAAAGTCATAAAAAGTAATTTTCTATTTCGGCTTTTCTGAAGGGCGGAGTAATATGTTAACTTAAAGTAAAGACCTCTCCTTTTTCATTTGACGAGTAATCTGAATTAATAAATAAGAAAGCTAATGAAGAATTTTAGTTAGTGTTTTTGAATCTCTAAAAGTTTGTGTTTTCATGTATTTTCTATTGCCGTGAAAAACATTTAAAAGTGAGTAGAGATAAGATGGTGATTCGAGTATTTGTAAGAATTCAAAGACTGGTGGTTCGTTAATGCTAGGATACAAGCCTGAAGGAAGGCAAAGGAAAGAAAAGAAATAGTAAAGCACAATTGGAGGGGTAAAAAAAGATGCGAACAACTAAAAAATATTGAGAGAAAGAATGAAACCACATTAAACGAATTGATTTATATCTGAACGACTATCTGGATCAAACAAGGAATTCAAACAATGAAGTTGAACATGTCAGCAGTATTAACCCTAATACTGCGCACCCATTATATTTAAGCTTTGCCCTGACGATAACTATACTTTGATATTATAAGTGCTCCATAGCAAGTCGAAGTCGGCAGCCACAGCACATCTAGAGAAAATATGAAATCGTCGGCGTAAAGCAAGCGTGGAGTTACAGTGGAGATGAAGTAAGAACTAACATAAGAGGAATGAGAAAAAAAAAATCACCTTTCAGGCAGACGTTTTGACTATCCTATGAGCGTTTCTTATATTGAAACCTAGTGACTATCCTATGGGCATTTTTATTTGATCGTACCGACTTCCCTTACGTGAGCCTTCTTTTAAACCTACTCTCTCTCTATGAGGACTTCTTAAATACATCTAACTGACTATTCTAAGCGAGTTTTAATTTAAAACCATTGATATCCTGTTAGTTCTTGTATAAACTTATTGACTACCCTATGAGAGCCTTCATTGAAATCTACTGACTATCCTATGAAAGTGTATAAGTAAATCTACAGGCTATCCTGTAAGAGCCTCCATTCAAAACTGCCTACTATCTTATTTTATGCCTACTGACTATTCTATAACAGCCTTCATTTTAACTTACAGACTATCCCATGAGAGTTTTTATTTAAACCTTCTGGCTGGCATATGACAGTTTTTCAGTGACACCAGTAACGATTTTGGGGGAGAGATTTTTTTAGTTAGTTATTTAGATAGTAATGGGCAACCCAAGGCGTACAGCAAATCATTATATATGAAGAGGTTTACCACAAAACACTTTAAATAAATGTATTTTGATAGATTTATATTTCATGTGTGAAAATATGTAACGCAGGATTTCATTAAATGATTAATATTTTTTCAAAAATTCATGTAAAGGATTTTAAGTTTGTAAAAGAACAAAAGAATTTACAAAGAAAATAAAATTTGCCTCTTTAATATATAAAAAAAATGTGAAAATAACAGATACGGCTTTCTGTGAGGGCAGCCTTTATAATTATGATCTATCTATCTATCTATCTATCTATATATGCGTATGTATATTTGCAAACAACAAAAAATAAAAAAAAAAAAACAAACTGCAGTCCCGTTCTTGTGTTTGGGTCGATATTGAAATCAGTTATCTAACGGGCTGAGACTTAGTAAGTAGCGAGCTCCAGGCTTGGCGACATACAAAGCTTCTTACTGTGTTGGCAACTGAGCTTCTTAAATATAAAATCAATTCAATCCGAGGGGACAAAGTGGGAAAAAGAGGAAGCGAAAACTTTGTCCCGGGATGTGTTTATTCCTCCGTAGGAAGATGTTAAGAAGTGCGTCAAAACAGAACTGAACTCGGCAAGTGTAATTAAGTAACGAATGAAAGTGAGGATGAAAGAAAGGAGGAGGATATGAGAAAAGTGTAGTGATAGATAATCAGATAGGTCGATAAATAGATCGATCGATGATAGATAGAAAGATGGATAGGTGGATAGATTGGTAGGAGATAAATAGGCCAATAGAGAGATAATTAAGTATACGAATAGAAACTGAAAGCACAATGAGAAAGCAGGAAAGAAAGAGGGAATGAAAGAGAGAGAGAGAGAGAGAGAGAGAGAGAGAGAGAGAGAGAGAGAGAGAGAGAGAGAGAGAGAGAGAGAGAGAGAGAGAGAGAGAGAGAGAGAGAGAGAGAGAGAGAGAGAGAGAGAGAGAGAGAGAGAGAGAGAGAGAGAGAGAGAGAGAGAGAGAGAGAGAGAGAGAGAGAGAGAGAGAGAGAGGGAGAGAGAGAAAGAGAGGATTTTGGCGAAACATACCAAGCGGTTACACAATATGGCTAATGTGAACTGCACCTTTGAACTTAAAAAAAAATCTAGTACTGATCACGTGATGCCTCAACCTCAATACTTATTCCTAATCTCTTTCAAGAAAACTGCACCTACATTTATCATTATACATGTCTATCTAAGTAACTAGCTAATCCATCTTTCTGTCTGTTTATATACCTATCTATCTATCTTTTTCTATCTACCTATCTTATTTTCTTTAAATCTATATCTACCTATCATTCTATTGATCTATCCCATTATCTGTCTATAAAGCCATTTATGTAAATGTCTATCTATCTATCTATCTATCTATCTATCTATCTATCTATCTATCTATCTTTCTGTCTATCTATCTATTTATCCATCTTGGCCTCTCTCTATAATTTTATACATCAACCTTTGTATCGACCATAAGTATCTACTTACCTACCGATTATCTCTCTACTTTCTCTCTCTATTTGCCTATCTTTCTCGTTCAACTCGATACTATCTTCAACGCCAAACCGAGGAAACCGCTTTCCTTATTGAACACCTTTCCTTCAATTAAGTACAAAAGCTGGATCAAACGACGACAATCACGAAACAATCATCAAAGGCAATGTGCGTGTTTGCTGAGAGAACAGTCTCAGACTTATATGGCTTGAAATAACACTAATTTGTCGCAGTTTTGCGGGAATTTACGACGTTTAGCGCCAAGTAATTTCCTCGTGACCTTTGGCCTTTGCTGTCTATGTGGAGGAATCACGAAGCTAAGGAACATACAAGCTTTCTGTGCATCATGACTTGGGGTATATGGGACAGATCGAAGTTGTCTTGTTGGGAGGAAGACTTATTTTTTTTTCTACTGTTTCTTGTTTCCTCCATACTATTATTTATAAACATTTACACGACGAGTGGGCTGTTGAACATTTGAGAAGTAAATAGCAATCTCTCTGTTTTTCTTTAAAAAGAAAAAGACTAAGCCTCCCCAACAATTTCATTATTTTCATTTTTGCTATCAGATAAACTCTTTCTCTACGTTATCTTTGATTTATCATCTTTCCTTATCGATCGCTTACCAGTCTTTCTATCTCCTTATTTCTTTCACAGTTATCCTCTTCAGTTCCGAGAGACTATGTTATAGTTTTTATTTTTATTCTTTTTCTTCTTCTTCTTCTTCTTCTTCTTCTTCTTCTTCTTCTTCTTCTTCTTCTTCTTCTTCTTCTTCTTCTTCTTCTTCTTCTTCTTCTTCTTCTTCTTCTTCTTCTTCTTCTTCTTCTTCTTCTTCTACTTCTTCTTTTCTTGTGATTATACTGATAATAAAATTATTATTTTTGTTATTATTATTATTATTATTATTATTATTATTATTATTATTATTATTATTATTATTATTATTATTTTTATTGTTATTATTATCATTATTGTTATTATAATCATTATAAGTGTGCCGACGAAGAAGATATCAAAGTCTTAAGTTTAGAAGCATCTCACGTTGAAGAGTAATTAACATTCATTTCGATATCGCATGGATGAAGAATTTTAGGAACTCATATCGATTTAAAGGAGCTACACGTTGTAAATGTCTAAACAAACCTACAAAAATCCTATTCATAATTATTGTTTGCTTACACGATTAGCCTAGTGCGGAGGAGATGCAGGTACTGTGATCATTGGGAGCGCAATAACTGACATAAACATGAAATAGAAAATCAGATTTAATTGCGGTTCTACAAATCGATAATGATAAATGTCTGTGTGAGAGACACAAGAAGAAACATTGCTCTACATTTCTCGGCAATATATCGGTGATACAACATGACAAAGGTCAAACGTCTTAAGCTAATACGATTCCTAGATACCAAATATACTTGCCTTTAATGTGTGTTACGACTGGAGAATAGTTTGACATTTGTCACTCCGCGATAAAGGTAAGATCTGATGCAAGTACCAGAAACATAGTGGCTGAGGCGATATACAACTTGCACCGCATGCACGAGGACTTTAACTCAAACCTCGACCTATAGTATGGAGCAATTATGCCCCAGCCTTAACGAAATAGAAGTCGTCCTTTGATAGAGCCCATCCGCTGCATGCAGGTAACAGAATTTAGCGACATCTGATGGTGTGATTCAGTTCTATGTAATAACACTTACACATATTTCAATTTCCTTAGCCAATGTTTACCAAGAAGAAGATTCCAGTCAAGTGTATCAATACTATTCACACTCTGTAACTGCTATAGAATTTATCACGTTGCTCTGATAATCATTTAATGAGGACTAATTCCACACTGTTGAGCACAGTAGCTGTTTTTGAATTCCCGACATTTAAGCACTCAAAGCAAGACAGAAAGTGCGAATCTGGAAAAGTAAACAACTTGGAGTGTGATAGTGACGAGATGAATGCAAACATTGCTTCTAATCATTGTGATAGAGTAAAAACTCTACTTTCGATTCCTTCTGTTGGAGTGCAAGACTGATGAAATAAAATGTTATTCATTCTTAGCCTGATGGATTGGACTGTTCACCTCTTATTGGCCTGATGAAATGTAATGCTTACTTTTCATTAATCTGATAAAATGCACTGTTTATTTTTTCATTAACCTGATGAAATGTAATGCTTACTTTTCATTAATCTGATAAAATGCACTGTTTATTTTTTCATTAACCTGATGAAATGAAATGCTTACTTTTCATTAATCTGATAAAATGCACTGTTTATTTTTTCATTAACCTGATGAAATGTAATGCTTACTTTTCACCAGTCTGTATATAACGAACTGTTTATTTTAAATTGCATTATAAAATGAAGTGCTTACTTTTCGTAAGTCTAATAATATGTAAAACTTACCTTTCATTATCCTGATGGAAAGGAATGCTTACTTTTCATTAGCCTGATGGAATATAATGGTTACTTTTCATTAGCTTGATGAATTAAAATGCTTACTTTTCGTAAGCCTGACGGAATAAAATGTTTACTTTTCATTAGCTTGATGAATTAAAATGCTTACTTTGCATTATCCTGATTCATTAAAATGCTTACTTTTCATTATTCTGATGAATTAAAATGCTTACTTTTCATTAGCCTATTGGAATGCAATGCTTACTTTTTCTTTAATTTGAAGAAATTTATTGAGACACCACCATTATTGTTTTTCCTTTAGCTTTGTGATTATCTTAAAAGTTAAGGATCTTCAAGTAAATAAACGAATACCATTTGCGAATAACGCTCACACAATTCAATTGAACAAATTCAATCAGTCTATGATAAGAAATCCTTGAAATTCGCGGCGTGGAAACGATGTGAATAACGCTGGATCTAGATAATTAGTTTGTTCAACGCGCGGCCCTCATGAGGGACCAACACCGTAACATTAGAAATATAGTTGACGAGGTATTCGGAAAAACCAAGCTGCAAGTTAAAAAAAAAAATACACAAAGAGCAAAACAAAGAAACAAATGAAATATTTTGTTAATATAACACGCACTGTCTCCCATCACTCCTCTTCTGAAGGATTTGTACTTTTAGATTTGATGTATGGGGTTGTAGGAAGGGTAGGGGTGGTAAAAAAAAGGGTTGGGGGGGGGGGGTTGATTTGGATTATTGGAAAGTAGTAATCAACTTTTAAATAAACAGAACTGACTAAGCCACTATGTTCCTCGAAGGTTAGTTTGATCTTTCTGTCTCTCTATTTGTCTCTCTCAGTCTCGCCCTGTCTGCCTCTCTGTCTGTCTCTCTGTCTCTCTTTGTTTCGCTCTATCTTTCTGTTTCTCTATCTCTCTGTCTCTCTCTCCGTCTCTCTGTCTCTTTCTCTCTATCTCTCTGCCTCACTCTCTCCGTCTCTTTGTCTCTTTCTGTCTCTCTCTCTGCCTCACTCTCTCCGTCTCTCTGTCTCTTTCTGTCTCTCTCTCTGCCTCACTCTCTCCGTCTCTTTGTCTCTTTCAATGTCTTTCTCTCTGTCTCTCTTTCTGTCTCTGTCTCTCTCTGTCTCTCTTTCTGTCTCTGTCTCTCTCTGTCTCTCTTTCTGTCTCTGTCTCTCTCTGTCTCTCTTTCTGTCCCTCTCCCTCTGTCTCTCTCTCTTTCGGTCTCTGTCTCTCTCTGTCTCTCCCTCTGTCTCTCTCTCTTTCGGTCTCTCTCTCTCTCTGTCTCATTTTCTGTCTCTCTACCTCTGTCTCGCTCTCTCTTTCTGTCTGTCTGTCTCTCTCTTTCGGTCTCTCTCTCTTTCTGTCTCTCTCTGTATTTCTTTCTTTCTCTCTCTGTCTCTCTCTTTGTCTTTGTCTCTGCCTCTCTCTCTTTCTGTCTCTGTCTCTCTCTCTCTGTCTATCTCTGTCTCTCTTTCTGTCTCTCTCCCTCTGTCCCACTCTCTGTGTGTGTCTCTCTCGTTCTGTCTGTCTGTCTCTCTCTGTCTTTGTTTCTCTCTCTTTCTGTCTCTCTCTCTGTCTCTGTTTCTCTCTCTTTCTGTTTCTCTCTGTCTCTTTCTTTTTCTATCTCCCCCTTTATCTCTCCTGCTGTCTCTCTCTGTCTTTATCTCTGTCTTTTTCTCTGTCTCTCTTAGTATCTCTGTGTGTGTGTCTCTCTTCCTCTGTCTCTATCTTTCTCTGTCTCTCTCTTCCTCTCGCTCTCTCTTCGTCTCTCTTCGTCTCTCTCTCTCTGTCAGTCTCCGTTTCTCTCTTTCTGTCAGTCTCTCTCTTTCGCTCACTATATCTCTCTCTCGCTCTTTCTCTCTCGCTCTCTTTCCCTCTCGCTCTCTCTCTCTCTCTCTCTCTCTCTCTCTCTCTCTCTCTCTCTCTCTCTCTCTCCTTCACTTATTAAACATAAAGCTGGTTTATCAGAGAAGCCCTGTAACGGTAGATATTGACAAGCAACCTTCCCATCGTGTAATGAGATCAAAACATCCCATTCTTCTCCCAGTCCAGAAACTGCTATCATTCCATAATGAACACATTAAGAGCTGTGCTGCCATCAGCATTATTCAGCATTATTCATTTATCGGTGCGGATTCTACTGATGGCGCTATAAACATCGGATTGCCTTTCAATATCAGAGATAACTTCTTATCGCAAACATTTATTTCTGGCGGCTCACTGTAGTTTTCGCACGATCTTCACAAGTTAAAAAGCTAATCAGGTGGTTATTGTTTCCTGGACTCTTGTCCTTCTCTTTCCTACTAACTGACCTCATTATCATCATCATCATCCTCATCGTCATCAATATTACCATTGTCATCATCATCATCATCATCATCGTCATCATCATCATCCTCATTTTCAACACCGCCACCATCTTAATAATCATTAATATCATCTCCATCGTCATTCTTACTATTGTCGTTATTATTATTATTATTATTATTATTATTATTATTATTATTATTATTATTATTATTATTATTATTATTATTATTACTATCATCATCATCATCAACATCATCATCAGCATCACCCCCATCACCACTATCACCGTCTTATTTTCCTGAACATCAACACCACCATTTTAATTATCATCATCATCATTACCACCACTACCATTTTAATCATCATTATGATCATCACCACGCTCACCACCATTTTAATCATCATCATAATCACCATAACCACTACCACCACCATCATTCTAATCATCATCATCATCGTCATCATCACCACCACCACCACTGCCACCATTTCAATCATCATCATCATCATAACCACTACCACCACCATCATTCTAATCATCATCATCATCATCATCACCACCACCACTACCACCGACATTTTAATAATCATCATCATCGTCATCATCACCACCACCACCACTGCCACCATTTTAATCATCATAATCACCATAACCACTACCACCACCATCATTCTAATCATCATCATCATCACCACTACCACTGCCACCATTTCAATCATCATCATCATCATAACCACTACCACCACCATCATTCTAATCATCATCATCATCATCATCATCACCACCACTACCACCGACATTTTAATAATCATCATCATCGTCATGATCACCACCACCACCACCACCGCCACCATTTTAATCATCATCATCATCACCTCCGCCACCACCACTATCATTATCATCGTGATTATCATTTCCACAACCACCGCATCTTTTTTGTTCTTCGAAATTATCTCCATTCTGATATTTATCGTTCATTAATAGACATGGAAACATTGTTTTATTACCTTTTTCACTATCACCTTTATTACCTCCACAACCACCACCACCACCATCATCATCCTTTTCGTTGTCATCTTTATCTGCATCATCATAACCATCATTGTATCTTCTTCATTATTTTATCACATTTCTCATTATTCTCATTTAAATTTACAATGTTTTCGTCATAATTTCCGAAACTAACAACAAAACAGCAGCTGCAACAATGTTTAAAACAAAAATAGTAATACTTATTGATAAGCAATAGAAGAAAGAAAGAAGGAAGGAAAACGACAGGATGTGGAAGATGAAATCTTGGACCTTAGTCATGAAGCAGGCCCTATCTTGTCTTTTTCTGTCCCCTCTTGTGTCACCTTTACCAGTGGCAGGACGGACGCGTCCAATAAAGCAAGCCGTTCATAAAGCCAGGGCTTTTGTCTGAAGGGAGCACTCACCCAGGCTTTTAAATTATTGAGCGCCGCACGTCTTTCTGTACTGGAAATTATTTTCGCTGTCAGCATCAGTGTCAGAATGTTTACTCTATGATCTTCCCTCACCTTTTCTCTTTCTGTCCTTCGGTCTCTCTCTCTCTCTCTCTCTCTCTCTCTCTCTCTCTCTCTCTCTCTCTCTCTCTCTCTCTCTCTCTCTCTCTCTCTCTATTTCTCTGTCTGTCTATCTCTGTCTGTCTGTCTGTCTGTCTGTCTGTCTGTCTGTCTGTCTGTCTGTCTGTCTGTCTGTCTCTCTCTCTCTCTCTCTCTCTCTCTCTCTCTCTCTCAACTCTGACTCCGTGTCTCTGTCTCTCTGCCTCTATCTCTGTCTGTCTGTCTGTCTGTCTGTCTGTCTGTCTGTCTGTCTGTCTGTCTGTCTGTCTGTCTGTCTCTCTCTCTCTTCCATAAAATTTCAAATTGTTTAACGTACGTCCCCAAATTCTCATCTAAAATCATAGGTGTCTTTCCAGTATCGCACACTCCCTCTCCCTCTGTCCATCTCTCGCTCCCTCTCTTCTCTCTCTCTCTCTCTCTCTCTCTCTCTCTCTCTCTCTCTCTCTATCTCTTTCTCTTCGAGATTCAATTTAACATGATGGTCATATGGATAATAAATCAACTTTGAATCGCCATTTAGCGGTTTGCTTGGTGCAGGTGATATACTACCTATATTGTGTAACATATTCCAAATCAATCTTTACGTCATCGCTTCCTAAACTCGGTGTAATTTTATACCAGATGTCTTCCACAGTTCATTGTGCTTCTTTTGAGCTCTTGGCCTTGACAAAATAGCACCCTGGTCCGTTGAAAAACTTCTGAAGTAATGATAGATTTCAACCATTTTGTTTACTACTATAGATCTAGTTAGCAACAGTATCTAGCTTTACCTCTATCGAACCTCCAAATCGGAAACTAGTGTCTGAAGGCTGTGTTTTCCTATGTGGTTCTAGTAAGGCCAAAGTCAAATGGAATCCCAGTCAGCTACTCCAAGCTCTCCTTGACTGTCAAGAACCAACTCTTGAGTGTGGTCTAGTTCAGAGCAAGTTGAGCTGACATCCGAGGTCCGTGCAGCCATCAGTCCACGCACATTCATCACACAATAACACTGATGCAAGACACGCCCAAACTTTCGCACAATCACCACACAATAACACTGATAAAAGATACGCTCAAACTTTCGCACATTCACCATACAATAATACTGATGCAAGACACGCCCAAACTATCGCACATTCACCACACAATAACACTGATACAAGACACGCCCAAACTTTCGCACATTCACCACACAATAACACTGATAAAAGATACACTCAAACTTTCGCACGTTCACCACACAATAATACTGATGCAAGACACGCCCAAACTTTCGCACATTCACCACACAATAACACTGATACAAGACACGCCCAAACTTTCGCACATTCACCACACAATAACACTGATACAAGACACGCCCAAACTTTCGCACATTCACCACACAATAACACTGATACAAGACACGCCCAAACTTTCGCACATTCACCACACAATAACACTGATACAAGACACGCCCAAACTTTCGCACGTTCACCACACAATAACACTGATACAAGACACGCCCAAACTTTCGCACGTTCACCACACAATAACACTGATACAAGACACGCCCAAACTTTCGCACGTTCACCACACAATAACACTGATACAAGACACGTCCAAACTTTCGCACATTCACCACACAATAACACTGATACAAGACACGCCCAAACTTTCGCACGTTCACCACACAATAACACTGATACAAGACACGCCCAAACTTTCGCACGTTCACCACACAATAACACTGATACAAGACACGTCCAAACTTTCGCACATTCACCACACAATAACACTGATACAAGACACGCCCAAACTTTCGCACGTTCACCACACAATAACACTGATACAAGACACGTCCAAACTTTCGCACATTCACCACACAATAACACTGATACAAGACACGCCCAAACTTTCGCACGTTCACCACACAATAACACTGATACAAGACACGCCCAAACTTTCGCACGTTCACCACACAATAACACTGATACAAGACACGCCCAAACTTTCGCACGTTCACCACACAATAACACTGATACAAGACACGCCCAAACTTTCGCACGTTCACCACACAATAACACTGATACAAGACACGCCCAAACTTTCGCACATTCACCACACAATAACACTGATACAAGACACGCCCAAACTTTCGCACGTTCACCACACAATAACACTGATACAAGACACGCCCAAACTTTCGCACGTTCACCACACAATAACACTGATACAAGACACGCCCAAACTTTCGCACGTTCACCACACAATAACACTGATACAAGACACGCCCAAACTTTCGCACGTTCACCACACAATAACACTGATACAAGACACGCCCAAACTTTCGCACGTTCACCACACAATAACACTGATACAAGACACGCCCAAACTTTCGCACGTTCACCACACAATAACACTGATACAAGGCACGCCCAAACTTTCGCACGTTCACCACACAATAACACTGATACAAAACACGCCCAAACTTTCGCACGTTCACCACACAATAACACTGATACAAGACACGCCCAAACTTTCGCACGTTCACCACACAATAACACTGATACAAGACACGCCCAAACTTTCGCACGTTCACCACACAATAACACTGATACAAGACACGCCCAAACTTTCGCACGTTCACCACACAATAACACTGATACAAGACACGCCCAAACTTTCGCACGTTCACCACACAATAACACTGATACAAGACACGCCCAAACTTTCGCACGTTCACCACACAATAACACTGATACAAGACACGCCCAAACTTTCTCATACCACGGAGTTTTGAGCTGCCTGATACTGGGTGATATCAAAAGTGAATTCTGTTCAATTCTCCATCTATTCTCTCTCTTAGAAATATAGACAATGATGGAAAATGAAATAAAAATATATTAACATGATTTTTATCGAGTTAAGAAACACAAGTGACACAGACAGTTTTAGTGCTTCACGGTTACAGCAACAATCTTTCTCATGATTAGATCAAACGTTTTTGTTTTGTTTCTTTTGTGTGTGTGAGTGATTGTGTTTATTGGTGCTGAAAAAAGGTTCTTCTCTTTATATTTTAACTATTACGATCAAACATTTGAAACAATCACAGCGGCATTATTATCATCTTCAACTGTAACAACGGCATCAAGAAAACCAAGGACATCAAGAGAGATACTCGTGTGATCTTGACCTTTAGACCAACAGCAGGTTCGACAGCGATACCCTGTTTCTCCACCGGAAGTAAGACTCAGTTTTGAGCTCCGTGGATTCTCGAATCCTTTGCCACTTTTGCTCGTACAAGTTGCACTTTTTTGGTTGCTGTTTCAACCTCTCGCATCATATATATGTTTTGCCCACACTTTTAACTCCTATAAAATCTGGCCTCATATGCTCCAAATTCACGTTATGAAAACTTATAATTAAGCTAAGTATTCCATGACGCTTTCCTACGGATCAAAATGACCTCTAAGTACTCTCATGAAATACCTCCTGCTAGTCAAATGATTCAGACATGTCTCACATACGCTCTCTATATAAAGCAACCAAACTCTCCCCTACGTAGTCTTTCCAAACCACCTAAAACCTCCCCTACACCCTGTTTCACCATGAAGCCATTTTCCCCTACGCGCTGTGAGTGCCGCTTCCATCAATACGGCTGTTCTGTGCCGGTCTCCCAGGGCCTGGTACTGCTACAAAGGCACTCGGCGGAAATTAGATCTTGTGTGAGCAATGATTGGGTTCGCTTCTCTCCCTCTGATCCTTTCAGTCCCACGTGTATCAAGGCATTATGATTGTTTTCCTTCTTACTTTTTCCCTCTTATATTCCTGGAAAACGCATTAGAGAGACCAGTATTTCTTTGCGCTGGGTTTAATAATCAGGTATAATGAGTTAATACGATAGCCTCTACTGCGACAAAAAGAACTTCAATAAAAAATCCCTCGACGCAGATTAATTCTATACAGGACACAAAACAAACTTCAAAGTTGTGCGATAAAAATCATAGAAAACTTGGCTGAAGAGCAAAAACCACGCTACAAACAGGCGCTCTGTTCCTATGAAAATTGAATATTGATTATTCTCGAACGATGCACATAGCTTTTAGGGTCTGTTGGCTACCTGAGGTGTAGAATTGTCTACCAGGGAAATCCCAATAGGTCTTAGTCTATCTGCAACTGAGCCACACTGTAGAAAGGACCCGCTGCTCACTGGTTGTCTAGTCAGATTTTTTTGGGGGGAGATGATATGTTTGTTAAATTTTAAGAGAAAGCAAGTAAAGGCCGAGTGTTTGGACTAGCAAGAAGCAGCTATGTGCTCGCTCCGTGAGACTTAGTTGCAAGTTCTAAACCTGCGATCGAAAAGAGTGGCGCATGCGCCCTTCCACACCTTGACGTTGGTCACCAGACCCTGCGAGCTGCGACCATAAGCCTATACTCTGAAACTAGATCACACAAACCATGAACATCGGATACAGTCTAATATTTATTTCATTGTCTTCTGTTCTCCTCTTTCAGCAATGGCCAACATAGAATCTACATTTCATTTCCCCTATGTGATTCTTCTTACGACTTGACCACGTCATCATCAGCAGATGTTTGTCAACCGTCCTCAGTGGAATAGTAAGAGTTTAACTTAAAGGGTGGGGCTTTAAACTCCAACAAGTATATAATAGAACGATTGTAGCAAGTAAAACTCTCAATCGAACTAAACAAACAATATTGTTCTCACTTGCTAAAGATAAACCTTATGGTTTAGTTAGACTTCAAAAGCTAAGCTCCGAAATGATTATTTGAGAGAGAGAGAGAAAAACCAAGCCAGCTCTGATGCTCGCCAAAGACCGCATCTCGAGATAGAACTTTTGTAACACACGTCAGTGTAAAACTATCCGCTGAACACACTGATCCTAGAGCTAACTCAACACAAGCAGCGCTAATTAACTGCGGATAGGGGCTATAAATAGACAGAACGTCACTTCCTCCTTAGAACATTGACTTAATACATATCTACTGAACTGGAGTGCTAATTGTATCAAGGATCTCTCTCTGGCTCTCCCACAAGGCGTCGCTGCCTATTAGAGAGATATTTTATTTACCATCAAACTTTTTCGTCGTGAAGAAGTTAATTAGCTCTGTGTCCAGTCTGCTTTGTTTGGCTGAATCGATAGTTGATTATCGCAGAGTCTAACGACCTGAGAGACTATCTTGTCAGGCAAGACAGGGCAATGTTGGAAAGGCGAGGCCTTCAATTCATTAAAAAGGCCTAGTGTGCCTCGTTCAGGGACTTACCCGCTCGGCCACTGGTCAGCGATTTCTTCTCGATCTCAAACCCAAAGCTGAATTCTTCAGTCGTTCTCGACCCAACAAACTAATAAACTAAGACTGTTGTGAACCAACAACGGACATAAGCTCCGGGCCATTGTTATTAATCTGCTTCCAAGTAGACTTAAGAAACTTCAAGATTTTAGAACTTTATGGCATGCATAAAGATGCAAGGCCTGAGCCCCATGGAGGGCTTTACGGTTCTCTCTGGCACTGACACAGCTCCAGATTTCTTACAGCTCAGTTGGGCTTCAGGGAATCTATCTTAACAGCTCAGTTGGGCTTCAGGGAATCTATCTTAACAGCTCAGTTGGGCTTCAGGGAATCTATTTAACCGATCAGTTGGGCTTGAGGGAATCTATTTAACCGATCAGTTGGGCTTGAGGGAATCTATTTAACCGATCAGTTGGGCTTGTTGAAATCTATCTTAACAGCTCAGTTGGGCTTGAGGGAATCTATTTAACCGATCAGTTGGGCTTGAGGGAATCTATCTTAACAGCTCAGTTGGGCTTGAGGGAATCTATTTAACCGATCAGTTGGGCTTGAGGGAATCTATCTTAACAGCTCAGTTGGGCTTCAGGGAATCTATTTAACCGATCAGTTGGGCTTCAGGGAATCTATCTTAACAGCTCAGTTGGGCTTCAGGGAATCTATCTTAACAGCTCAGTTGGGCTTGCTGAAATCTATCTTAACAGCTCAGTTGGGCTTCAGGGAATCTATTTGAACCGATCAGTTGGGCTTGTTGAAATCTATCTTAACAGCTCAGTTGGGCTTGAGGGAATCTATTTAACCGATCAGTTGGGCTTGTTGAAATCTATCTTAACAGCTCAGTTGGGCTTGAGGGAATCTATTTAACCGATCAGTTGGGCTTGTTGAAATCTATCTTAACAGCTCAGTTGGGCTTGAGGGAATCTATTTAACCGATCAGTTGGGCTTGAGGGAATCTATTTAACCGATCAGTTGGGCTTGAGGGAATCTATTTAACCGATCAGTTGGGCTTGAGGGAATCTATTTAACCGATCAGTTGGGCTTGAGGGAATCTATTTAACCGATCACTGTTAACATCAGTTGGGCTTGAGGGATTCTATCTTCACATCTCTTGTGGGCTTGAGGGAATCTATTTAACCGATCAGTTGGGCTTCAGGGAATCTATCTTAACAGCTCAGTTGGGCTTGAGGGAATCTATCTTAACAGCTCAGTTAAGCTTCAGGGAATCTATCTTAACAGCTCAGTTGGGCTTCAGGGAATCTATCTTAACAGCTCAGTTGGGCTTCAGGGAATCTATCTTAACAGCTCAGTTGGGCTTCAGGGAATCTATCTTAACAGCTCAGTTGGGCTTCAGGGAATCTATCTTAACAGCTCAGTTGGGCTTCAGGGAATCTATTTAACCGATCAGTTGGGCTTGAGGGAATCTATCTAACAGCTCAGTTGGGCTTGAGGGAATCTATCTTAACAGCTCAGTTGGGCTTGAGGGAATCTATCTTAACAGCTCAGTTAAGCTTCAGGGAATCTATCTTAACAGCTCAGTTGGGCTTCAGGGAATCTATCTTAACAGCTCAGTTGGGCTTGAGGGAATCTATCTTAACAGCTCAGTTGGGCTTGAGGGAATCTATCTTAACAGCTCAGTTGGGCTTCAGGGAATCTATCTTAACAGCTCAGTTGGGCTTCAGGGAATCTATTTAACCGATCAGTTGGGCTTGAGGGAATCTATCTAACAGCTCAGTTGGGCTTGAGGGAATCTATCTTAACAGCTCAGTTGGGCTTGAGGGAATCTATCTTAACAGCTCAGTTAAGCTTCAGGGAATCTATCTTAACAGCTCAGTTTGGCTTGAGGGAATCTATTTAACCGATCAGTTGGGCTTGAGGGAATCTATCTTAACAGCTCAGTTGGGCTTGAGGGAATCTATCTTAACAGCTCAGTTGGGCTTGTTGAAATCTATCTTAACAGCTCAGTTGGGCTTGAGGGAATCTATCTTAACAGCTCAGTTAAGCTTCAGGGAATCTATTTGAACCGTTCAGTTGGGCTTGCTGAAATCTATCTTAACAGCTCAGTTGGGCTTGCTGAAATCTATCTTAACAGCTCAGTTGGGCTTGAGGGAATCTATCTTAACAGCTCAGTTAAGCTTCAGGGAATCTATTTGAACCGTTCAGTTGGGCTTGCTGAAATCTATCTTAACAGCTCAGTTGGGCTTGCTGAAATCTATCTTAACAGCTCAGTTGGGCTTGAGGGAATCTATTTGAACCGTTCAGTTGGGCTGATAGAAATTATATCTTCCTTGACAGACTTCGTGGGTTAGATACATACTGTGCGACTATGTCCATCTCTGAAGAGAAAAAAACGCAACGATTTCCTTTGTTTCCGAAATTGTCTTGTTATTTTAGGCTCAGCCATTCCTGTATCCACCTCTCTATTTAACTTCACAAATAACAACCAACATTGCTTGTCATACAAAGCGTCGAGACCTGTATCTGTTGCGTGATTCAGGGTTTTTCTTTTTCAGGAATCTGAAATCGATTGCCTTGTAATAGCTTCACAGACTTGATCTGATTATGGTCCACTGCTGCCATTTCAATCTTTTTCCGATCCAAGTTCTTAGTGAAAGCTTCTGTTGCTGAAGGTATTCTCGGGCGTACTCTGACAGAAAACCCTGCGGCCTCTATCTGGTTTGAGGTTTGTTGTTGTTGCTTTTCCTGTCGTCACGGGATAAGAGAGTACCAGGCTTGTGTAACAATCACAACCATAGTTCTGACGCAACTATCATGACCTTATTTTGATTTTGCAGCTATGCTGTGGTGGTTTGAGGTTGAACAGTGAGCTTTTCTTTTACTAAGTCATTAAACAGAATCTATTCTATTGACGTTTTAGGTGGAGAAAAAAAAGCAACCTAAACGGATAAACCAATCAGTGAAAAGCTGTTAGCTAAGCAAGGCGTTCATATATAGGATGTGCTGAAGAGCCTGGAGTGTTTATTGTGTAAAAAGCGAAAACTTGAAAGACAAGTTATATATTAAATAAACTTAAATTGATCTAACCTAATTGAGGTAATATTGCTATTAAGAACACACACACACACACACACTTGCAAACATGTATACATACACTTACAGTTAAGAAAATGAAATAAGAACTAAGTTCTAGAAGGAAGATATTTTTAAGGCACGGCTACAAGCTTAATAACCATAAATTCCATAAACATTAATAATTAATATATGAGACAAACACTTTGTGGGTTATCTGTAACAAAGATACGCATAGATAAAAAAAACCCCACTTCAAATACATACAATTAATTAAATTATGTTTAATATTACAGCGGTGGTATCATCCTCATCATTCCTCTATGGCAAACTTTTTAGACGCTGACCCGGCCTCTGTGGCAGCCGTAATAAAAACACTACAAGAAGTTGCTGTTTCTTTGATGCTGCTTGCTTATTTGATTGGAGTGTAGATCGGCCGGGGGGAGCCTCGCCAACTAATTCGGTTCATCAGTGAATCCTGAAGGCGCCGCCTGGGATGGCATTAGCTCCCCCTCCCCCTGCTGTTTGGGAATACGATTAACACAGGGGGCAGAGGGGACGAATATTTATAGAATAATATTATATATTAGGTTGAGTTATCGAGGGAGGGGGGGGGGGGAAGTTTGGGAATACGATTAACACAGGGGGCAGAGGGGACGAATATTTATAGAATAATTTTATATATTAGGTTGAGTTATCGAGGGAGGGGGGGGGAAGTTTGGGAATACGATTAACACAGGGGGCAGAGGGGACGAATATTTATAGAATAATATTATATATTAGGTTGAGTTATCGAGGGAGGGGAGGGAGTAGAGAAGTGGGCAGATGGAGGTAGATAAAGTAATTTAGATATGGTGAGAGTGAAAGTGGAAGAGGGAGGGAGGAAGAAAGAAAGACAGAAAAGACAAAAGAAGGGAAAAAAAAGATATATGTTGGTGAAAAATATCGTTTTGTTTAATATTATGTCATTTGCTTGGAATTCGATAACTGATAGAGAGTTCAAATATCGTTTTCTTTGATATACCAATTTCTTGGAATTTGATTACTGTTAGAGGGGTGAAATATCGTTTTCTTTGATACAACAATTTCTTGGAATTAGATTACTGATAGAGGGTGAGACTATGGTTAATTTTGATATTACCAGTTCCTTGTAATTTGATAACTGATAGAGTAGTGAAAATATAATATTGTTTGATGTAGTACCAATCTCTGGGAATTTGATTACTCTTAGAGAGGTTAAAAATAGTTTTGTTTGATATACCAATTTCTTGAAATTTGATTAATAATAGAGTGGTGACACTATGGTTAATTTTGATACAGCAGTTTCTTGAAATTTGATTACTGATAGAGTGGTGAAAAAATATCGTTTTGTTTGATGTACCGATTCTGGGAATTTGATCACTAATTAACAAACAGCGAAAATATCGATATGATAGTTTTATATTTTCCGTGGTGTCCATTAGGACTGAGACTTCTTCTGAGTGAACTGAGTCTTTTTCTATACGACTCATACAGGTCAACAGTCAGCCATGAATCGTACCTTACCTCTGGAACTCATTTACTCTTCTCTCTCCTCTGGCAGCGGAACAAATATGGAGCTAATGATTGTATCACAGAAAGCCTCAGTGGTTTGTCTGATGTCTGCTGGTCATTAGCCACCATTTCTATCACCTTATGACCCAGTGATGACCACTGGTCACCTAACAGTATGCCGCGCACGTAACTTGTCGGACAATCTGGGAGAATCGATCTGATCACGTGACGAGAACTCGGCCCATGTCCCAGCGAGGATTGATACATTACAGTCACAACACTGCTCTAAGCAGATTGAGGTGGAAATGTAATCGGAAACGATACTTACGGGTTTAGGCCTCTTAGAGTAAGTTAGAGCTAAATAGGTGATACTCGAAAACAGATTGACAGATGAGGCAAGAGAGAGAGAGACAGAGAGAGAGAGAGAGAGAGAGAGAGAGAGAGAGAGAGAGAGAGAGAGAGAGACAGACAGACAGACAGACAGACAGACAGACAGACAGACAGTCATACAGAGGGAGAGATAGTGAAAAAGAGATAGGGAGAGAGAGAGAGAGAGAGAGAGAGAGAGAGAGAGAGAGAGAGAGAGAGAGAGAGAGAGAGAGACAGACAGACAGACAGACAGACAGACAGACAGACGGACGGACAGACAGACAGACAGACAGACAGACAGACAGACTGAGACAGACAGATAGATGGAGGAATGAGTAGATCGAAATTAAGGGGCACAGAGAATGATTGAATAATGACTGTTATCGATAAAAGCGGGCTTTACGTAATCGAATAATGACTAACATCATAAACCAGTATGTTATGAGGGCTGACAGAGGCACAGAACACTCGCGTTACTTTGTAAACTATTGAATGTATATTGCGCCGTCATTTTCTGCGCAATCATCATCTTCATCATCATCATCATCACCTGCTTCTTTGTCAACTAAGGAGAGACCATATTCCGCCTCAACTCTTCCCTACATGATCAAATAGCGACATTTCCAATCCATCCCTTACTAAGAACATATCCTTCTGTGTCAATTCGACCCCTGACTCAGATGTTGGAATGCGCGACTTCTATCCACATAAGCAAATGCGCTTCTTGTCAACTGATATATTGTTACCTTATTTCAGAGATCTGCTGCGGTACTTAAGTTCCACTGTTTGACAACCTGTAGTTAGCAGCATTAACTGTTGAACCACATCTCTAACGCCCCTTTCACATACACCATCAAAATGTCGTCCAGCATGTTGGCGCCGCAGTATCAGGGGAACTTTCCTTCTTGCTAACTCGTATCATGTCGTGCCTGTGCATCAGTCCTGGTATGGACAGAGACGAAGTTCCTCCCGGCATGGCATGTCGTGCTGGTATGTCTTGAGAGATATAACAGACCCTTAAGGTGCATTCACAGCAGACATGCATCAGCGGTCGCACACCAGTTTTCTACAGAACATTATGGTTTCTGCACGGAGCTTATCGCGTTTGACGTAGACGCACGACTTCTGATCATAATAGCGCATGACAAACCTCTACTCGGGGTCAAGACGTCCAGTCTTCCAGCTTTCTTTAAACCTTGATAAGAAAGGACAGCCGGTACGGAGACTGTTTGATGGGTCAAATCCTTGGTTCGAATTTTGAAGCGCTATTTCATCGCAGTCCCGCACAGCCTGCTACTTTTTTCCCTTGGGTTAAACCAATTTAGAAGCAAATTTTACCTTACTCCCGTGTCATATAATTATACATGTAACAGTTTTTGAATCATTTTTGCACATGAAAAGCATCATCTATTTTCTTGTCAAGACATGTAATAGTATATGATGGTTAAATAATTAAGAATAAATTCCTTTAGATATGGAATATCCATCCACTAATTTATCTCTCTATTTCTTCAAACAGGCTTGCAGACAACGCCTAACCAAGGTAAAGAAAGCTCTAACCAGCATCTCTTCATCTTTCTCTCAAAGTAGTAAAGCATACCGTATTTCGTCACAGTTTTTGTGTCTTTGGGATATTTAATTCCAGTAAGACTCTAACGAAGAAAGACAAACATTTCACACTTTGTCCAAACCACTTCCTACATAAAGCTGCCAAGGTCCAAGCGTTTATCGCACCTCCATTTAAAGCCAACTCAGAGGAAGCAAAGATTTCACAAACATCAACATATCTTCTGCTGGAGTAGCGGGTGTTCTCCTCAACCTGCTGACCTCTGCTGCATCTCCGACATCGTTTCTAGCAGTACCAGTGTTGGTATCTATTTATAGACTTACCGCCTGAAGTCCCCAAGATGCCGTTCGGTTCCTTCAACAACCTGCGGGACCGAGTCCTCCAGCCCTCCAAGGACGCCGCACAGATGGCCAAGGATTCGGTGCACCGGTGAGTCAGGGGGAGAGAAAGAGAGAGAGAGGGGGGAGAGATTGGGAGAGAGATAGAGAGAGAAGGGGGGAGAGATTGGGAGAGAGATTGGGAGAGAGGGGGGAGAGATAGAGAGAGAGGGGGAGAGATTGGGAGAGAGATAGGGGGGAGAGATTGGGAGAGAGATAGAGAGAGAGAGGGGGAGATTGGGAGAGAGATAGAGAGAGATGGGGAGAGATAGAGAGAGGGGGGGAGAGATTGGAGGAGAGATTGGGAGAGAGGGGGGAGAGATTGGGAGAGAGATAGAGAGAGAAGGGGGGAGAGATTGGGAGAGAGATAGAGAGAGAGGGAAGAGATTGGGAGAGAGATAGGGGGAGAGATTGGGAGAGAGATAGAGAGAGGGGGGGGAGAGATTGGAGGAGAGATAGGGGGAGATATTGGGAGAGAGATAGAGAGAGGGGGAGAGATTGGGAGAGATAGAGAGAGAAGGGGAGAGAGATTGGGAGAGAGATAGAGAGAGAGAGAGGTGGGAGAGATTGGGAGAGAGATAGAGAGAGGGGGGGCAGAGATTGGGAGAGAGATAGAGAGAGAAAGATAGAGAGATGGGGAGAGAAAGAGAGAGAGGGAGGGGGGAGAAATTGGGAGAGAGATAAAGAGAGATGGGGAGAGAGATAGATAGAGAGAGAGGGACATGGAGACAAAGAATGATTGAGAAGGAGAAGAGAGGAGAACGAAATGGGTGAAGGAGAGAA
>JAWDGP010000302.1:105000-127500 GCA_033675545.1 Elysia crispata
AAAAAAAAAACAAATTTTGAATGAGAAAAAAAGAGAGGAAGAAAGAACGAGAATTATAGGTACAGACATACATACAATTCATAGAGAAAGAAAGAAAGAGAGATATATTGAGAGAGAGAGAGAGAGAGAGAGAGAGAGAGAGAGAGAGAGAGAGAGAGAGAGAGAGAGGGAGGGAAGGAGGGAGGCATACCATCGGATGGGGATTAGAGGGGAGAGATGATAAACATGTGCCTTTATCATTCTACCAAAGACACACACACATCCCGCACTGACATATAGACGGGCAGGGTAGGGCATTGAGAGCCACTGGGTAAAAACATGTTTATCATGGAATACAAAAACTTACATGACTTCATTTTACTGTCAATCAAACAGCCTAAGAGCAAGGCTCTTGAATGAATCTGACATTACTAAGGCAAGCCGTATTTATTACTGTACGACCTAGTTTAGAACCAACAGTTCTGCCGTTCAAACATTGATATCATAAGCCGGATTTGTGTGTCGATTCTCAATTCTTGACAAAACGGCTGCTACTACTTCTGCAACTATTGCTGCTGCTGCTGCTACTGCTACTACTACTACTACTACTACTACTACTACTACTACTACTACTACTACTACTACTACTACTACTACTACTACTACTACTACTACTACTACTACTACTACTACTACTACTACTACTACTACTACTACTACTACTACTACTACTACTACTACTACTACTACTACTACTACTACTACTACTACTACTACTACTACTACTACTACCACCACCACCACCACCACCACTACTACTACTACTACTACTACTACTACTACTACTACTACTACTACTACTACTACTACTACTACTACTACTACTACTACTACTACTACTACTACTACTACTACTACTACTACTAAAGAGACAGATAGGCAAATATAGATTTTTCCTATACAGTAATACTGTTCTGAGAAAAACTTGAGCTGGGTGATGAATTCTATTTCTATCTGTCTGTCAAAAGCCATTGAGTGCAGTAAGAAAGTTAACAAAAAAAAAAAAAGAAAATTTACTGTCATTCTAGCATTCTTAAGACGAATAAGTTTTTGAATTAAAAAAAATATACGCTGATTAAAAACCCTCAGCAAATTTATCGAAAGAATCAATAGCTCGCTTGTTCCCGGCAGGAATTTTTCAGGCATAATTGAGTATTTTTTATGATACATTATCGATATAAATTAATTTCAATTATTTTTTCTAATGACATTTATCTTTTACACATAACCTTTCACCGATATTCGCGCATTACATGACTTGGTCCTAATAACCTTGAATCTAACTGAAATAGGACGAAAGACCTACACACACCGGGCAGAACAAATATTATACACTGGTATGAAAGCCTTACCTCTATAAGGTACCCATTGCCTTGCCGAGACACGGCCACTCACGCTAACAACAGAGCTGTCGTCACATGCCCGTCCTAGATCAAGTGTAACAAGAGTAGATCTAGATAGATGGGGAAATATTTTCATAAACATATGAATCTCGCACTTTAATAAGGCTTCCAGCAACGAATCATTTGTTCTATTATAATATAACAATGCGATAAAATCATATTTCATCCAAATGAAAATCGAAATAATAGAAATATTACTCAGCATAGCTTGGGATAAAAAAAAAAGTTAAACACAATGCATACGGGGTATGCGCATTAATTAATTAATGTTGACATTAGAGAATGAAGGGCTATTGGGTGCTGGCTAACTTTTAAAGCCATTATGAATTCTACAAAAAAGTGGAGGAGAAAAGTTAGGATGGTAATATTGAATCAAATTGGATGATGGAATTGTTATTTTGACATCCTTATAAAATTCGTGACACCAACTTAAATTGTGAAACTGTGTTTCTTGTCACCTCTCTCTGTCTCTCTCTGTCTGTTTGTCTGCCTGCCTGTCTGTCTGTCTGTCTGCCTGTCTGTCTGTCTGTCTGTCTGTCTGTCTCTCTCTCTCTCTCTCTCTCTCTCTCTCTCTCTCTCTCTATATATATATATATATATATATATATATATATATATATGTTCACATATCTGTCTGTCAGTCTGTCTTTCTGTGCGTGTCTCTCTCCCTCTTCCTTATCAAGAGATCCATCCATAAGCCTATCATATGGAGAAGCTACACTTATAACTTGTATTTGTATTGTATCAACCTAAGTACATATCGAACCTTCCACTGCGCGAAAAACGATCATCGCTGAATCGTCTTATGCTAGCAACGTAAAAGAGCTGACTTGCACTTTAGTGATCACATGACCTGAAACCTCCATCGGCCTGACCATAACTAAGTCCATTCTGGGGATTCCCAGAGACCCAGGACGCCCAGTGGTCCAGCAATACAGCATGAATTATGGATGTTGTGGGCGCGTCAATGGCCGGCATGTGTAAAGGATCGGTTTATCTAGTGGGGAGGAAAGGGGTGGGGGGGAATCGTCTATACAAATAATAGCGTCATCTGTGCAGGTTAATGATCAAAAAGTTGATCTCTTCTCACTGCATTACAAGCAGGAAGAAGTAACTATCTGTGTTTTTCTTAAGGAATGAGTCAAGCATCAGGGGCAAGAGAAAATATATTATATCAATATGTTTGTGAGGTGATTTGGCTGGTTGACAAATAGTATGAGGTGCTGTGCACCTCCTCGGAATTTTCGCTGACTATGGACACCGTAATACTGTTCTGTTCCTGGTTCCCACAGGAACTTTGCTCAATTTGGGCGATACTATATACCCCAAGCTGATCCTGTTCCTTAATTCCCTAGACATCTAGATATACCGATCTGCTGCCATTGTCAAAAGCCCTGGCAATTTGCCAAACTGACTCTGTTGTATGCTTGACTTTTCTTGTCAACTATTTGCATACCAAACCTACAGAGAATTGTTGTATAGTTCAGACAAAGTGAAAGCTACACTTAAAAGCGCATCTCACCATTCTTACACAAGAAAAGAAATATCGATATGACGCTCTCCAGGGATTTGAAAGAATAAAAATCTTTCTTCCAAAAAAAAAAAAAAAAATGGAGGGAGGAAAGGTGAGGGAGGTTTGAAAAACTATCAACCAAAATTTATGAAGAGACGAAGCCCATTGAGCCTCCCTTGGGACGAATTTCTACCGAAATGGCGATATCTGGCTTAGAATACTTGGAGAGTTCGCGTCAAGAAAGATCACTGGGATGCAGCAAGCTGCAGACAATGCGAGCTAACCTACAGACAGCCAATCAAACAAATTTCGGGCAAAAAACAACAAAAATCGATCATATTAAACAGGGGCCAGCAAATTCCATTAGAGCGGGAGAATTCCTTGTTTGTGGTGGACGTGTTCCGCCCCAGACTGTATAATGTAGCGCTTGGTGTCCGGAACAGAGGGGCGCGCGAGCAGGACTTTCTGACAGCAGCCGACTACACGCTGGCTGAGAATGGACATTTCCGATACAAGTATTCTCCAAACAGCTTCCTGCTCAGATTAAAGTATTCCGCCACTTTCAGTGACAGTTTTCTGTCAGTAATCAGGATGTTGAAGCAGTTTACTGGCCCAAGGTACAACACTCTATAGCCTTTTTTTTCTGTAGTTCTAGTTATAAAAGCCGAGAGTCGTGTGGGAGAAAATTTTCCTCCCTTTAAGAGGAATTTTCACCGTTATAGTTCTGATACAAAGAGAATTAGACCATTTTCAGAGACAGATAAAGAAGCCTCCACGGAATCTTTCAAAGATAAGACTTCAATAAATATTGCTAATTGAGGATTTTTCATTAATACCCGAGCGCTTCCTTTACCTTCCACATCAATATCTAACCTGGAAGACACTTTATCTAGAAGACAGGGCGCCCCCGCACAAGACTGGCTGACAGCCTAGATCAGGCATGTCCAGAGTCCAATCCTCAGGCCAAATACGGCCCTTCTTCAAATTTACATTGGCTCACAGTCTCTGTCATAAAATCAGTAATAATAAAACACTTATGCTAAAAAAAAAAGTCAGGCTGAATGGTTGACCTCCACACATTTTCATGTCACCAAATCTGGACCTTTTTGCAAAAACTTTTGGATATCCCTGGTCCAGGCGATTCTCTCTGACATACTGTGTCAACACCCGTGAAGCTCTGGGCGCACACGCTGAGAGGCGAAAGATGCTGGAGCAAAAATGATTTGAATTTTTTTTTTTAAAAAGTAGATCATATGACAACCTCCCACCCTAAAAAAACAAACGAAAAAAACCCTCAAAAAACATCGGTACATACAACCTTTTTCATCTCATGTGTCGAGGGATTCCGAGGAAGGTTGATCATATGGACAAAAAACGAACAGCTTTCCATAATCCTAAATTAAGAATTATTCTTGAACTGTTTACTGAGAAATGTTCATGCACTACCACCTGCTGTCTGACTCTTCGGTTTTATCTACTACTGATTTTTTTTAATTATTTCATACACGTCATTTTCGGGGACAATGTTTTGACTTTTATCAATCTTTTGAGGGGAATTTAGCTTAAAATACCATTTAGCTTAATATAATTATGGCAACTCTCAAAAGCAACGATTGCCTAAAAGCTTTGTGATGACAGATGAAAGATGGCATTTTTGTGTTTCTGTGCCTAAAAGGGGACAGTTCAGTTTATACCGAATGATAATTATGTGGTTTTTTTTTAAAGAATACAGCAATACACGGCTTTACACCTATATTCAGCATCCTTATCCAATTGAGAGCTTTCTGTAACCCTAGAGCAGAGCCTGTCATGACGTAGTTGACGACATTTCTCAGGCAGCACTTCACGGACACTTATTCTATATTAAAAGGTTGGCGATTAGACGTGTGAGGGCTACAATTTACACGCTAAATAAAGAACGACACAAGAAATAGCAGGTTATGACACCCTGGAAAACAGAATAGAGAACAAAGAAATGGGGTGGATAGTTTACTATAAATGGAAACTTGTCTTCTCAACAATAGGAACAATAGGAATAGTAAACTTGTTCATAAAATCCCAATTTTTTCCAGATCTTTTTAAGCTTCAAATATCTTGTAATTAGAAATAAATGGGCGGCTATGAATTCCCTCAAGAGAGGATATCTGTTGAATGAACTTTTTCATCATACCTACACAGGTTTACAATGAGCGTTTTGAGGGGTTTTCAGTATTTGGGAATATGCAGGATTAGTTTTATGTCTATAGCTGCCTTAAGCAGTGCAACCACAGACATATCTACTTCAGCTCACGCTGTCCTTGGTTATGAACATATCGATTCATAGTTTCATCAGCAGTGACCCTTAACATCCTCATCGTCAGCATGATCATCATTAGTAGCATCATCAATATCATCTATATCATCACCATCATTATCCTCATCATCGTCGTCATCACCACCATCATCATCATCATCTCATTATCATCATCATCACCATCATAATCATCCTCATCATCATCACTATCATCATCACTTCCATCATCATCATCATCACCATCATCATCATCACCATCACCATTATCATCATCATCATCACCATCATAATCATCCTCATCATCATCACTATCATCATCATCGTCATCATCATCATCATCATCATCATCATCATCATCATCATGATCATCATCACTATCATCATCACTTCCATCATCATCACCATCACCATTATCATCATCATCATCACCATCATAATCATCCTCATCATCATCACTATCATCATCATCGTCATCATCATCATCATCATCATCACTACCATCATCATCATCATCATCATCATCACCATCATCTCTATATAAACAGGCGCGATATCCACGATGGCTACCACCATCCTCACGATCATCATCACACAGCTCTTCACCAGTGATTCAGCGACCCACAGCATCAGCTGCAGCACTACCACCACCATCCCCGCAGTCATGGCATCCTCAGCCATAACTCAAACCGCCCTCGAGATCAGACCGAGAAATGGAATTCTGCTGCAGGCATAAATCTGTTTTCTCTCTACAAATCCTGTTTTTTTTTTTTTTTTTTGTATTTTTTTCTTGCTATGAATAATGATGTTGAGGCTTTTCACAGAGTTGAGAATTCCCCACTTTGGTCAACATAAATGTCCACAACTCACATATGAAATTCCAGTCCGGTTATTGACATAATAATATATTCATAGTAAAAGATTCTGTAAATTCACGAACGAATTCAGCGTTTGGGTAGCAATAAACACATGGTATCAACATTTCTATTTCACTAAGCTGACATCGTGACCCCGAAACGTCCAGTCTCTCGTGATGTTTCTCAACGTGCTCGACTGATTTTTAGATTTTCTGTGAAGGTATACTTTATTCTTACGTCACCTCTCTCTCTCTCTCTCTCTCTCTCTCTCTCTCTCTCTCTCTCTCTCTCTCTCTCTCTCTCTCTCTCTCTCCCTCCCCTCTCTCTCTCTCTCTCTCTCTCTCTGACTTGTTTTCTTCTTTACCCATGCGGACAGTTTTAAACAATGTCAGGTCAATGCCCCAGTACCTGAATTATTGAGGATTGAGATTCTCTTGTGCTCTGCCTCCTCATGAAGTCCTCTCGACCTAGTGAGAGAGGATCCTAGAGAAAGAGAAACAGCTCTTCCATCTCAGCAAGATGCTCAGTCATTGATTGCTCCCCTCATTCTCCCCCAAACTCTGAATCTAGCTTTTTATCGCCCTATTGATTCATGCTTTTGGTCTCTCCGCCTCCCGTCGAGACAAATCCTCCTCATTTACCTGTCACATCAGAGTGTCTCACACAAGACGCTGTTGTGTCTGCATATTGGTTAATGTACTGCGATTATATGCATGACGTCATCAAGTGAAGGTAGCGCTGGACGCATTTATGTTAGGCAATGACTTATGAGATAGCTATTCGAAGCACTAGAAAACAAAACTCAGATGTCTTTTAAGAAGTGAGAAGTCTTAAGTAAAACATCCTTTTCCTTTTCACACGATTAACCATGGGACACTCTTGAGTTTCATTCTCAGCATAGCCCGCCTGAGTAGATAATAGAGAAAGACCAATGTTGTATTGTGCATTTGGGGGATGGCGCTTCCAAACATCTTTGTTCAGTTTGACCAGAAGACGTGTCTGTTCTCTTTTTTCTCGTCTCACCCAGTTGCTGTCACTAGGAACATGTCTGTCTGTCTCTTTTTTGTCTCGTCTGACCCCAATTGCTGATAAACGATATCTGTCTGCCTCTCTCTTTTTATCGTCTGACCCCGATTGCTGGTAAAGGGAACCTGTCTGTTCTCTCTTTTCTCGTCTCACCTCAGTTGCTGGTAAAGGGAACCTGTCTGTTCTCTCTTTTCTCGTCTCGTCCCAGTTGCTGGTAAAAGGAACCTGTCTGTTCTCTCTTTTCCCATTATATGCATTGCACGGAGGTGACCACATGTAAGAACAATTGACCTTTCATCCGCACATTTTTTTTTCTCCGTTCCAAGATGATTAATGAGCATGAAGTGTTTGTTTGTTTGCTTGTTGTTTTTTTTCCTTTGTTTGTCCCAGAGCTGTATCGGACGCTTACAGAGAAAACAGCCTGAGATCATGGCGTGTCATAAATGTCACCCACATAACAACCTCTTCGATGGCATTATGGTGGGTGCCACGGTATTAGGTGGAGAGTCCCACCATCAAACGAAAATTAAAATGTCAAGAAATTTTTGAAATAAAAAAATCACTTATGAACATTTTAATAAGAATAGTTACCCTGTTTTGTAAAATCTTTTAAAAATGTATAGATCCTTATAAGCTTCATTCTCATGTAGGTTTTAAAAAAATTAACAGGTATGAATTCCTGCAAGACAATGCATCTTAAGGCATAGTTTTTCGGAAATTCATAACTTTCCTGTATGAGTTTGAAGATAACTTAAAATAGGCCTGGAAAGTACAGAGTTAACTAATTTTTTTACATAGTTTTTAATTCCCATTTTTTCCGCGAGTTTGATTGAATATAGAAGCATCGCAGAAAGTGAATCCAACCCCATACCTCTCCATTCTCCACTTGACAGAATAACCAGGTCAAAGATTTTTTTTTCTCCGTCTCTTGTTTTCTCTCCGGATAAACTAAAAACCTTTACAGCAAATGTTACAAATCAAGCTTTTACGGGATAAGTAGAACCGGAAATAACCGACCACCAACCCCTAGGACAGCGCATGTATCAGAACCTCTGACCCGGAAGCAAACACTATTAACAGTGAACCCTGACTCCTTGCAAGTCCACTTCCTCAGCACACAATGATGCGTGATGCGTGACCGGCCGCCATCAAGGAATGTAGGCGTAAAGTTTCACCCAAGGAGGAAAGAGAAGAGGACAAGGTTTCTAGCATTGTGTGAGACTCAGCTCTGTCACTGGCTGGTACATTATTCACAGAACATAGATACAGGACTGGCCGTTCTTTCCAGATCGATAAAGTTGGTCACAGTTGAGATCTGGCTTGGTTTTAATCGTACGAAAGGGGAAAAAAGTGAGAGAGTAAGGGGAGGGGGGAAAACTATTAATGTCTCTCTTTCTGTTTATTTTTATGATCTGTCTTTTTGTCGTTTACTTACTTTAATCTCACAAGTCAAAATACTTAATTCTTTCTCTCTCTCTCTCTCTCTCTCTCTCTCTCTCTCTCTCTCTCTCTCTCTCTCTCTCTCTCTCTCTCTCTCTCTCTCTAACACCCATATTATATACAACAAAATCCTTTTTTTCTTCAGTCACATCCATCTATCTTTCACTTATTGACCTCTCACGCTTTGTCATTCACTCTTCAATTTTTCATTGGGCGGCTAGTCACCTAGTTTGATCACTCTGTGTAATAATGTGTCACATCTTATTTGTCTACCTGTCTGCCTGTTTGAAATGTGTTTGTCAGTATCTAAACTTATGAAAATTCCATTGTAGTGCATAATGATAATAAAAACAACAAAAACAATTGAAATAGTAGTAGTCATTATTGTAGTGGTTAATAATAATAATAATAATAATAATAATAATAATAATAATAATAATAATAATAATAATAATAATAATAATAAAATAATAATATAAAAAGTAAAATATGAGACAGATAAATAAGGAGAATGTTGGAATGAATTGGATTTTAACTTCAATCTTCACATAGGAAAAAAGAGAAAGATAGAAAAAAGAAAGGGAGAAGGGATGGGGGGAGCGATAAAGAAAAAGAGGGAGGGAGACAGATAGAAAATAAGAGAGAGACGGAGAGAGAGTAAGCGAGAGAGAGAGAGAGAGAGAGAGAGAGAGAGAGAGAGAAAGAAAGAGAGAGCCAGAGAGAGTGAGAAAGAGACACATTCAGAGAGGGAGAGACACACACACACAGATAGAGACAGAGAGCGAGAGGAAGAGAGAGAGACAGAGAGGTAGAGAGAGAGAGAGAAAGAGAGAGAGAGAGAGAGAGATAGAGAGAGAGAGAGAGAGAGAGAGAGAGAGAGAGAGAGAGAGAGAGAGAGAGAGAGAGAGAGAGAGAGAGAGAGAGAGAGAGAGAGAGAGAGAGAGAGAGAGAGAGAGAGAGAGAGAGAGAGAGAGAGAGAGAGAGGGAGAGCGAGAGAGAGAGAGATAGAGAGGGAGAGAGAGAGATAGAGAGAGATAGAGAGAGAGAGAGAGAGAGAGAGAGAGAGAGAGAGAGAGAGCGAGAGAGAGAGAGAGAGAGAGAGATAAATGGAACGTTTTTCCACTGTTATTAAGAATTTATGACTGCCGAGCTGAAGCATTACATTGTTTTCCAATTTGCACAGGGACTTTGATGAAGATTAAAAGCTTCTACAGTAATGGTTTAAGTGGCTTGTTTGCTGTAATTTTCTTCAAGAGTGAAAAATTTCGAGGCATTTCAACAAGCTGCTACTTGTTCTAAAGTCACTTAAGAAACATCTAAATGTTAAAAATCAAATTAAAAAAGAAAAAAAATATTGGAAGAGTTGGAAATGAAAGACAATCTTTTGTTGTATAGTACAGATAATGTTAGAAATCTGTGGAACGGTGGGTTCTAAAAGGTTAAACCGCGCTTAGTATGTGTTCGAGTTTTTTTTTATGAGGACAGAGTGGTGAAATTTCACAAAACTCTACATAAAATACATAAATCCGAACTATATGTTTGTGCGTCACACTTGAGTGCTTTTCTCTCTAAACCTGACTCTATGGACGGAAATGCATTAACCTGAAGAGTTCTAGCAGTTCCATCCAATCATTATTTTGATGTCAGTAGGATCCCCCACAGGGGTCATGTGGTACAGTGCGCTCATTCTTAACCCGTTTGAGCTCTCTAAACTATTTCCACGGTTGAATCATCACAAAACTCTGGAACGTTTGAAGTAGCTCATCCACTACGAAATGATAGCAAATTAGCTGCAGGAGAGATAGATGAGGATTTTAGCAAAGACATTAGGAAGAGCAACAATAACACCAAAAGTATCACCAACAACAACAAGTAAAAAAGAAAAGCAGGAGGTACAAAACCGAATTAAAAAAAGGAGATCACATAGTGAAGAAAAACAAAATTATTGAAGACTTAAGTGACGAGGTTTTATAAAGGAAGCACCACAATCTGTTTGTAGGATTCACTTTTTTTTCCGGAAAGGGTTTTAACTCCTTTTTTATGGTATCGATTGAACAATGAAACTAAAGAATTCATACATGGGCAACACGGAGTGATGAAAACGGTAATTAAAAGTGAAGCTGGAAACAGAACAGCTCACGTGGTCACATGGTCAGTCTCTTCTCCTTGCCGTTTCACGGAGAAATGCACTCATAAATGCTCCCAGAAGCGACAGTATAAAGCGAGAGTGAGTTCGTCTAGCTTATATCGCCCTGTTTGACCTGTCTCAATAGCCAATAATTATTCTCTCTTCAATATGACTTTTGAAACTTGTGAAAAGGGAAAAATGTGACCCCTTACAACATGGAAATCGCTAGCATAATCCATCAGCATGCAGCAGTTTACAGACACGGAGGTCTATCGACTGACCTTAATACCCTGATGCTCTGCATTTATGGGAACTTGAGTTTGTGGAGGAAAAAAGAAAAAAAGAGGGAACAGAAAGAGAGTGTGTGTGAGAGAGAGAGAGAGAGAGAGAGAGAGAGAGAGAGAGAGAGAGAGAGAAAGAAAGAGAAATAGAGATAGAGGAAGAGAGAGAGAAAGAGAAAGAGATAGAGAGAGGTAGAAATAGAGAGAAAAGGAGGGAGAGAAAGAGAGAGAAGGAAGGAGGGAGAGAGAGAGTGAGAGGGAGAGAGAGAGAAAGAGAGAGAGAGGGAAGGAGGGAGAAAGAGAGGGAGAGAGAGGGAGAGAGAGACAGAGGGAGAGAGAGAGGGAGAGAGAGAGAGGGGGAGAGAGGGGGAGAGAGAGAGGGAAGGAGGGAGAGAGAGAGGAAGAGAGAGAGAGGGAGAGAGAGAGAAAGAGAGGGAGAGAGGGAGAGAGAGAGAGAGAGGGAAGGAGGGAGAAAGAGAGGGAGAGAGAGAGGGAGAGAGATAGAGAGACAGAGGGAGAGAGAGATAGATAGAGAGAGAGAGAGAAGAGAGAGAGAGAGAGAGAGAGAGAGAGAGAGAGAGAGAGAGAGAGAGAGAGAGAGAGAGAGAGAGAGAGAGAGAGAGAGAGAGAGAGGATGCTCGACAACTCAACATGTGAAGCACAATGGTGCACCGCTGCAGCGTCATAATTATTTCAGCTCGAGGCCGAGCACTGTAGAGAAGAGAACCAGCCAGAGAAAGGAATCAACATCCGTGGAGCGAGCACAACTGAAGCTGGTTTGGCACGAAGCTTCGGAAAAACCTGGACAATAAGAGGGAGCATACAAAAATTATGGCGCGCTCGCTAAACGTAGAGGTATTATGAAAACAATGTGGCACACTACAGTTTTTCCAATTTTGATTTTGATTTTTTTTTTTTTGTACTTCTTCCTTATTTTATAGGAGGCTTTTAGAGTCGGATAAATCATGAAACAATATACAATTTTGTCGATTTGACAGAAAAACTGCCATTTGAAAAGATTCAATTTGTTGCGTATCTCCAGTGACATGTGTATTGTTCATTTTAACCCGGACTCATAAATTAATTATTTTTTGCAAGTTTAAGTGTCAAGGGTGGGATGGGAGGCAGGGGGAGGAGAGAGGTTTTGGGGAGTGACGGTACTTCAACATTCTCTTCAACAGGTGAGAGATTGAGGAAAGGGGAGGGGGGGGGAGTGCAAGAAAAATGGGCTTATAATATTGCCTTCTAAAGTGATTGGGGTAAGGGTAAAGTTTGGATTTGGACATCTGTTTTCTTCCGTTAAATAAAACGATTTTAAATTATTATATCTCGCAATCAGTTAACAATACAGAAAACTGTTACTGTTATTATTTCCGTCTCTCCTGTTATTGTCTGTCATTATGATTACTGTTGTTTTAGCTGTTTAGTTGCTCAAGATGCGGTTTTTCTTCAGCAGCCATGGGAGTACAGGTGGCAGCGCAGATAACGTACTCGACCTCCAATATTCAGTAACATTTTATAGCTAGTTCGAGACAAGGCGGTCTCAACCGAATAAAGAGGTCTGCAATCTTGTTATGCCTGTCGATGGGTCCAAAAACACTCTCTCAAACCTTCATGGAAACGAATCGTGTCTATTTCATTGACTAAAATAACCATACCATGGTCGGGATATAATTTATGTTTTATTCATTTTTTTACACTCAGCCGTCTAAGAAACTAATGCTTAAGAGCAGCGTTTTTGTGGTAATTGTCTGAGAATTATTTCATGGACATGAAACCATTTTCCTGTCCATCATGATAGCCTGTTGACCATCGGCATCGCTCTGAATAACAGTTGGAGAATCGCGTCAGGCTATTGACCACAGAGAATGATTGATTGGTTGATTGACTGGTTGGTTGGTTGATTGGTTGATTGGTTATTGGTTGATTGGTTGGTTGGTTGGTTAATTGGTTGGTTGGTCGGTTGGTTAGTTGATTGATTGGTTGGTTGGTTGGTTGATTGGTTGGTTGATTGGTTGATATAGTTTGCTACATGATGGTGTTCCAGACCGTTGTTTTGGACTCTAAGCGAGCTCGGTTCAGACTAAATAAATATGACTCGATCTCACTCAGTTACAAAACCGAGACTTGAACCTGCCATTGTAAACCCCATCAGGTTTCGGGAGGGACATCTTACCACTTGGTCACCTGCATCGACCCGTACCTAGAAAAAAAAAAATCTTAATCCTGCTCTAATTATTCAGTCACGCAAGACTTGCGTTGGGCTTACTTAATCACGAATCGTAGAAATCAATAAAGTGTCTTAAAAAAAAGGATAATTGTATCTTATTTTATTTTCAAGTTTTAGAACTTTTTCCTACAAAGCAATGACACTTTCAAGATTTCAGTTTCAGGTTTAAAAAACGTGCTAAAAGAGTTAGGAAACGGTTTCCAAGTAAGCGTAATGAAATGAAAGCAAACACAAGTGACATGGCAAATGTATTATTCCTCTAGATCTAGACCCACTTCTTCAGGCAGTTTTCGAATAAGCCATATAGAAACATGCAATGCTGTCTCACAGCCAGCCGACATTAACGAGTCTCAGATCGGAAGACCAAACCGATCGAAGTAATAGATTTGGTTCCGTTGAATAAAACTTTGAATACAACAGTTACTGCTCCAGCGTTTAAAATAATGTAAAATAATTCAGCCATCTAATCGACGCTTAGCATTTAAGCGAGTACTTGTAGCCATTCAGCGAACCGAGTCAATGAGTCGAACAAGAATTCATGGCACATCTACAATTAAAGTAATTTTTTTTAGTTGTTGAAAGATTTAAAGTGGGCCTGTGACAGCAATGTGGAAACTACTGGCCGTCTAAGTGGAATTACATGCAAACAAGTCACGTGGTGGTTCTCACACACGCAAATACACAGAAACCCACGTAGCTGCTTAGCTTAGGTCGAGAATTTCGACACGGCAGCTTCTTTGATAGTAAAGCGAGATTGACTTAACAATTAAGTGATTGATAATCGTAATGACTCAATGATCAATTGGGTGAGACTTTACGACCCCAGTCTACTTTGAACGGTAATCACAAAGATTCCACCCATGTGAAAGAAAACAAAGAACAAACTCTACAACTTTCTTTTGCGAAATAATAATTTTCAAGCGCAAAAAAAAATTCACAGGCATATGTTTTATCTATCTTCTCTAAACTTATTTACACCTATCAACAGCTGGTGAGGTGGGAAGGTCTGATAAGGTGAGACCCACTATAACACCCAGTGTTAGAGGATTGAATGAGTACCCGGCTATCTTCGCTACTGTAGCTTGTCTGTCATTGTAGGAGAAACAGTTTTGAAAAGTTGGTTCAGGGTGAATTTCATCCTAACTGTTTAACATTTCACGAGAGACTATAATTTGTAAAAAATAGGACTGCATGTCTGTTATTGTTATTATTGTCTTTGTTTTTTTTTTCTTTTTTTTTTCCCTCCAGAAAACTTATTATCACCATCTTATAATTATTAACGATGAAAATGGATTAATAGGAACGATTTAATACAAGGTTCTACATCGAAATAGGGCAAAACGCAAAGGAGAAAAAATTTTAGCTCGTAGCTTTCATATCTCCATTAAAGCACACCATTGAACAAAAAATGGTCCAGTTTTTTTTCTTTCGGATAAATGAGTTTCACAAAATTTTGTAATGATAAAGAAAATTTAGGGAAATGGTCGGTGGTTAATGCCAACCTGTGGAGGGCCTCGCGTGAAAGATATGCATGATGATATGGTGAAAAAAAAAAGATAGATAGATAGGTGATGACAGAGAGAGAAATTATATAGATACATAATGAGAGAGAGACACAGAGACAGAGAGACAGAGACAGAGACAGAGAGAGAGACAGACAGACAGACAGAGACAGAGACAGAGACTGAGAGTGAGAGTGAGAGGGGAAGAATGACAAGAAAGAGAGAGAGAGAGAGAGACAGAGAGAGAGAGAGAGAGAGAGAGAGAGAGAGAGAGAGAGAGAGAGAGAGAGAGAGAGAGAGAGAAACAAAAGAAAACAAGAAGAGTGATAAGCCGTTATGTTTATAACTTTAAAAGAGAAGTATCCCAAAAGCCCATAGCCGAAAACCAGTTTTTAATCACAAGGTTAAAACCATTGTGACCTTTGAAAGTGACGTCACAACCGGAACCAGGTCTGTGTTTCCAGTACGCTGTACCCGCAGGCTCAGAGGATACGGCAGGCCAGTGAGAAGCGCATGCTTCACGAAAGTGAATTATTGATAGGGACCACGCATTGTTTTCATTACTCAGTGGATTCAGAATCTTTTTCTTTTTTTTTCAACCTTTTTTTTTACTTCAGTACAGCATTCAGTTCTTATTCTTTTCTGGGCTTTTTTTCTATTTTCTCTCTTCCTATTTTTTTTTTTTACGTGCAGCCATTTCAAGTGAATCGCCCTTTCCCTGCTCGATTGTAATTGGCTAATATTTCCATTATACCCAAAGGTTGTTACTGTAGAAGTTTGGAAGTTCTCGTTTTGAGAAGATACGAGGCGCCGGTGGCGGAGGGATTGGAGCGTCCGCCCTTATATCTGTATGGATCTTATTTGTGGGTTCGAACACCACACAGTATTTGGGAAATCATCTCTTAGATTCGACTCTACCCAAAGAAGGCTTAACTTTGGTACACAAAAGTGGTCTGGAATTATCGTGAAGCGGATGGGCTATATCAAATATTAGAAGAAGCAGTTAGTGTTGTGCGTGACTCATTGGCATGATATGCTAGTTGCCATAACAGGAGGGTTGAAAGTTCAATTTACAAATTTAGTTTGTCGCACCTTTCAAAAGATTCCTTGACTTATTTTCTGTCTTTCATGTGTCGCTCTTTTTTCTTTCCATGCAATTTCGTGTTCTCTCTCTCTCTCTCTCTCTCTCTCTCTCTCTCTCTCTCTCTCTCTCTCTCTCTCTCTCTCTCTCTCTCTCTCTCTCTCTCTCTCTCTCTCTCTCTCTTGCTCTCACCCTTTCCTCCCTCCAGTGCAATTGCATGAATGTGACAGATGAGTTTATCCTATCTCTACCAGTGTCAACCCAATGAAACACCCATGAAGAAAATCAAAACCACCAGACTAATAGAAATTAGCGATGAGGGATACCTAGTAAGCCCAGAATATTTTACACGACACCAAACTACGCTTGACAAGATCGTGACTTCAGTCTGACTACTACTCCCCCTCCCTCCCCTCCCTCCCCGTCCCTACCAAATATTTCTCCTCTTTTCATCCACCTCAATTTCTGGTAACATTTAAACCAAGCCTCCTTATTTTAATATCTCCCTTCACAAGCAAAGTAATCGGATAACTTTTTTCAGCTGCGATATTAATTTTTTTTTTCTTCGAAGCCTTCAGCACTGTGAACCGCTAATCAAAATTTCCTATCGCCCTATCGCCATGAAATTAGTTCTGTGCGGCAAAGCATAATTAGGTTCCCAGAAGTTTACCCCAGTCCAGGCCACAGGACCTTTCAACCGGCAAAAATGCGACTTAAATTACATCCTGAGTTCAGCCCCACCTAGGTTTTGAGCCTCTCTTTCTCTTTTTTGTCAATCACGCTTTATTTTGAAAGTAGTAAATTTGATTAAGGCTTTAAGCTAAATAAGTGTGAAAACCGGTGAAATTTATAAAAATCATACGATGGCGAGAGGACGATTTGAGAAAGAGATTTTAAAAAAGTGAAAGTGAGAGAAAAATTGTGCTTTTTTTATATTTATTTTATAGATGAGGATGGCTCTATGGTTAGCGTGTCTGATCTCCTGTAGGCAAGGCGATGGATGCAGTACAGTAATGTGGGTTCGATCCCAGTCCATACGATTTGCTTTTTCATCCTTTTTGTTGGTCTCGAAGTAGATATAGGTTTGTGAATACCTTTTCTACACTAGAAAAAGAGATAGAAAGAGGCAAAAAATTAGAAGGTAAGAGATAAAGAAGTCAGCAGAGATATAGGTGTCTGAGAAATAAATAGAAAGGTTCACAGACAGCGAGGCTGAAAGAGAAAAGGGAAGTGGGAGTGAGAAAGAAAGAGAGAGAGAGAGAGAGAGAGAGAGAGAGAGAGAGAGAGAGAGAGAGAGAGAGAGAGAGAGAGAGAGAGAGAGAGAGAGAGAGAGAGAGAGAAAGAGAGAGAGAGATACAGACAGACAGACAGACAGACAGACAGACAGACAGACAGACAGACAGACAGAGAGAGAGAGAGAGAGAAAGAAAGGGAGAGATACAGACAGATAGACAGAGAGAGAGAGAGAGAAGAGAAAGGAGACAGAAAGCTGAATAAGAAAGGGTGGAGGAAAATGAAGAAAGACTGGATATAGAACACGTTGAGAGAACCCAAAGAGAAAGAATCTATACTTGAGAAACTTGTTTGTTGTAGGAGTTGAGTCTAGTGTTGAGTCTGACTGTGGTGTTGACGGTTTGTCTGTTGGCTTCCCGTCTATATAAGACCATGATTGTAGCCTGCCACGGTTAGTTTCTTCTTTCTGAAAATCTTTATCATAGCAGTTGTTGTAATCATTGTTACTTTTGGGGGGTTTGGTATTCGAGTTTACTATGATTATTGCTGTTGTTATGATTGCTGTATCTGTCGTTGCTGGCGTTTTCTTCATCCTGTTTCTATTGGTTTTACACGCATTTCTTTTTTTTAATCCTTTAAAAGTTATAATTCGGAATCGTTTGTATGAGCGGTACAATAAACTTCTGGGCTAGATGTATTCTAAGAATTTGACATCGAGCTTCTTCTTGAAGACTACAGGAAAGTTGAGGTGATACACTGTGGTTCTCTAGCGTGTGGGAGGCTGAGGGTCAAACCTCGGAAATCATGAATAACTTGCATTTACTGATGAATTTACCATTAATCTACCATGTTTGTTCAGGTTTAGTTACGTTTTACTCATTTTCTGTACAGTGCGGCAAGTTCAATATTGATTTCCTGGGATAAAAGTCTCAGGTTTGACGCGACTTTTTGAAAGCATAAAATATTTGCTCGTACCATCATGGACTGATTATACATCTAAGCTAAAGCGGGTAGATTTGTATTATCGTTTTTATACTTTCTGTTCCTTTGATAACGTTCAACATTGAGGAATCTCAACAGTCAGCACTCAGTGAACTGTCAGGTGAACTTGTGATTAAATGTCCAATCACACACACACACCACTGGAACGCACCGCACAAAGGTTAGCTTGCAACGAGATCAAACTCAGAGGATGATTTCGAGATTGAAAAACCTAATTGATTACCTGTGTGCTTTGTATGAAGGGCGTCGTATAGAAAGGAAATGGAATCTGAGCTAGAAAAAAGCGCGCGGGGGGAAGGGGTGGCGGGGGGGGGGGGGGGGGGGGGGGGGGGGGGGGGGGGGACATGTGGACTGCAACGTATTTCATCACTATGTTTTACACTGCGCATCCCTGACTCTGCACCGGTCTTTTTTTTTTTTGTTTTTTTTTTTAAGTCTGATCGCATTAACATCGAGATAGGTCCCATGTCATGCGCCGTCTCTGCAAGAAGGAATGTCATTGAATAGAAGAGAAAAGGTGTGGATTTTCAAATTGATTTGAAGAGTTTGACTAAATCTACTTGAAGTTTCCGGTGATTGTTTTAAGCGTTATTATTTGTGATTGATTGATTGATTAACTTATTGATTGATTGATTGATTGCTTAGATGTTTCAAATATCACTAGGTTTGTTTGATTGAAAGTCTAGGAATTGTTAGTGTCACTTGTTTTTAGTGATGAATGATTTATACAGTTTGATTCTATCTTGCTGTGGTTTTTTTTCCCCTGGGCTTAAAATTAATGGTCACTGCACTTCGATTGCTGGTCTTCAAAGAAATTTGGCTTCAAGTCGAGACGCAATCACTATGCTTGATGGTCTATCATGTAATAATTTAGTAGTCTAATTTAAATTAATGTTTCCAACTGCTCTTCTCTATTTATAAATTTTGGTTTGCTTGCTGTAAAACTTCTCCAGGAAGAGGCTCCACCCTGGGTAGGAAAGAAAACGAAACAAAAGACTGCAACGACATCAGCAATAACAATAAACACAATAGTAGCATCAACGATAACATCATCAACAAAAACATCAGTATTCAATAAAAGTTTTTTCTTGCACTCCACAGTATATGTTTGTGTGTGAATGTGTAACAGAAACCTCTGGGTCTGTTTCGATTTGTACTTATGCTGTATGTGTATGTAGGAATATGTGGTGATGAAACAGTTTTATATGTATATATTTATATATATATATATATATATATATATATATACCCACACACACACACATATATATATATATATATATATATATATATATCCTGTGAACCATGAACCCACTTCTCTTTCCTTATAAAATCTTCCTTAACATCAATCGAGGGTAGTTTTTTTTATCTTGCACTTGGAGTGACATGGGTCTAAGCCTATTGGTTTTCTTAAGGACATACATCCTTGTCTTCCCAGTGAACAAAATTAATTTTGATGCCACAATGACAACATGGGCCACTTGACTTAAAAAAAAAAAACTACTGTATGTGGCACGCAGCTATGTCTCGTCCTTGCGCACTGATGTCATACAACCACAGGAATGACCTGTAACCTATTGGTGACGAGATGATATGCACCAAAAGCCATCCCGATGGGACTTAGACCAATGAATTAAATCGATATATTAATAACAAAATAGCATTCTGAAAAGGACGAAGGCTGCAATGGAAAAAATGATCAGGGTGACATTTAAAAAAAATTTTTTTTATAGCAAACTCAATTTTAAGTTTCAAAACGATCTGAGTAGAGATTGTGTGAAAATAGTCCAGAATGAAAATTAAAGCTGATCGTGATTTAAAAAATTACATGATTGTATCTTAGAAAGACTAAAGACAAATTTTTTTTAATTATAAAACATGTAGCTTTTGGAATCTGGTCATTTTTCCTTTGCAAATCCTTTTTAAAAACATAAATTTAAAAACCCTTTCGAAGAAAGGGATTAGAATAGTACTGAAACCAGGAAAGGATCTTGTTAATGAATGCTGTGAATTCTTGATGAGAGACAATTTTAGCATTAAACCTGTATGGGGAAAATTTACCAAAAGAAAAAAAAGCGCGTGAGCGAATTTAATGTCTACCTGTTGGAGATTTAAACTAACATTACTAAATGAACAGAACGAGAGCCTAACTTTGATTAAAGACATGAAAAGATAGGATTCAACCCACATGAACTGGGGCAGATGCTGATCGTGGATAAATAGGGTTTGATCTGAAAAGAACAGTTTTTTTTATATGTGTTTGGTTTTGCAAGAGGAAGAGATCTACTCATCATGTGTATCCTCGTCAGTGGAGCAGCCTTGGAGATTTTCAGCGACTCCCAAAAGTTGAATAATAATCATGATTAACGAGGGCAAAGGGTATTTTAAGCACCTGAAAGTCATTGTATTTGTCGTTGCTGACGGGTATGGGTGCTGCATAGACTGGTTAGTGGACAATCCTGGATCTTGGAGGGCCGCTGTGGCCTGACCACTGCTGTCAGCCAGGGCCCGTTCCGCTAGTCTCTGTACCTGACGGACATGAGGATGTTGAGCCTCTAGAAGCAGCTCACTCACAGGGCGGTTAGGGACTGAACAGGAAGCCTTGTGTTTGCCCTTAATGTGACTTGCAAAGCCCAAAAACAAAATCTGAGGCCATTCAATGACAGAAAAATGAGGTTTCTGCTGAGCTTCTATGACAATTTGATGCCATTGTGTGGGAAGGTCCAGTTCTATCAAATCCATGTCTCTATTGCAATCAAGATATGAGTGCCCTCGTAAAGGAAAACGCATATTGATGGAGCCAAACCTTATCTTGCTGGTGTGAACTAACAAGTGCTGGAAGCGAAATGTGGTGTAACTTTTGTTGTGCCTGAGCAGCCATCATAAAAGAGCTCCAGGTTTCTCACTTCATGTGGCAAAAAGTTATTGAAAAAAATGCGGCACCACACTTGATCGCTCCCCGTTTTGGCTAAATTTTTTATCATAGCAATACACAAAACACACTATCAGTTGACAAAACACGGGTATTGAATGGCATGAAGGTCAACTTACGTCTGGGATAGACATCGTTTGACATTTTGCGGGTATGCTCAGATTTCTTTTTTTTTTTCCTTTTGAACCAAAGACCAAATCTCACTTTAGCATCTGTTTTCCGCCGGTAGAAAGTTTCAGCTTTTTTTTTTTTATTGTGGAGCTCCGGTTCAGTTTTCAGCAAGCGAGTTTTCTCTGTTATACTTGGGGCGGACTCAGCATGCCGAGCCTTTGAGACAAGCGCGTCACGTTTATTGTGAATGTCTTTCTATGGCTATCCAAAACCAATGTTGAATCTTCTCACGAATATTCGGCCATAGCAAACCTTCATGTCTGATAGGTTTCGAGTCGTGGAAATTCGATACACCTTCGCCACATTCAGCTCGTCTGGTAATTATATCTCCCTAGTGGCACCGAGAGAATAATGTGACTTCTTGCCCCTGAAGGTCTTGATATGGTTCAGAATGGCTTCCCCGACCAGAGCTTTCAGTTTGTTGGCACGTAGCAGATGCTGACCTCTCTGGTCTTGAGGTAGATTCCTGAAACTATTTTTAAAATGCAAGTAGTAACCTATGACAAAAACTTAATAATAACCTTAAAATACCATTAATGGTTTTTTTTTTTAACAGACAAACTTCAAGGAGAAAAGAATCAAATAATAATGCTAAATATACAGCTAACTTTATATTTTGTTTACAATCAATTTTTAGGTAAAAACATTACAAAAAAAGGCTTACTATTGCCAGTGTTGCAAATTCAATTGTAAATTATTTAATTTTATTATTGTTTTAAAGATTTGAAAAGAAAAGGAACATTTTTTTTTAATAAATTCAGAGCCACTTTGAAACTGACCTCAATTTGTCAAAACTTCAGTAAATTAATCACTATGGCCATAAGCCAGAATCAAACTCTGCTAGAAGCAAAAACGAGCAATGAAAGCACATTGTACGGAAATATAAGCAAGGGCAGTAACTTAGAAACTTAGCAAACTGGTTCCTGATCGTTTTTCCATTGTAGCCTTTAGTCGAAGGCCGAGTGTGACCATATTAATTTCAACAGAAGTACCATTCGATACTCGTCATTCTCCATTTACAAAAAATATTATCAAATATATAGCACAGACCGTGTGGCTGAGAGAATTAATAACAAAACATTTGTCAAAACAAGTCTGATAGTCACATGATAGCCAATTACCATCCCGCCTCAGTAATAGCCTATTTCGAGTTGCTCTAAATATTTTGACATTTAGCTAAATAAGCAGAGCTGTCAATGTTACAATCGATATTAAATAAGCCATCAAAGATACTGATAGCACAGCAGCTGTGTGTCTTGAAACATTTGCTTGTCAACGAAGAGGCGGCTTCCTGCGAGAAATCGTGTTGCTTCACGTCTGTATCGAAAGTAACGAAAACCAAATTGTGAATACCCTCTAAGAATACTCTCTG
>JAWDGP010000302.1:130000-155644 GCA_033675545.1 Elysia crispata
AAAAAAGAGAGAGAGAGAGAGAGAGAGAGAGAGAGAGAGAGAGAGAGAGAGAGAGAGAGAGAGAGAGAGAGAGAGAGAGAGAGAGAGAGAGAGCATGTATGCATGCAACTACAAATCAATTTGGATTTCTTATGGTAATTGCATACTTTAAGAAATCCCTCACTTAACTATCGTTTATTAGGGCAATTTTAGATGCCTTTTTCTTCCTCGATCTTTAAGAACATATACAAAAGCTCCCATCATACATTTTAAACCCATCCTTCATCTTTTTTTTTCATTACGTGTGTGCGTTGATCCTATTACAATGTTTCGCTTTGCCTAACATTCTGTTATTTTTCTCCAGACCTACAATTTCTCTCCTCCGAATTTTCCAGACTAGATAGCTGCTTCCATTATCGAATATTAATTAACTCTTTCCTCCCCCCTCTCCCCCCCCCTTTTTTTTTATTCCCTTTTCCTCCTTTCACACTCACACACGCACATACCTCTCCAACAACCCATCGCCTGCAAATGTCTTCCTCCTGCTGTTATAAAGCATATTTTTGTCTTCTCTCAGACTCAGTCACCGATTCAGGTCTAGCCTCCTTCTCTCTATCAACAATAACTGTTACATGTCTTTAAAATTTCTCATTTCTCCATGATGAATACCTCTAAACAACCACGTCTTCCTGTTTTTTGCTTACCTCTGTTTCTGTTTTAGCCTTCGGCATGTTTCAGACACTTTGTTTCTCTCTTAGAGTTTTTGTCTATCTTCTCACTTAGGAAATTTATCTCTTCACGTTTATGTGACTCCAATTCTTTTTTTTTATCTTTTTTTTTTTTGGTTCTCACCGTTTCTATGGTCACTCTCTCTCTCTCTCTCTCTCTCTCTCTCTCTCTCTCTCTCTCTCTCTCTCTCTCTCTATCTATCTATCTATCTATCTCTATCTCTCTTTTTCTCACCGTCTAATTCCTTCATTGAAAAGCACCACTTTCCCCCTTACCCCCCCCCCCCCCCGAAAAAAAAAATTCTATATCTCTTTCGCGATACCGGTTTGCTTATTTATCTCTGTACCTCTCCAGCCTCTCTGCCTCAGCTTCTATCTGTCTATCCATCTATCTATCTATCTATCTATCTATCTATCTATCTATCTATCTATCTATCTATCTATCTATCTAACCATCTATTTAGCTATCTAACCATCTATCTATTTAACCATCTGTCTATCTCTCTATCTATCTATCTATCTATCTATCTATCTATCTAACCATCTATTTAGCTATCTAACCATCTATCTATTTAACCATCTGTCTATCTCTCTATCTATCTATCTATCTATCTATCTATCTATCTATCTATCTATCTGTCTCCAGGCACCCCCCAGCATGGCCGTAACACAGGCATTAATTGCTCCAGGAGGATCTCAGAATGAATAAGTTATAAGCAGAAGCTGAGGCCAACATTTCCGACCTTGCCCGCTCACATTACAATTTGATAATGTCCCTTGCCCCTAATCGTGTAGCGCCCCCTTGCTCACAGGGTTCGTCCTCGCCAGCGAGCTAATCTTTCAGGCAGGACGGGGTTTTTTTTTTGTTTATTTTTTTGCTGCCCCTCTGCATACTCCATCCCCTCCTCCTCCTCTCCCCATCACCTCAACACCCCCACCCCCCCTCATCTCCTTTAAGCCAAATACTTTACTTGCAAAGAGTACCTTATAATGTATGCAACATTCATTCTCTCTCTCTCTCTCTCTCTCTCTCAATCTCTCTCTCTCTTTCTCTCTCTCTCTCTCACTATCAATCTATCTCTCTCTTTCTCTCCTCTCTCTCTCTCTCTCTCTCTCTCTCTCTCTCTCTCTCTCTCTCTCTCTTTCTCTTTTTATCTTGATCCTCTTCGCCAAGTTGGATATTGATCACATTTTCCCGTGAACTTGAGCTGAAAGGTTCATAAAATCAAAGTGAAATATATTATTATTGGTATAATTAGTATCAGAACCATATTTAAAGAGGTGGCTTGCACAACAACAATAACAACAACAACAACAACAACAACAACAACAACAACAACAACAATAATAAAAATAATAAAAATAATAATAATAATAATAATAATAATAATAATAATAATAATAATAATAATAATAATAATAATAATAATAATAATAATAATAGTAAAAATAAGAATAAGAATAAGAATAACGATGATGATGATGATGATGCTGATGATGATGATGCTGATGATGATGTTGAAGATGATAGTAACATGAATTAAAACTTTGGAGACCAACAAGATGAGTGCTCCCTGTGTGGTCCGCGCCTGCTATTTGAACCCGCTGTTGTCTGTATCCCTGCTCCTCTACCCGCACAAAGTCGCCAAGTCCAAGTCTCAAGCCACAATCTGTCTGATGCCTCTATTCAACTAAAGTCAAGAGAATAATAACAATGATGACAAGTTTTAGAACACCAGACCAATGAACAATACAGCTGACTATGTAGTTCCCCTATCTATTTCAAGATCATTTTAAACGCTAATTATAAGGCTACGTGAGTTCAAACTATAAGTACCTAGATCTTCGCCCTGCGTCTATTCATAGCTACCCATTTATTTGTTTCCATCTGATAATAGGTATTTAAAAGTGTCTAAAAAGAGGTTGAGGGTTCCAAAATCAGCTGACTGAACAGATAACAATGCGGGAGATAATGAAAGAGGTGTATTTTTAGGTTATTAAACAATGTGGAGGCAACTATGGACAGAAGCCTCAGAAAGTCCTGACCATGATCTATGAGACATCTGTGTCTCACAAGCACGTTACATGGCTCCATTTAGCTAGGCGTCCACATCAGCTGGAGTCTCAATACATATACAATATATGTGGGTGTATATAAACTTGTTTGAGTCTGTCGGTGGAATGAAAGAAAAAAAGTTCTCAAAAAAATTTTATTTTTTTTTAAATTATATTTCCGTGGTTAAGCTGACAGAATTAAGACTTTCGAGATCAATGAACTTGGAAATGAAAGAGTTTATGGTTCGCTATAGGTTCAAGACGGAGTGGTTTATTTTTTATTTTATTCTACATTTTTTTTTCTCTTTTGTTTTGTTTTGTTTCACCCAAACTCAGCATTTATCACAAAAAATAAGAGAGAATTTACATGGTTATATGAAGACATAATGTGTCATCAGAGAATTTCAATAATTGTCTCAAGACATTGGTTGTGTCATCACGTTAATGTCATTAAAAAACTTATCTTGTCGCGTTAAGACATTGTTGTGTCAGGACAATAATGTCATCATAAATTTCAATATTTGAATCAACACATTGGTTGCGTCAAGACATTAGTGTCATCAGAGAATTTCAATTTGTTGAATCAAGACATTATTGTCCTCAGAAACTATCTATAGTTCTGTCAAGGCATTTGTGCCATCAAATTATTTCAAAGGTTGCGTCAAGACATTAGTGTCATCAGAGAACTTCAATGGTTGTAGTAAGAGCTACAGTTGATGCCTTGATTACAACCGCACAGCTATTTCAGATGAATCGCTTTTACTAATAGTGTTCAAACGGGTATACCATCTTTGGACAATTGACGCCAATGCATATTTCAGCACCAATTTTATTTGCTATGCACCAAATAGCAACAGTTTTCCTGCTGCTCTACATGATTGGGTCAGGGGGAGACAGCCTCTCAAAGTGGACCCCTGGGGTTTTACTGATTTGCTACCCAAGCACTGTGATCGTGTCGATGAATATTTAGCGGTGAAGATGAAAGAATTCGGAAAGGTCTGTCCGGGGATCATAGGTCTAAAGCTGGGGTCACACACCATCCGACTTGAGACGATTTCGTTCCTTGTCCGACCCGACTGAGCTCCATCAAATCTGGCTTGTAGAGGTTGACAATGACGCCGAAACAACGAGAAACAGTGTGGCGTCACTGCTGTTCTAAACAAATTTAACTGAGCCCAACAGTATCTATAATCGGGCTTCATTCCGTCTTGACAGCCTCAGATACAACATCCAGCGGTGACCACTACTAGGGGTCATTGTGCCCAGTAGGCGAGAATTTGTCTGAGGTCTTTAAACAGCCAAAATGATTCTATTTTGCTCTGTAGGTGTAAGTAACTACACCAGAAGCAGCAAGAAGTTGTCACTAGGATGCCAGAACCCAGTATAAGACTGTATGAAGGACTTGAAGAGACAATAAACACTTAAAAACAACAAAAGTATGTTACATTTATTGGATCTTACGTGCGACCATGGCTGCCTCTCGAAATAATATTATACTCTTTGGATTTACCGGACCAAATTCATCTACAATTAGTTTTATTTACTGCAAAAACTAACCATAAGTTAAGCGTTTCTTCATGCAAGGTTTATGGGATCTTTGTGTTTGAAATAATAAAAAAAAACATTTTCGTTGGGGGCAGAAAACCTGATTTTCTCAGATAAATTAAAACTTAACAAAGAGTTGAATTACATCAACAAGAAAGGGACATAGTAATTGATCATTGTTTTCTCTTTAATGACGCATTCTAGTGTGAGGCCGTGTTTGCCCAGCGCCGAACGTACCGATTTCAAAGTGACAGACCACACTAGTCGGAGTGTTCAGCGCGGGTTTAGCTTTAACAAACATCCCGATAATCAATACACCGTCATCTAATTGCACAGAGAAACAGTTTCAAAGAAAGCTTTTCCCCGCGAGTGATTGTGTTGCTAGTTGCTGCTGCTGCTGCTGCTGCTGCTGTTGATTGTGGTGGTGGTGGTAATGCTGACTTCACCGTCCACCACTCTCATGGCAATTCGTTTTATTTTTTTTTATATTTTTTTGAAGTGGATCGATTTGTGTGCTGTGACGACAATCCTTTCATAGTGTGTAATTACTGGCGTGCCGTGTGGGAGCTGGTTGGCTTTGGCTTGACGGAAGGTGATGAAACACGGATTGTTCGCCGGGCCGGAATGTTTGTGGTTTGCTAATGACTCGCGGCGGTAGTGCCAGAGGTGCTGTCAGTGTTGGTGCTGTATGGTGCTACATGGTGCGGGGATGGTGCTGTATGGTGCTACATGGTGCGGGGATGGTGCTGTATGGTGCTACATGATGCGGGGATGGTGCTGTATGGTGCTACATGGTGCGGGGATGTGCTGTATGGTGCTACATGGTGCAGGGATGGTGCTGTATGGTGCTACGTGGTGCGGGGTTGGTGCTGTATGGTGCTACATGGTGCGGGGATGGTGCTGTATGGTGCTACATGGTGCAGGGTTGGTGCTGTATGGTGCTACATGGTGCAGGGATGGTGCTGTATGGTGCTACGTGGTGCGGGGTTGGTGCTGTATGGTGCTACATGGTGCAGGGATGGTGCTGTATGGTGCTACATGGTGCAGGGATGGTGCTGTATGGTGCTACATGGTGCAGGGATGGTGCTGTATGGTGCTACATGGTGCAGGGATGGTGCTGTATGGTGCTACATGGTGCGGGGATGGTGCTGTATGGTGCTACATGGTGCAGGGATGGTGCTGTATGGTGCTACATGGTGCGGGGATGGTGTTGTATGGTGCTACATGGTGCAGGGATGGTGCTGTATGGTGCTACATGGTGCGGGGATGGTGCTGTATGGTGCTATGTGGTGCGGGGTTGGTGCTCTTCATGTACCACACCCGTGGAATGTCCTCAGTAAACCCCGGGCGCGCAAGTCATACAAGATGGAAGTCAAATCTGTTTTGTATTTTCAGATTTCAGAGGACGTCAATTCCATTTGCGACGAGTTACAGTAATTAAAGGGAATGCACCTTGTGGACCGTAAAACTAAATGTTGGTAGTGATCATGGTCGAGGCATTTAAAAAAAAACCACCCACATTCAGAAAGAACAGAGCCTTTGTGGCCGGGTCTTTCAAGCAAATGTGATTGTCCACAGACCATTGTGAGCGGGAGTGAAAGACCGAACAATTGTTCTGTACTCGTGGCCAGGGAGATAGAAAGAGGAGAAACAATAAATCTAAAAGTCATCTGTTTTAATAAAGAGCGTCGGCTGTTTTGTTTCGTCAGAACGAAGTGGTAGTCGCCAAAGCGTTGCTAGTTTTGGAACAAACCGTCTTTCCTTGATCTGAGCTGCTTGATAATTATTCAGTATTGAAAAGTTGAAGCTTCCGGCGGCAGGAAGTCAATGAGTGTATTTTGAGGTTACCGAGTCAGGAACGTCGCGTTGAACTGAAACTCCTCCTAAAGAACTGTTTCACACCCACGCAGTACAATATTCCCCAGACAGAGTAATGAATCTTAAGTGGTCTTCAATCTTATGGCCAATTGCGAGAACTTATAACCACCTTTCGTATCTGGGCTAAAATAGCATTTCAGTTTGTTTGGTTTTTTTTTCGTAAAAATTTTAATTGGCATGATCAAGTGATTATATTTAAAATAGAGAATATCGTTGGTGCTTTTGTATATAATTTTTTTTTGCAAACTTAAAACAGAAAATAAGTTACAATTAATCAGTTTTTCTGTTAGAAAAGTCAATAACATAACACTGGGTCTGATTAGAGTGTTAGAAACCTGACAAATATGGAATTATTTTCCCTTTGAAAAAGAAAACACTTGTATGAGAAGTGAGAATGCATAAACAAACACTAACTTAATTCATTTATATTTCAATGATGCATATGGATCGGAAAAAGAAATTTCAAATATTCATCAGTCATGTTCGCTCCCTACTAAAACAGTTCATTCCAGTTATCCTGCATGTATACAGCGGACGTAAGATGCCCCCATCCCCCCTCACTTTCCACCCGCCCCATAGTTAAGGCTTAATTCAGCTCTTAAAGATTTTCGGGAAATTCTTTTGAACAATCCTTTTATTTCAATATGTTCTAGAAAAGCAGAACTACCTTAATTAAAGGAATACTTTCCTATATGTTGTTTTTTGTATTTTTTTGGCGTCCACTGATTCATTCAGAAGTTTGCCTTACTTTTGTAACTGAAAAGATAATTCTTTTGAAAACAAAACAAAAAAGAGAAAAAATCCCGCAGATTGACTAAACTAGCAGTGCTGTAACCTCAACTGTCTTTCAATATAATGGCTTTGTTTGAGCCATTCGACTATCACAATTAGTTGTATAATTCCGATTTGTACAGAAGTAAAACCTGATAGACACTTGTTCCAACTTTGTGCATGCCGCTGCCATCTTCTCTCATGTCTCTCATGTCCTCACCATATACACCAGTCACGGCAGCCCTGAGACAGAGATATAAGCCCTCCACGTCTCAGTCTGTATCTTATCGAGTTTCTCTACGACTCAGAAAATTTTATGGAATCGAGCGAAAGGCTGAACAAACAGTAAATCTAATTTGTCAATTTGATTCGACGATTTACTTTTTCAATTGCATATTGCCATCAGAGAAAAAGACGCAATAAGAAAAATAATGATTATCTATCTCTCATTAAATGTGTAAATTGCGATGGGATGGGTAAAAGTACTCATTTTCGTGTTTTAACGAAATCTCATAATTATACCACTTTAAGCTGAAGAGCGTATGACAAATTAAGTTTTATTTCCATTTTGCCCAATCGAATAAATTTGATGACCTTTGACTTCTTGGCAAACGACTAAAAATGCACTGATCTTTGAAGACTTATGAAGAAAATGATATACCGTCTGATCTATAATAAGACCCATTAGTTTCAATTCTCCTTCTTGATAAGAAAAAATAATAGAACTTGATGACGCCAGACAACCTCTAGGCGAACTTACTTGGTGTAAATTCTACTTATTCAATTTAGCTCAAAATGCTCATTCTGATAATTGCTCTTTTCTTCAACTCTCCTTTGATTTCTCAAGTCTGATCCAAAACAAAATTATTCCTGTCGTATATAGTGATGTTAGTCTTTGCACTGATGAGACTAAACGTTACGACGCGTCTCGGTGTCTGAAGAATAGATCCAAGCTGATACTCTCACCCGATGTTAGAGATCATCCCGTCTCGCTGTCTGAAGAATAGATCCAAGCTGATACTCTCACCCGATGTTAGAGCTCATCCCGTCTCGCTGTCTGAAGAATAGATCCAAGCTGATACTCTCACCCGATGTTAGAACTCATCCTGTCTCGGTGTCTGAAGAATAGATCCAAGCTGATACTCTCACACGATGTTAGAGCTCATCCCGTCTCGCTGTCTGAAGAATAGATCCAAGCTGATACTCTCACCCGATGTTAGAGATCATCCCGTCTCGGTGTCTGAAGAATAGATCCAAGCTGATACTCTCACCCGATGTTAGAGATCATCCCGTCTCGCTGTCTGAAGAATAGATCCAAGCTGATACTCTCACACGATGTTAGAGCTCATCCCGTCTCGGTGTCTGAAGAATAGATCCGAGCTGATACTCTCACCCAATGTTAGAGCTCATCCCGTCTCGGTGTCTGAAGAATAGATCCGAGCTGATACTCTCACCCAATGTTAGAGCTCATCCTGTCTCGGTGTCTGAAGAATAGATCTAAGCTGATACTCTCACCCAATGTTAGAGCTCATCCCGTCTCGGTGTCTGAAGAATAGATCCAAGCTGATACTCTCACCCGATGTTAGAACTCATCCTGTCTCACGGTCTGAGAAATAGATCCAAGCTGATACTCTCACCCGATGTTAGAACTCATCCTGTGTCACGGTCTGAAGAATAGATCCAAGCTGATACTCTCACCCGATGTTAGAACTCATCCTGTCTCACTGTTTGAGTTCTGTCCCCCGATGTTAGAACTCATCCTGTCTTACTGTCTGGGTTCTGTCACCCGATGTTAGAACTCATCCTGCCTCACTGTCTGAGTTCTGTCACCCGATATTAGACCTCATCCTGTCTCACTGTTTGAGTTCTGTCACCCGATATTAGACCTCATCCTGTCTCACTGTTTGAGTTTTGTCACCCGATCTTAGAACTCATCCTGTCTCACTGTTTGAGTTCTGTCACCCGATATTAGACCTCATCCTGTCTCACTGTCTGAGTTCTGTCACCCGATATTAGAACTCATCCTGTCTCACTGTTTGAGTTCTGTCACCCGATATTAGAACTCATCCTGTCTCACTGTCTGAGTTCTGTCACCCGATGTTAAAACTCATCCTGTCTCATTGTCTGAGTTCTGCCACCCGATGTTAGAACTCATCCTGTCTCACTGTTTGAGTTCTGTCACCCGATGTTAGAACTCATTCTGTCTCACTGAATGAGTTCTGTCACCCGATGTTAGAACTCATCCTGTCTCACTGTTTGAGTTTTGTCACCCGATGTTAGAACTCATCCTGTCTCACTAGCAGGGCAATGAGTTCTGTCACCCACAATGTTAGAACTCATCCTGTCTCACTGTCTGAGTTCTGTCACCCGATGTTAGAACTCATCCTGTCTCACTGTTTGAGTTTTGTCACCCGATGTTAGAACTCATCCTGTCTCACTGAATGAGTTCTGTCACCCGATGTTAGAACTCATCCTGTCTCACTGAATGAGTTCTGTCACCCGATGTTAGAACTCATCCTGTCTCACTGTTTGAGTTTTGTCACCCGATCTTAGAACTCATCCTGTCTCACTGAATGAGTTCTGTCACCCGATGTTAGAACTCATCCTGTCTCACTGAATGAGTTCTGTCACCCGATGTTAGAACTCATCCTGTCTCACTGTTTGAGTTCTGTCACCCGATGTTAGAACTCATCCTGTCTCACTGAATGAGTTCTGTCACCCGATGCTAGAACTCATCCTGTCTCACTGTTTGAGTTTTGTCACCCGATGTTAGAGCTCATCCTGTCTCGGTGTCTGAAGAATAGATCCAAGCTGATACTCTCACCCAATGTTAGAGCTCATCCCGTCTCGGTGTCTGAAGAATAGATCTAAGCTGATACTCTCACACGATGTTAGAGCTCATCCCGTCTCGGTGTCTGAAGAATAGATCTAAGCTGATACTCTCACCCAATGTTAGAGCTCATCCCGTCTCGGTGTCTGAAGAATAGATCCGAGCTTATACTCTCACCCGATGTTAGAGCTCATCCTGTCTCACTGTTTGAGTTCTGTCCCCCGATATTAGACCTCATCCTGTCTCACTGTTTGAGTTCTGTCACCCGATGTTAGAACTCATCCTGTCTCACTGTCTGAGTTCTGTCACCCGATGTTAGAACTCATCCTGTCTCACTGTTTGAGTTCTGTCACCCGATGTTAGAACTCATCCTGTCTCACTGTTTGAGTTCTGTCACCCGATGTTAGAACTCATCCTGTCTCACTGTTTGAGTTCTGTCCCCCGATGTTAGAACTCATCCTGTCTCACTGTTTGAGTTCTGTCACCCGATGTTAGAACTCATCCTGTCTCACTGAATGAGTTCTGTCACCCGATGTTAGAACTCATCCTGTCTCACTGTTTGAGTTCTGTCACCCGATGTTAGAACTCATCCTGTCTCACTGAATGAGTTCTGTCACCCGATGTTAGAACTCATCCTGTCTCACTGTTTGAGTTCTGTCCCCCGATGTTAGAACTCATCCTGTCTCACTGTTTGAGTTTTGTCACCCGATGTTAGAACTCATCCTGTCTCACTGAATGAGTTCTGTCACCCGATGTTAGAACTCATCCTGTCTCACTGAATGAGTTCTGTCACCCGATGTTAGAACTCATCCTGTCTCACTGTTTGAGTTTTGTCACCCGATCTTAGAACTCATCCTGTCTCACTGAATGAGTTCTGTCACCCGATGTTAGAACTCATCCTGTCTCACTGTCTGGGTTCTGTCTCCCGATGTTAGAACTCATCCTGTCTCATTGTCTGGGTTCTGTCTCCCGATGTTAGAACTCATCCTGTCTCACTGTCTGGGTTCTGTCACCCGATGTTAGAACTCATCCTGTCTCACTGTTTGAGTTCTGTCCCCCGATGTTAGAACTCATCCTGTCTCACTGTCTGGGTTCTGTCCCCCGATATTAGAACTCATCCTGTCTCGTTATCTGGATTCTCTCACCCGATGTTAGAACTCATCCTGTCTCGTTATCTGGATTCTCTCACCAGATGTTAGAACTCATCCTGTCTCGTTATCTGGATTCTCTCACCAGATGATAGAACTCATCCTGTCTCGTTATCTGGATTCTCTCACCAGATGTTAGAACTCATCCTGTCTCGTTATCTGGATTATCTCACCCGATGTTAGAACTCATCCTGTCTCACTGTCTGGGTTATGTAACCCAATGCTTGAACTCAACCTGCCTCGCTGTCTGAGTCCTCTCACTCGATGCTAGAACTCATCCTGTCTCACTGTGTTTCGCTGTCTGAGTTTTCTCACCCGATGTTAGAGCTCATCTCTAGTTTTCATTGAAGATATTCTTTTCTCCATCGTTGGACGTCCTAGCATCACAACCTCTTCTATCCCCATTTGTGAACAAACTGAATCAGCAACAAAACTTTTTCTCAAAGCACAAAATATTGTTGAGTTAGCTGTAAATTGTGTTTTTTTTTCGTTTTTGTTTGTTTTTTCTCTTGTTTGAGCAATTGTGTGAAATAAAACTACAATATGAATTGTTCCAAAACTAATCTAACACAATCTTTAACAAGCTCTGTAGTGCTCGAATGTGATGCTCAAAACTTTTTCACCAACAAATGGTCTTGGCAATTATGATAAGACAGTGTCTTACAATAGAAAATGAATGTTTGTGTATGGCGGATGTTTGAAGAAAGCTATTCCTCTACCCCACGAATATTGAGAGTCACAACTAGCAACAAAGACGGGTTAATCTGAGAATCAAAATCTCAAAGTTGCTTTTTTATGCTCACTCTTCCTCCTATGGAAAAAAGCCTCACACACAACTATAAAGCAAATAATTCTTCATAAAGAAATAAGGAATTTCTTGCTGAAATTAGAAGTTATGGTGTATACAAAATTTCTCTGTATTGTATGAAAGCAATTATTATAACAACCTTGATTCAAAATGAAATCCCACTATAGAAAAATACATTTCTTTGAGAAAAACTACACTAATTTAAAGCTGAATAAACGTTCCGTTCCTTCGGGAAATATAATAATCTCGTCTAGATATAATTTTGTAATTAAGGATTTGGTTCAAACTAGCCATAAACCGAAAACAAAATTTCATGAAAAAAGGTCTTGTGGTTTTGATCTTTTCCTTGCGCTGTATATGCCCATCTTTTTTACACTAACTTGTATCTGGTGGCTTTTATTGTGTACTACAGATTTAGTTCTTAGCTTATGATTTCAGTATATTGTTCTCTATCATGTAGCCTGTCTTCTGTTGTGTGTTTCAGTCTCGTGTCATATGTCTTGTAGTCCTGTAGCCTGTCTTCTGTTGTGTGTTTCAGTCTCGTGTGCTATATCTTGTAGTCATATGGCCTGTCTTCTGTTGTGTGTTTCAGTCTCCTGTTTTTAACTCAACCCAAGCTGCCCTGTGTATTGCGTTCCATGACTTTTTTTTGGCTTTTCTCTTATGTTTTATGTACATGCTACTTTGCAAATCTTACACAATGTTTTGAACAGTGTAGTGGTAAGTTTAAGGTTTCTTCTAACCACCCCTATCATTGCCTTGTCTGACAGACGCTGTGTTTGCACAATATTCTTAGGCAAACTTAGTCTTAATGGATGTAAATTTTATAATCGAAAAAAAGAAGAAAACAGAAACTAGTGCAGTCATGTATCAGGGAGAATAGTGTGACATCACACAGTGATCTATCGGAGTGCTACAACAACACACAACACGTATGTGGCAGTACGGAGCACCACTGTCATAAACTGTCATATCTTGCCTCTAGACATAGAACACCCTTGTTCTGTAGAGAAGAATTACACTATTGATTGGTTATAAACTGTAATTACACATTGTCCGCATGAAATGGCACCGTGACTTTTGGTCTTCGTCTCTCAACTTGGTCGATTATCATTGTGTTGGAAGTGCAGGTTAGATTCCCTAACTCTAACCCGTCACGCTCTGCATTGACTATCCATAGCAAAGAGAATAATTTATGGAGATGTTAGAAACTCAGGGGGAGGGGGAAGAGGGGGGAGGAGGCTTCAAATCACCGAGGCTTCCTAAAATACATACAGGCCAAGTCAACAAACTGAACAAACCTTTGCAGTAAGTGTAAGAGTGAGCTGTAACATTTAATAATTAGCCGAGTTAGGACAGTTAGATAATTCTTTATTGTGTAGACCTGTAAGCTGAATAATAAGTTCGTTCTGAGTACAATTCTGTTCTAACTATGTCTGAAAGTTGAAAGAAATCGACCACTGTAACTGAAACAAGCAAAAGTTTGTTCTCTTCGGTGACTTGGCCTGTATATGAGGAACCCTCGCAAATGGGATAACGTGCTAAATCAAATATAGAATAGACTCAGCTTAATTTGCTTTATATTATAAGGTCCAATAAATATTCATCGAAGTCACTTGGTCCCCCTTTATCTATTTTTATTGCGCCTGCTCGTACCCATTTGTCTATAATGATATAGCAGCTTGATAGACAAAATTAGAATCATAATAGTTGGCAACTTAAAGTGTTAGCTTCCGTGGGCGTTGTCAGTCTATCCCTCCCTTAATTAAATTAGCTCGATGAATAGTAACGTTAGTGGGTCTGATGAATCAACACTTAACTTCAACTTGGTAAGTTTCGTTGCCTTTTCCATTTTATTGAAGAACCGTGCGGTTATCTGCTAGCCGTATCTTCTCCCCTGTCCCTCTCTCTCCCTCCCTCCCTCCTTCCCTCTCTCTTCACCTCCTTCCTCTCCCTCTCTCTCTCTCTCTGTCTGTCCCTGTCTCTCTCTCTCCCCCTTGCCCCCTCTCTCTCTGTCTGCCTCTCTCTCCCTCTCTCTCTCCCCCTTCCCCCCCCTCTGTCTCTCTCTCTCTCTCTCTCTCTCTCTCTCTCTCTCTCTCTCGCCCCCCCCCCCCCTCTCTCTCTCTCTCTCTCTTCACTGGACCAATCCATCTAGAGGTCGTTCAACCGCATCCGCTAGTGAGGAGTGCTACTCCATCACGTGACTTTATTGCACCTCGTCACGTGATGGGGACCGGTACAATGGTTCCACAGCACGTGATGCTAGAAGAATGGTGTTCCAAGCTTTAGTTCTCTTACACTTCTTTCATTTCTCTCGTTTTTCAAATTATTTAATTCATTAGAGGAAACAATACAACAGCATTACCATGCTATGGACAAATTAAATTGTGACGACGACACTCGTTATAGAGTATTGTATAAAGTCTTGAATATTGCAATGAACAAAACTGGTTATCGGATTTTGTATAAAGTCTTGAATGATGCTATGAAAGAAACTGGTTATCGGATTTTGTACAAAGTCTTGTATGTTGCAATGGGTGAAACTGGTTATCGGATTTTGTGTAAAGTCTTGTATGTTACAATGAAAGAAACTGGTTATCGGGTTTTGTATAAAGTCTTGTATGTTGCAATGGGCGAAACTGGTTATCGGCTTTTGTGTAAAGTCTTGTATGTTACAATGAAAGAAACTGGTTATCGGGTTTTGTATAAAGTTTTGTATGTTGCAATGGGTGAAACTGGTGATCGGGTTTTGTATAAAGTCTTGTATGTTGCAATGGGCGAAACTGGTTATCGGGTTTTGTATAAAGTCTTGTATGTTGCAATGGGCGAAACTGGTTATCGGGTTTTGTGTAAAGTCCTTAATGTTGCAATGGGCGAAACTGGTTATCGGGTTTTGTGTAAAGTCCTTAATGTTGCAATGGGCGAAACTGGTTATCGGGTTTTGTGTAAAGTCCTTAATGTTGCAATGGGCGAAACTGGTTATCGGGTTTTGTGTAAAAAAAATTAGATGGTGCAATGAATGAAACTGTTAATCGGGTTTTTTATACAATGTAAACAGTTCAAAGAAAGAAACCTTATAATTAAACGAACTTGAATTGTGATTTTCGGATTGAACGTATCGTGGCCTGCGAATAAAGAAAAGATTATAATTATACCTAGATAGATGGAGGAGTTTCTTTCGCGGACAGAATCAATTCAAACTGAAAAACCAAACCAAAGACAATTCGCCTGCGACAGCTGTGGATTATTTAACTAATTCAGAAACACGGAGTTTTGATATTGTTTTGAAAATATTTCAGCGAGGGAGATAAAAAGGTCGTAAGAGAAGGACAGCAAACGATAGAGATAGATAGACAGATAGATTGATAAATAGATAGAGAGAGATGGTGAGAGAGAGAGGGGGGGAGTGAGAGAGAGAGGGAGGGTGAGAGAGAGAAGGGGGAGTGAGAGAAAGAAAGAGAGAGAGAGAGAAAGAGGGGGGTGAGAGTGAGAGAGTGAGCAGAAGTGGTGGTAGGGAGAAGGGGAGGAGGGAGAGAGATTGAGAGATAAAGAGAGAGGGAGTAGACAGGAGGAGGATAAATTGCTGAAGACAAGAAATGAGAAAAAGAAATAAGCGCCAAAAATATAACACACAAAATGTTCATACGTTCCTTGCACTTGTTTTTCTTGTTGAGCGCAAACAAAAAAAGTTTTCATTTAATCGTGACTTTGCTTTTCGTTCTCTCTTTCTCTCTCTCTCTCTCTCTCTCTCTCTCTCTCTCTCTCTCTCTCTCTCTCTCTCTCTCTCTCTCTCTCTCTCTCTCTCTCTCTCTCAATCTATCTCTATCCCTCTGTCTCTCTATCTCTATCTCTATACCTCTCTGTCTCTCTCTCTATCTGTCTCTGTCTGTCTATCTCTCTCTCTGTCTCTTTTAACAGAACGATTCATCAGTTATATCGTTTGATCGTTTTCGAATATCCCATCCTGCCACTCTATCATTTTTATCTCCTATCAGCTACAGTTAAAAACACGCCACTCTTTGACTTGCCTCATTCACTGTTTGCACACGATAGAAAGAGAGAGAGGGGGGAAGGGGGGAAAAAGGGGGGGGGGGATAACTCTCGGAAGTGTTTGCAGTCTTTGATTGGCCTGTAGAAGCCACATTAAAACTCTTGGCGTCCGATCATTTAGCGCCCCCTGATGGATCAGCTCACACTCCAGCCTGAGGGCTACTGGCGCCCAACACTGCTAGCAACTACGCACTCAGTAATCGATTAGAACTTTCCTACTTTTTATTTTAAAACCCGTTAAGTCGTAATCACGTAAACCAATTCTCTGTTCAGAATCGATATACATTTTCCTACCCCACTGTGAAGTAGACGGAATAGGTACACAAGTGAAAAGGGGGACACCAATCTCGCACCCAGCGGGATAGGTCTAAATCTACATCCAAATCGAGTAATAGTCCTCGGCCGACATGTACATTATGCAACAATAACTTTTATTCTTATTTCTCTTTGTTTGAATAATTTTAGCACTTTCCGCTTGAAATCCATAGTTGTTGAGCGTTGACGTCAGGCGCGGGGCAAAGAGTGTCTCAAGGGAAAGTTGAGAGAAGAGCCGCGTCGCACGCGATTCGGCACCAAACAATGGGGGGAGTGGCACGGAACAGCCCAGAGTGGCGATTGTTATTCCGTGACATGGTGAAGGGCCCAGTATTAATATTGCAGGCGGCAGAAACGCTCGACCTGCCAGCGGTATGGCAAGGTGCATAAGTGATGTAAATCAAACAATAACATCAACAAAAAGGACACCAAGGTTGTTTATGAAAAGTCTACAAGTAAAGAATAAAATGCACACACAGCCACACACTTAAATATGATAACAAACAAGACAAAAACCCACTGTTGAACAATTCTGCCCGGGCAAGATGTACGCTGATGCTCCATCAGAGTGTGAAGAAGGGAACACGGACTGGTAACCCATCAGGACAGACTAACAAGATGGAAATATCTGACTGGGTCCATATATTTTGTTTTCAAACATATTCTACACCATACAACTGTTTACGTGTTCTATGAAGTTTTATCAGAAATAGGAGATGTAAAAGAAGAAGAAGAAGAAGAAGAAGAAGAAGAAGAAGAAGAAGAAGAAGAAGAAGAAGAAGAAGAAGAAGAAGAAGAAGAAGAAGAAGAAGAAGAAGAAGAAGAGAGAAGAGACAAGAGAGAGAGAGAGAGAGAGAGAGAGAGAGAGAGAGAGAGAGAGAGAGAGAGAGAGAGAGAGAGAGAGAGAGAGACAAATGGGGGACAAGAGAAGTTTTTGGATATATAACGATTTGAAAGATGGTTATATGTGCACGCGGCTAGAGCACTCGACATGTGCATGTGACATACAAGATCTTATCGGTGGCGAAATCAGAGCTTGGATCAGCTAGAGATCTCGCAACTCTATCTTCTGTCTGTCTGATCAGAACTTTCTTAATAACCTACACAGCATGTGGGTCATATGCGATGCACACGTAGAGCAACTGAAATTTTGTCACCAACACACAAGATAACCCTGTGAAACCATCACGACATACACGAGACAGTCACAGTTGTTGCAACAACAGGAAAGACAAAATACACAGAAAAACTGCATTTTCTGTATTAATCCTGTGTAATGTTTCATGTTACTTTGCTCTAGCGGTGACTTTAGATGAACCACGCGACGTTTTATGTTACTCTGCTCTTTGGGTTACTTCAGATGAAACGTGTGAATTTTCATGTTACTGTGTTTTAAACGCTCCATCTTCTTGTGATCCGGGCCACCAGACTTACATACAACACACAGCAACGTGATGAAATCAGACAGGAGACGTGGTTCCACATGTCATATATCAGCAGTCTCTCACCTCTGTCACATTCAGTGGCTGAGCTATACCGTCAGTCCCGAACATATATAAGTGTGCTTTCTCCACCCGAATGCTTGATCATGTTTCAGGTATCTCTCTAGTCACAATTCTTTTTCTGTCATTATATCGTTTTTCGAATAACTTATCTATCGTTAATTCTATACCTTTCTCTCTATTTTTTTCTTTCTGGCCTTCTTCTCGCCATCTACCTATGAAGCTACCAACCTATCCACAAATGTATCTATCGTTCTGTTTATCTGTCTATGCATCAATCCATTAATCAAGAAGAAATATTTCTCTCCATCTATTTATCTCCATATCTACGACTCCTTAAATGTCGAGCACTGATTTATTGTGGGATTTGACAAACAGCTATCTGCGTACCTCTCTATTTATTTATCCATGCATATATCTTTCAACTCTCTCTCTCTCTCTCTCTCTCTCTCCCCCTATCTATCTATCTACCTATCTATTTATCTATCTATCTACGTATCAATTTATATATTCCTATATCTCTCTGTACATTTCTCTGACAAATCATCTATGTCTTCATCCATTATCCTTTAAAATATTTATAAATTTTTCTGTTTTTCTATTTTTGTATCCATCCATCAATACATACACTCGTGTTTCTATTTACATCGATTTGACAATCTCATTGTTGAGAGAAAGCCACTATCTCTTAGGATGTGCGCAGGCATTACCTCCCTTCATGTTTTCCTCATATCCATTTATTCAATACTCATATTTCTGTCAGTCTCGTACCACCCTCCCCCCCCCCCCCCTGAAACCTCCCCTCCCCCTCTTCCGATCCCCTAGCCAGACCAATCTCATGGTCATTGAATCTGATGGTGCCACTCCCACAAAGACGTCGCAAATAATCTCAGGGCTCATCAAAAGCCTCCATCCTTCACGCTCGGCTGCTCTCACAATATTGGCTCTCGCTCCAGGTCGCCTGTCCCCCGAGGGCGGCACCCACGCATCTCAGGTGTCTAGGGTCAAGATCATTTCTTGAAATAGCAAAGTAACGGTATGGCCTGGGTGTCTGAGTACTCGTGCAAGTAACCCTGTACGCGGCGGCATTCTAAGATGTTTTTCAAAGGTGAAAGGCTCACACTTGGGCTAAAAACAACTAGAGTACTACCGACTGTGTCCAATGTAGAATACAGAATTATGAAAATTTTGGTTTTATTGTTAAAATTAAAAAAAAGAAAGATGCGCGGCGACCACAGGGATGGAGCAGCAGAAAAGAGAGCTGGAGGGAGGAAGAGTATAGTCGTAGATGAAGTGGAGAACAGTGTACACGTGTGTGAGATGGAATGTGGTGGTTGTGGTTATGGTAAAGATCTACATGCCCTGGATGGACAGTGGTGGTTGTGGTAAAGATCAACATGCCTTGGACTGACAGTGGTGGTTGTGGTTGCGTTTGGGGTAAAAATCTACATGCCTTCGACGGACATTGGTGGTTGTGGTTATGACTAAGTTCTACATGCCCTGGACGGACAGTGGTGGTTGTGGTTATGACCAAGTTCTACATGCCCTGGACGGACAGTGATGGTTGTGGTTGTGGTTGTAGTACAAATTTACATGCCCTGGACGGACAGTGATGTTTGAGGTTGTGGTGGAGATCAATGCACGGGCTATACGTATCTTGGGTAACGAATAAGATTTTTTTTCAGTCAAACAACGCAAGAATATAATTAATCGGGCCTGCGCCAGGCACCACTGTATTGCGCATCAAATATTGAAAGGTTTGAGCTTTCTCAAGCATGCCAAGGAATTGCCGCTCACAGCGATCAAGGCAAGGATTCTAATCAGAGTGGAGGAATGCCTCAACAGCCAAGCATTCTCTCTGAAACTAATGTATTCTCTTTCATCACAGCAACCGCCACAAGCATGGCGTCATTCCGCTCTAACGCCATGCGCCCACCAGGTCCGAAACGGGCTTGGAATGAAAGATCCAACATACAATTGGCAATAATTATGGTAACATAGAATTCTTATTCAAACGAAATGCAATAAAAACCCATGCATATCTTTTATCATTCTCCTGTCCACCCCCCCCCCCCCCCCTTTCCTTTCCCCCCCCCAAAAAAAAAAAAAAAAAAAAAACTTTTATGTTTTTAATTACATCCACTTATAGTCTGTACTCCCCTTTATAAGCTTCTAATCCTTTCTCATTTACAGACGCTTTTGTGTTTGTTCCAAAGGGAATATTCATCATCACTATTTCACCCAAATCCCGAACAATGCGGCGTCTTGCGCATGTCCTGTGCTACTGGCATTGTATCCTGAGTGTTTGCCAAACATGAAACTGTGTTTTCTTCATTGACGTTATGAAATACGCCTGTCACACCTCCCTGCTACTCCTGCCTACTGCTCTATACCATTCTCTCGAATTCTGTTGCCTCACCATTTCTGTATTTCATCCTTTCTGATTGTGTTGTCGGTTACCATCTAAAACAATGCACTGTTCCAACCAGATCTCTACTCTCCGTGTTTTTTGAAATACGGAACACATTCTTTTCCAGTCAGTAATCAGGTCCACCACAGAAGACAGTTAGCAGAAAAGCTGGGTTGAGCGCCGGAAATGCCACCCTCCGAGCATGCTTTTTCGATCCAAGCACTTCCGTCTAACAACTTGCGGTCATCGTCCTCTCGCACTTTCTCGTGTACCGATTAGATGACGTCACCGGAATGTAACGGTCGACCCCGACAAGCCAAGCGTCTCCATAACGACCGAAGTCAGAACATCGGGCCTGTGTCGAGCTGAGGATACCAGTCATCCCGTATGGTACCCGAAATAACTCCAGGGAATCGCTGCTAGCCACATCCCTCCCTGCCTGTGCATGTGGACGTTGTCTCTTCCTCACCTCTACTTGGATGCGCTTTTCCTCCATTAAAATTCTTAAAAGCCCTATTCCACACGGGTGACAGAAATGCGTCGATTAACAATACATTGCAGTACTTTAGTGGTCTTGATTATAACTCTGTGCTTCTTTTTTAATGTGAGATTTTAACTTCTCGCCATTCCATAGACGATCGCCTGAACATTAAATCGTAGGTTGCGTGGGTAACGATTCTAGATATTCGCTTCGGAACAAAATGGGTATCGATTCTAAACGATCGCTCTAACACCGAAATGTAGGTTACATGAGTATCGATTCTAAACGATCGCTCTAACACCGAAATGTGGTTACATGAGTATCGATTCTAAACTATCTCTTTAACACCAAAATGTAGGTTACATGGGTATCGATTCTAAACGATCGCTCTAACACCAAAATGTAGGTTACATGGGTATCGATTCTAAACGATCGCTCTAACACCGAAATGTAGATTACATGGGTATCGATTCTAAACTATCTCTTTAACACCAAAATGTAGATTACATGGGTATCGATTCTAAACGATCGCTCTAACACCAAAATGTAGGTTACATGGGTATCGATTCTAAACTATCGCTTTAACACCAAAATGTAGGTTACATGGATATCGATTCTAAACGATCGCTCTAACACCGAAATGTAGGTTACATGGGTATCGATTCTAAACGATCGCTTTAACACCGAAATGTAGGTTACATTCTGGGCCATCGGCTCAACACTAACATGAAGGCTGCATGAACACCTATTGTTGAACATAGCTTCAAATGTCTAGAGGACAAATAACAAGGTCGATTATCGGTGCGCCTCCCTTAGATTTAATATCGATATTGTGGTTAAAAATTGTCGAACTTGCCTGCATAATAATTCTAGAAGTCTTGTTCTAAGTGTAATTCTACATACAATAGGAGACATTCAGTTATTAACATTTTTAATGGAATCTTGAAATAATGTAATCGAAATAACACTTGATCTAGGCTAAAAATCACAGCGCATGCGCTCAAAGTTACTACGGAATAAGGAAAAGATTTGGCGGCTGACAGCCTCAATCAATACAAATTAACCCATTTGATGGCGTTAAACATCACCCGGTGTCATCTCACGATCTGCGAACTGCTTAAACAAACTCTGACATCAATACCAATAAAACTGGCAGAACATTAGCGACGCCCTAGAGTGATGGAGTCGATTCTACCGAGACTATTTATAGAAAGATTGTCACAGTATGACGCTTTCAAGCAATTTCTATTATATTCTCGCGCGAATGTAAAATGTCACACACCCCTAGCATATCGACGCGTCAGCTACACTTTAACATTTTGGGAACAAACAAACGGGAGCGGTATTGTAAAGAAATTTAGTAATTTTGTGTGGTTAGTTGCGAACTTTTGCCCGTGAGGCGAACGTCATTTTCTCAAGTGAGCACCGAAAGTAAGCTGTGATTTCATGAAAAGTTGCGGGTATTTTGTAATCTGCTCGTGAACAGCAGTGCCGAGCCTGTTCAAATACTCTTGGCCCACAATATTTCGTCAGTTCTTTGCCTTTTTTAATTCGTTCATAGATGATAAGAGAAAAATCTGCATCTAGCTTTAAAACAAGGTTTTTTTTAACAACTACTTAGACTAACAAAATGTCTTTTTCAAGCCCATCGAATAAAATTACCAAGACTATGTCTTGTGATTGCTTGGTCGCTGAGCCACTCGACTGACAGAAAGAGGGGCAAGGGTTCCATACCTGACAATAGGGGTGGATTTTACCCAAAGAACTGTCTTTGGCTATGGTAGAATCACAGATCTATACAATTTTGAAGCTCAATCAACAAATAAGTTGCCATGCCAGCAAATATATATCAAGCATGGCTTTCAGCTGAAGCAATTTCGGAAAATTGGAGATGAATTCCTCTAGGCGACGCTCCGCCTTCTTCTAGTACCAGCCAGTTTTTCTGCTTATGTCGCGCAAGATCGTGACTTGTATCGAAGTGTTCAGTGTACTGAACTGATCCAGAACTATCAGTGTACTGAACTGGTCCAGAACTATCAGTGTACTGAACTGGTCCAGAACTATCAGTGTACTGAACTGGACCAGAACTATCAGTGTACTTAACTGGTCCAGAACTATCAGTGTACTGAACTGGTCCAGAACTATCAGTGTACTGAACTGGTCCAGAACTATCAGTGTACTGAAATAGTCCAGAACTATCAGTGTACTGAACTGGTCCAGAACTATCAGTGTATGGAACTGGTCCAGAACTATCAGTGTACTGAACTGGTCCAGAACTATCAGTGTACTGAACTGGTCCAGAACTATCAGTGTACTTGACTGGTCCAGAACTATCAGTGTACTTGACTGGTCCAGAACTATCAGTGTACTGAACTGATCCAGAACTATCAGTGTACTGAACTGGTCCAGAACTATCAGTGTACTGAACTGGTCCAGAACTATCAGTGTACTGAACTGGTCCAGAACTATCAGTGTACTGAACTGGTCCAGAACTATCAGTGCACTGCGGTAAAATCCAGTCATCTTCACATTCTACTTGATGAAAGGTGTACAGTGTCTTTTGAATGATTGAATGAAGCGTCATCTACTCCTATTATGAAGAAACTTTGCCCTTCCGATTTGATGAATACTAGCAGTGTGCCATCATGGTATAAACAATATTTAAATTTGTAGATGTTGCTATTAAAGAAATATTATGAGTCATGAAACTACATAGTTGACTGATCTTCACAGTTTTTAACATGTCTTCCAATTTTTGGGCTTGGATCATAGAGATACTTTATTAAAATCCGGGTTGGATCCATCTAGAATTGATATTTCCAAAGATAGTGTGTAAACCACCGATGATAATGGTAGATGTGTCCTGAGGTAAAACCTGAGTGTGGTCTCTACTGAGGACGATATTATAGCAACCACGTCACCAGATTGCACAAGTCACTTGCCAAAAGACAATTCCAGGTGCATGGGATGGCGTCACACAAAAAGCTTCTGAGTGAAAATAGCCTGTAAAAAAAAAAAACAAAAAACAAAAAAAAACAAAGCCCATTCATAATGTATGGGCTGGTCTTAAATTGGATGACCTTAGATTTGCTTTTCTGTTGCCTTTGTTCGATTCATTTCTGTTTGAAATATAAATTGTATAGTACTAAAATACTAAAGCGGTAAGAAAAAATCTTTTCAGAGAGGAAAACCCGTGCAATAAGAGAGAGAAGCGGTGATCAGAAACGACTAGAATGAGGAATAAATCATAAACAACGCTGTTGTGAAGGAAACAATATTCTATCAATGGTGATAAGTGATGCATTGAAATCGGTGAGACGTATCTCTGGTGGGATGTGTCAGCCGCACCATTGTCAACAGAGCTCTCGCTCCTAGGGGCCGCTGATAGCGGTGGCGGCGCATCCTTTGTTTACAGTATGACGCACAGCAAGGGTGGGTCACTCTAGGCTAGGGCACACCCAAATAACAAAAAAAAAATTAGTCAGTGAGATGAGCCCAGGAAAAGCAGTACGTCCTCATTAATCTGTGATTCACGTAGTTTAATGACTGTCTGTTTGTCATGTTGCAATTATTTATCTTCTATCCAAAGTTAATCTTTTTTTCAAACTTTCAACTGTAACTTCTTAAACTAAAGAGCTACTTTGAATCTTTGATGCAAAAGGAACGATGAAACTATAGCATCGGGACTGTTTCATATGGGAACATTGCAGGACCCAGAGAGATAAAACTTGAGTACTCCATCTCTCACTGTTCTCTATACCGGGGCGCAAGATGGATCAGTCAGTAAAGCACCGGCCTGACAACTAAGAGGTTCTGCGTTCGAATTTTTCGCTGGGACTCATGTTCACAGTTAACTGTTAACTTTTAATTTTTTTTTAATTCATATTGTTTCTACATACACACACACATTTCTTTGGATTCTTTTAGTTTCAGACTACCAAGATGTCTTTTTTTTTCAAACTTCGCTTTGGGCTCTCTCTCTCTCTCTCTCTCTCTCTCTCTCTCTCTCTCTCTCTCTCTCTCTCTCTCTAGTACAAATATCAGTTGTCACACACTTGAGGGTGACATGATCAGACAGTACAAACTAATCGATGCTGGTGATTTAGCAGTGATGACATGCAGTCGCCGCGACTTGTACGGGATACTGATCAACATTGCGGTCGGTAGCGAGATACACATCCTCATTGTTCTCGTCCCCTAAGTCTGTCACGAAGCGTTTGACTGGGTCGATAGCGACGTTGAAAACTCTGACAAGGGAGATCACCACGAATGCCGGAAGCCGTGCGTGTAGCGTAAGTGTACCCACGGGGGAGACAGGGGGGTTATGTTGCACCTCTCCAGGCTTGATCGGCGCTTGTTTCTGTTCACATTACTCTAACCAGGCAGCCATATTGCCGTAAAACAAGACAGAGAAAGGAAGCATCCCAGGATAGTCCAGTCATTCTAAAATGGAAATAATAAATAACATTTGAGTGCTGTGAGCTGAAGGTAGAGCAACTTGAACACACCCACGCTGCTTCGCTCGGTATTCAACGGGCAATCAAAATACATTCAATCATTAGAGTCTGTAGCATCAGGAACGGCCAGGTCTAGGGAAAGGTATATAAAAATCAAATTGTATACATTTTACAATCAGGTAGAGTAAATTTGATCATTATTTTACAAAAACGTTGCACAATTCATCGCTGCCTGCTCTAATGGTTTAAAGAGACTTTAGTCACTTTTCCTTACGCAGTGAAGTAAATATCGAGTTGATCTGTCAGAGTAGCGGCAGCATCTAAGAAGAAATTAGACAGAGGGAGGAGTGGCAAATGTAGATATGAGTATAAATTATAAAGGAACACGAATTCACACAAAAAAGCTGAAGAACATGAATAAAGGCAAAGAAACTAAAGACCCAAAACGCGCTGAAATCATACGAATAAAGTTGAATTAGACAAAAAATTTAAAAGCAAAAAAAACTTTTTGAAGAAAAAAAATCGTAAAGACTCCGTTTAAAGGTAACTGTAACAACAACCAGAACAAAAGCATAAGAAACAACAACAAAAACAATAGTTCTACTAACAATTACAATAAAAATAGTCTTGGTATAAAACCTACACCAAGAATCTAAGTTCCTTCCACTAAAAACAGTGTAACCGTAA